>CM061531.1:147601809-147774025 GCA_030545055.2 Neoaliturus tenellus
ACAATTGTATGTTAAATTTAAAACAATTTTTTTTTACGGATGTCAATAATAAGGGCACACTCAACAAACCACTTTCATAAATGATGAAGCGCAACTGGGCATGCAAAATGAAGGGAAATACTGACACATTTAACAGTAATATGATACATTTTAAATTTGTTGACAATTTCCTGTAGATTTTTTAAAACTGATTTTTAATATATTTTACATTAATGCCACATTCATTTTCATTTAATAAATTGAACTTAAAAAATTAGCTTTACATACATGTGCTAAAGATTATTATTTTTTATACCAAAATAAGACTTGCTTGACTACAACACATAACAAGTGTTCCAAACAATAATAAAATCAAATACAAAACTAATTATGTTAAACTTTACACATAAATAGAAATTCCTATATCATCATTAAAGTTAAAACTAAAAGTTTGTTAATAATTCATGTAGATAACAAACATGTTTGGTAGTTTGACCTTAACGTAATACTTAAATTTTTGTTTAAAAATCTAAAGCAAAATTTTGCATGTAAAAAAAAAAATAGTACACCAAAGATAGCACCAAAACGGTGCTACCGGTTTTTACATTAAAAAGTAGCAACATTTAAATGGGTTAAGCTCAATTGGAGTTTTCCAAATTACCTTTAATGTTAAAACTAAGGTTTTGTTAAGTTATCATGTATATATAAACATATTTCGTAGTTTTTTTTACATTAAACCAGAAGTTAAGTGTTTTTTAAAAACCTACAGCCTCAGTACACTTAATTAGGGACAGGAACAAGACCAAATACCTGTCTCTGCGTCAGGCGTAGGCTCATATATAAACATATTTCATAGTTTTACATTAAACCAGTAGTTAAAAGTCTTGTTTAAAAACGTAAAGCCTCAATACACTTAATGATGGACAGGAACGGTGCCAAGTACTTGTCTCTGAGTCAGCAGAGGCTCATATGTAAACATATTTTGTACTTTAACATTAAACCTGTAGTTAAAAGTGTTGTTTTGTACTTTAACATTAAACCCGTAGTTAAAAGTGTTGTTTAAAAACTTTAAGCAAAATTGACAAGGAAGAAATAGTACACCAAAGGTAGCACCAAAACGGTGCTACCTTTAATTAGCAACATTTAAATGTTTTAAGCTCAATTAAAAGTTCCCAAATTACCTTCAATGTAAAAACTAAGGTTTTGTTAAGTTATCATGTATATAAACATATTTTGTAGTTTTACATTAAACTAGTAGTTAAAAGTCTTGTTTAAAAACGTAAAGCCTCAGTACACTTAATGATGGACAGGAACGGGGGGCCAAGTACTTGTCTCCAAGTCAGCAGAGGCTCATATATAAACATATTTCGTACTTTAACATTAAACACTTAGTTAAAAGTGTTGTTTAAAAACTTTAAGCAAAATTGACAAGGAATAAATAGTACACCAAAGGTAGCACCAAAACGGTGCTACCTTTAATTAGCAACATTTAAATAGGTTAAGCAACATTTAAATAGGTTAAGCCCAATTGGAAGTTTCCAAATTACCTTTAATGTTAAAAACTAAGGCTTTGTTAAGTTATCATGTATATAAACATATTTTGTAGTTTTACATTAAACCTGTAGTTAAAAGTCTTGTTTAAAAACGTAAAGCCTAAGTACACTTAATAATGGACAGTAACGGGGCCAAGTACTTGTCTCTGAGTGAGCAATTAGAAGTTTCCAAAATACGGTTTAATGTTAAAACTAAGGTTTGGTTAAGAATTCATATATATATATAAACAAATTTCGTAGTTTTACATTAAACCGTAGTTAAAAGTGATGTTTAAAAACCTAAAGCAAAAATTGGACATGTAAAAATAGTACACCAAAGGTAGCACCAAAACGGTGCTACCTTTAATTCGCAACATTTAAATGGTTTAAGCTCAATTAGAAGTTTCCAAATTACCTTTAATATTAAAACTAAGGTTTTGTTAAGATTTCATGCATATAAACATATTTCGTAGTTTTACATTAAACCAGTAGTTAAAAGTGTTGTTTAAAAACCTAAAGTCTCAGTACACTTAATGATGGGTAGAAACGGGCCAAGTACCTGTCTCTGCGTCAAGCAGAGGCCCATATATTTTGTGATATGTAAAAATAGTACACCAAAGGTAGCACCAAAACGGTGCTACCTTAAAGTAGCAACATTTAAATGGGTTAAGCTCAATTAGAAGTTTTCTAATGACCATTAATGTTAAAACAATAGTGAACTTTCTGTTCGCACCATGTGCTTTTTTTAACCTTAAAAGTAATTCTAACCTTTCATTCCTAAACACCTTAGCAACTAGAGAGAAAAAAAAAGATGAACCAAACTCGCTTCATAGGTACCTCAGTGGTAGACTGGTAGCAGTAGTTAAAAGTGTTCTTTAAAAGCCTAAAGCAAAAATTGGACATGTACAAATAGTACACCATAGGTAGCACCAAAACGGTGCTACCTAAAAGTAGCAACATTTAAATGGCTTATCTCAATTAGAAGTTTCCTAATGACATTTAATGTTAAAACTAAGGTTTTGGTTAATAATTCATATATATAAACATATTTTATAGTTTTACATTAAACCGGTAATTAAAAGTGTTGTTTAAAAAACATAAAGCAAAATTGGACATGTAGAAAATAGTACATGAAAGGTAGCACCAAAACGGTGCTACCTTTAAGTAGCAACATTTAAATGGGTTAAGTTAAATTAGAAGTTTGAAGACGCAAATTTGTGGTAACAATTTACCACTACTATTTTAACTTGTACTGGGAGTAACAATTTCACACTACTGGCTTGGCACCTACATTTAAATGGGGTAAGTTAAATTAGAAGTTTGAAGACACAAATTTGTGTTTGTGGTAACAATTTACCACTACTATTTTAACTTGTACTGGGAGTAACAATTTCACACTACTGGCTTGGCACCTACATTTAAATGGGTTAAGTTACATTAGAAGTTTAAAGACACAAATTTGTGTTTGTGGTAACAATTTAGCACTACTATTTTAACTTGTACTGGAAGTAACAATTTCACACTACTAGCTTGGCACCTCCCCCTCCCCCCCCCGGGGCGCAGTTTTCGTCCGGAGCAAAAAATTTTTGGTCAAGGTCAAAATCCCAAAAAAAAAAATTCGGGGGGGGGGCTCACTTCTCGTCTGGCGCCGGGGGGGGGGGGGTCACCTACCCTTAGGACTTTAACTCTTGGATACCTGCTACCCTTACTCATTTGGCACCTACATTTAAATGGGGTAAGTTAAATTAGAAGTTTGAAGACACAAATTTGTGTTTGTGGTAACAATTTACCACTACTATTTTAACTTGTACTGGGAGTAACAATTTCACACTACTGGCTTGGCACCTACATTTAAATGGGTTAAGTTACATTAGAAGTTTAAAGACACAAATTTGTGTTTGTGGTAACAATTTACCACTACTATTTTAACTTGTACTGGAAGTAACAATTTCACACTACTAGCTTGGCACCTCCCCCTCCCCCCCCCCCCGGGGCGCAGTTTTCGTCCGGAGCAAAAAATTTTTGGTCAAGGTCAAAATCCCAAAAAAAAAAATTCGGGGGGGGGGGCTCACTTCTCGTCTGGCGCCGGGGGGGGGGGGGGTCACCTACCCTTAGGACTTTAACTCTTGGATACCTGCTACCCTTACTCATGTGTGAACATAAAATAAAATTTGGTTGAACCACAGTTTGGACAGCCAACACTTAGCCGCATCTCGCTCTAAGTCCTGAGCAGTCCCAGAACTCAGGCAAAAATCCGCCTAAGTCATGACTGACCTACATAACATGTGGAACAAAAATATTTTATTTTATTCACACATGAATATGGGTCAAGGTCGTTCAAGAATTAAAAAAGAAATCCCCCCAATGCCTAAGACCGCCGGCGGCCAGAGGCATCGGGGGGATCTCAACATTTAAGGGAGGTGATTAAATAAAAAATTATTTATTTAATTTTGAGTCTCCTTAAGGGAAACATGCTACTATAATTTTGAAGAGGCCATGCTAACCATGACCAAGGAGCTATCATGACCAAGCCTGCTGGTTCAATTGCGCCTAACCGACTGGTCAAAAATAGCTCCGGTGCCTCGTGCTGAAGGATGCCATACCACCGTATAAGACCCCAATATGAGGCTCAGTGACAAGTGATGAGGTCCAGCAGCGCCGTTGGCCAATGGCCTAACGGTGGCTCCCCAGGGGCCTAACCCCAGGCTCGTTAGACACCATACTATTGTTGGTAACAAATAATTCTTGAGGTTCTAAACCTCGAAAAATTTTTATTTTACAGAGACTGTAAAGTCTCAAAAAGCCTAACACTTTAACTGCCAATTTACGGAGGAGTACCTCCAAGATACGAATTTTGAAAAATTTCGACTTGGGGATAACCTGTGAAGATTAGTACAAAATAATATTTTTCAACACACAACACTTAGACTAAATAAATCCAACACCAAGACCTAGCAGAAGCAGCAAGCGCAAAATAAAATATTTCTTAAAACTACACATGCCATGCCTTAGACTAAAAGAATTCCCAATATAATGCGGCGCCAACATTACATTGCGAATCCTGTAGGACAGAGCTTCAACCACTCAGCTGAAGTGTTTGAAAGCAACTGCGAAGAAGCTAAGCCTCAGAGAATCGAAGCCGGGCCGGTCAGGAGTGGTGGAACCGGACCTGGTTACGTAAACAGCCAGACCTCGACACGTACTTGTTTGCGACATTGGACAATCTCCAAGAGCCACACCTGAATACATTACTAACCGGATCTCATTATACAACACATGTCACCGGTTAAGTGCCAATAGCGCCTCAAGGTATGGCAACGCCTCGGGCTATGACACCTCCTCCTCCCCCGGGGGGGGGGGGGGGGCTCACTTCTCGTCTGGAGCCGGGGGGGGGGGGAGGGGGAGGGGTCTTGGGACTTAGAATATTTTCAGTCCAAGTCAGGTGTACTATAGAATAATATTTTAGCTTGCCGGATTCAGCACAGCCGGCAGAAACGGTTACATAATGCTTATATAACAGACTGGTTTCTTGGCCAACTGGCCAAATGTAGCTCAACAGAAGGTAAGTCAGTTTATTGCAAGCCAACAAACACGCCACACCTCGCCGCCGCGGGACTTTTCTGTGAGTAAATTTTTATTTTTCCTTCTTATTAAACTTAGCAAAACAGAACCTAACCTGTTTTGCACAAAATTAATTTTTGTTACACTGCTACAATTACTTTTACTTAATAAATTATTTTCCACTCCTTATTTAATATTTATTCCCTACTTATTAAGACTTAGAAACTAAAATGTTGGAAGACTGTTTGATACAAAATTAATTTTTATTTAGCTATACAGGTCTCCTAATATTTTCCTACACTTGTATTTTGCAGGTGTGGCTAAATATTTTTCGCTCACAATTTAATTTTATTCCACACAAGTGGATTTTGAACTTTACTACAAAACTGATCCATGCCCGTCTCCTACAAAATTATTTTTCATTTGACTCTACCTCTTTTAGTCTTACATTAAAATATTTCTTGGAGTTACATTTTACACAAGTCTCTCGGTTAATTTTTCTGCACAGTACGTGTTACTCCTTGGATAGTTCCCAGCAAACTGTTTCTACACTTCACAACAACAGTCTGCATTACCCCTTCCACTACTCATTCCCCCACTATAGCCCTGTTCCCCCACTACTTCCAGCTAAGGAGCAACACTTGACTGAGTGTTTCAGTTTTATTCAAACCTATCTGTGAGACACACGTATGGCTGAAACTTTGCGAGAAAAATTATTAAGAGTAAAATTTTTGCTGGCCAAGCAAAATGATTCTGTTAAGGTGTCCAAGACTTCCACTTTAACAAAAATGAAACGTTGCTTCAAAAATAATCCAAAATTTTACTCAAGGGACACAAATATCACTATGGATGATAAAATGTTTAAAAAACTTTTAGACGAGCTAACTTTTGCCAGTAAGGTTACGTTGGTGACTCCAATTCCCGACCAAGTTCCAAGATCACCTCAGAAAGAATAAAAAATAAATATTTCTCAGAAAATATTTCCAATCCCAGTTATGGAGGTCTGGTAAAGGACCGGCTGGGACAAGTTGTTTGAAAAAAAAATAAATTTTTCTTCATTCTGACCACTTTACCCCCACCATCTCCTTATCCCCACCACCCTGCCGAGTACCTCAGATACATGGAGAGACTTGCTCAGTTGCTGTTCAACTCTTGTGGTGTGCACATCTCACTTTTCTTTACTCAATTTACTTATATTGAGTTCAAATTTAAATATTTAACCAAATATCAAACAATTCTTAAATTTTAGGCAAAGTTTCAAATAAGAAAAAATTATTTTTTTTCCATTTAGTTTGATTGAAATTTCACAAGTTCCAAGATCACCTGAGAAAGAATAAAAAATAAATATTTCTCAGGAAATATTTCCAGTCCGAGTTACGGAGGTCCGGTAAAGGACCGGCTGGGACGAGTTGTTTGTAAAAAATTAAATTTTTCTTCCTTCTGACCACTTTACCCTCACCACCTCCTTATCCCCACCACTGAGCCGGGTACCTGGGATACCGTCTGTGTCCAAGTCAGTACCTCTTCGGACGCGGTGCTGTTCGGATCGCGTGTCGTTTGTCGCACTGTCGGGTGTTTGAAGAAATTATTCTTCGGCTCTCAGTCTTGTGGTGGGTAAGTAAAATATAAAAATTATTTTTTTTTCAAGTGGGGCTGCTGGGACGGGTCAATGACCCCTGACGGATATATTAGGTCAAGAGTCTGATCGCTAGGGAATAAAAAAAAAATATTTTTTTGCACTTTTGTGATTCCTCGAGAAATTTCAATTTCTCAACAAAATTCGAGGAATCACAAATGTGCAAAAAAAAAAATTTTTTTGTATTCTTGCGTGACCTTGACCTAATTAACGTCAGTGACGTCATCATGATGACGCCAGCAATAATGACGTCACCATGACGTCATAGGTGTGACGTCATGTGACGTCATATGACATCATTAGTGACGTCATTGATGACGTCATCACTGCTGACGTCATCGTGATGACGTCATGGCCCAGCAGCCCTACTTTGCCACTACTACTGAAGGCAACATAATTTTCGTATGGTATTCCAACGATCGGCTTTTAGAGTGCCGGACAACAGGGAGAGTCCAACCATAAACAAAAGCAAGAATAAACAGATCTTACGCTCTGTAACAGATGAGAGAACACGCTGCCGTAATGGGTGCCCCGTGGTATATTTTATTAATATAACATAGACATTTTACACACACGCACACACACCCTTTCATAAATGTTGTAATTGAAAAAAAAAATTTCCAATGTTAAAACTAAGAGATAGGTGTCCTCCAGGCGCCTAGGGTTTGATTCTGGTGTCATTCAAAGCTCTGTATGGAGAATCCTTAGCAACAACAAAATGCATCTTTATCACATCTCGTTGCACCAAGAATTGACTGAAGAGGACCCTCAACACAGACTGGCATATTGCACCTGGGCCCAGGTAAATAGAGCATAACCAGGATTTTTATGACAATGTTCTTTGGTGTGACGAGGCTGCTTTTAGAAGCAATGTTGAGGTTAACCGACACAACATGCACTAATGGACTGTTAAAAATCCTCACTAGACTAGAACTGTTGATTACTGAAGATATTGGAGCCTCAATATCCGGTGAGAGATAATAAACGATCCGATTGTTGGTCACGCTTCTTGAAGGAAAGAAACTAATGACGAGATGTATTTGGCATTCTTGAGAACATGCCCCTAAATAGGAGACAAAATATGTGGTTCGTTTATAACGGTTGCCCAGCCCACTCCCATCTACGAGTACGCCAATGGCTAGACAATTGGAGGTATCAATGGATTGGAAGAGGAGGGTCTGTGCCATGGCCTGCACGATCTCCTGATTTGACGTCTATGGATTTTTATTTGTGAGACAGAATCAAGGAAATGGTATACAAGGAAAAGCCGACAACAAGAGAAGCATGAAGGACCGAATCAGACAAGTATGAAAAACAGACATAAATTTAAGAAAGAATATGTTAAAGTAAACTTAATTGGTAGAAATTATCATTTATTTTTGTAGATTTTATATCTAATAACAATGATTGTTCTCCTTTCTATTAACAGGCATGCCGACAAATTACAAAGGAAGAGGTGCAAAGAACTACATCTCATTTCAATGGTAGAATAGAAAGATGCATCCACTAAGATGGTGGGCATTTCGAACATTGCATTGACACCTGTTAGGTAAACAATGCCTGTGCTGTAACCCTTAATTAAACCCTTGATTAAAATTTTTTATGATTAATTTATTATTTTTTTAAGGCATTTTCGTCCAAAACACTGATATAATGTGGTTAACATATTTTTTTCACTTATAATTTGTTTGGTACCCGAACGAAAAGAGATTTGCAGTAATAATTGACACTGAAGTTATAATTTTACTGAAATAGAGCACTTAAATTATTTAAAAATGTTAGTCTAATACCATTTTACGTTTCCTTCTCCAAAGTCTAAGCCAGGAAAATTTATTGAGTGGAGAACTCTAGTAAATTATTATCAAAATTAATAAAGAATAACGAAAAACACCTTTTTTTACATATCATGAAAACTATAAAAGATAGTAATTTATGTTAAGTGCAACAGTCATTTCTCTTTTGAAGACGTTTAAAATGATATGAAACAAGACAAACCTTGACATAAACATTTTTTTTACCTTACACTATTTTGAATTTTTCCAAATTTGGGCTCATGGGCTCCCAAAAAAGTTGGTAATAAAAAGAGGGTTGTTGCATTTAATAAGAAAGCTCATTTAATTTTATGATACATTTTCGAGTTAGAATATTTTTATGTTATGCTGTGAAAAAAGAAAGGGCATTCCGTAAATATAAATATTTTTTAATGGCCATCATTTTGAAACGGAAGAGATAAATTCGTTCTGTTTTCACCAAAATACTCCTTTGACTAATACCTTTGAAATTATGTAAAACCTTTTTACTGGAAATGATCATTGCTGCTATAAAGGAACATGCCAAACATGAACTCATTACAAATACCCGTTTGGAAATATTAATATGTGTAGAAAACAAATAGCGGGGTATTACGACTTATAGATTAATTTGTTTACACATAGGTTTTTTATATCTAAACCCTCAGTTAAACTAAATAATAAAGAAGCATAATCTATTGATCTATTTATTTTTGTTAACCAAAACACTTAACTTCTTAAAATGGCTATGTAGGCTTATATGCTTTAATTTATTCAACAATCATTTAATGTTATCAGTGATATACTAAAGGAAGTGAAAAAGTGGACGGTACAGAAGATGAGGCATGAAGAAGTAAGAAATATTAACTGGCTTGGTAACTCATTGGTTATAGAGCTCGCCTTTGAATCCAAAGGTTGCCGGTTCGATTCTGAGAAAAGTTGGTTGATTGTTTTAAAGGTTTGATTCCGGACCCAGTTTCCTTTTTGGCATTGGGCTATTAATTAATGATGCTTCCTAACAGCTGGTAGATGTTACATAGTAACATTCCGGGGTTTGGAATGTTTCCCGTCAAAAATTTAAAATAATACACACACAAATACAAATAAAAGACACGGCATGAAACACGAAGAATAAAAACAGGATATTCAACAAGTGCAAACAAGAGGACGAGAAAAACCAACAAATTTTAATTCAATAGCGATTTAATGACGAAAAATCCCAATATCATTCGCCTAACAAGTGAGGTATATTAAATGGAAATAATTTTTAAATATTGGCTTATTATCTTTGGATTTTGTAAATTCCTGTACTGCTATAAAACCACATTAAAGAACAATCTATTATCATCATATAACTGATGACATTGCTAAAGAAATGGCTCGAAGTTTTAATGTTATGTCGTCAGGTGTTTAAAAATGTTGTAACTATTAAAACCTAAATAAAAGTCATATTTCATTGACAATCATCATAAACAATTTTGATGGGCTGTTGGCTAGTGTATCAATAAAATTAATTTGATTCATTAAAATTTTTTAATGCACGAAATTAATGTTCGACTTTTTTATTATTTAAAGTTATCGTTGCCTAGTGTCTAAAAAATATAACTTTCAATAACAAGTAAAAACTTACAAAAGACAATACAATTTAATTTTTTCCTGACAAAAAAAAATCATAAAATCACATAGGTTTTGTCGTTTTTGGTTTTAGTACTATATTCATTTGTAGATAACAACTAATTTAAATCAGTTATATTTAAAATAGCATGTTTAACTTGGCAAATATTTTTCTAATCTCATAAAATATAAGCTCTATTTAAGGCTTTGCTTTTAATAGGGTTAAATTTATATACGTTATTAAAATCGTCCACAAATTTCATAAAAACATTTGTAATGTGTTAAAATTTGTAAAATTAGCAAGATAAAACTAGTTTTTATTGCAATGAGAATATAACTTTATAAATTTAATTTTAAATAAATAAAGAGGGAAACATGGACTCTATTTCCAATTCTAACACAATTTATAAAATATTTTTTCAAACTTGAAACAGATTAAAACTTCAAACATATTAAATAGATGAGATTATTTCAAATAATAATAACAAACCGTATCAGCAAGATAAAATGGTAAAATGACAATAATCTTGAAATTCGTAAAAACTGTGAAGTCAAACAATAAAATGTCAATAACAGAAGTCTGAGTCAGGATTAGCTGTTTGATGATCGATTAAGCTTTAACAGGAATTCTCTGTTTTTTTAATTTATTTTTTATTGCGTTTTTTTTTGTTTTTGGGTTTTTTTGTAGAGTGGGTTGTGATATTAAAGTAATGCAGTATGAATCAAATGTATTTATGGTGGATTAAACTGTTTTGATTGTTAAGTGACAGTCTACGTTTAGGAAAACAATTATATAAAGAGAATCTCCTGAAACTTAATTTTGAAACTCCGTGTGGTGATTCCTTGGGTCAAATAAAAAAAGTTTATGTGAAGATAGCGTATCCCAAAACGCTCATTTAAGCCTCTATCCGCCATTTTAGTTTTTGCAATTAATAATTTTTAATTCCGTTTCGGTTTGTCGTATTCAGTCTATATTTTGCGCAATTTTTTAACTCACCAATGTGCATTTTCAGGAATAAACTTTTGTTTCGAAGACTATTTTCAAAATGACGACTATTTTAATTGTTTTTTGTCAAATATCTCAAAGCAGGTAAATTTTAACTTTAGTTCACAAGTAATCACAAAAATACTACAAATTAAATTACCTAACCAATGATACCAAGTCTGTATGAATGTGACAAGAAGAAGAGGAAGAATAGGAGAAAGTGCTTTATTCGTCCATAAATACATATACACTTTGTAATACATATAGGATCCGGCAAAAGTCAGCGTACCACTGCAGACCGGTCAGCTTCATTGTTTATCTCTCGCTCTATTATCATCTCCCAGCGTTACTCCTTATCTAATCTAACGCCTAGTCATGGTTTATTTTGTCTTAATTTTTTCGATGAATGGTTTGGAAGAAGAGGAACTATCGATTGGCCTGCTAGGTCCCCAGACTTAACTCCGTGCGATGTTAGTATGTGGGGTTTGTTAAAAGAACACATGTTTTCGGAGAAACCTCAAAGTTTATAAGATTTAAAAAAAAATTAATAACAAAACATTTTGATGTTTTATTTACAACACAACTATGCAACAAAATCTGTAAATCAGTGTTGACCATTGAAAAGGTGCACCAAGTGTATCAATGATGGTGGTCATTTTCTTCCTTAACAGGTACATTAAAATAATACTGTTATATTTATGTTTAATACTATTTACAGTTTAACTGCATTTTCGGTACGCCGACTTTTGCCGCACCCTGTATATTACAATTAAAAAAAAAAATTAATATTAATCCAACTTTAGAGTCCGATTAGCACATAAAGCCATAGTCACTAGGACTGTCGGCTTGGTTGACACACTTACCTAGAAATTTATTAAATTCAAGGACAAAATCATTAAAACATAACTACCAACGGCAACACCTTTTAAACTAAAAACAGCAGTATTCATTAACCAACAGGGGTATTCAACTTAGGTTTTTAAGGAGCCCATCATAAGCTAAAAAGTAATTACCAAACAAATCTGGCAGGTTTTTTTTATTTACTTTAAAATTATATCCCTTTTTAGTAAAATTTAAAAAAAATTGAACTCCTCAGTTAAAATTTTCCTGTAGCTCCAAGCCTCCCGTGCATAAAACCGCGGTACCGATAACGTCTAGTTCACGTCGGCTGCCGTCTTTATTGAAGATTACGAGATAAGTAGCCAGTTCCGTGCTTATCCTGGTGCTGGGCGTGCGTGTTTACTGACCAATGTAGCGGTTGCGGAACAATTTGTCGTTCAAAAAGTGTCTTAATAATTAACATTTAGTATACAAGGTGGCTTCCCGCCCGGTCCACGTGAAGTGATTCGTGCATGCTTGCGCTTTTGAATGTGCGGTGACGCGATTGTGACAGTATACGTGTATTATAACTGCATTGCACATGACTGAGTAAAAAATCCCCAACTATTTAACGCCTTTGGCCGCGAAACGCAGTAAGCCGGACTCATCGCCCAATTTAAGTGATTACGGTCATAGAACATGAGAAGTTGGGTGAGCTAACGTGGCCAGCTAATGGCGGACATGGCGACGCTGCTGCTGGACCAAAAACTTTCGAATCTAGCCACCAAGGAAGACATAGGTGTTGTTTCAAAGAAAATAACGGTCTTGGAACAAGAAAGCGCTCTGATGAAAGAGGATCTAGTGCGCCTGAAACAACAAGAGAAGCTAGTGCTGAATAGATTAATTTATCTTAAAGGTAGGTCTAGGAGAAATAATTTAATATTCAAAGGACTTAAATGGGCCGGTATCAATCCCGATTTAAAATATAAAGTGAGAAAGTTCTGTTTAGAAGAATTGGGCAGTGATAATGGTCTGTGGATCAACCGAGCGCATCCGTTGGGGAGTGATAAGAAGCTCATAATAGCCCATATCCCGCCAGATGTAGACATTGAGTATATAATGTCCCGAGCCTACAAGGTGTCGCTATTTTTAAAGATCATGTCGTTGAAGTTAGGAAGAAACGGGCCTATTTATTTGCAGTAAGGCAAGAGGTAAAGGATCTGTGGAAAGAAGAGAGCCCTTTGACTTTGATTACCTCCGGATAAACGGGGTGCGTTTCACGTGGGACGAAGATGGTCTACGAGCGGGTTCAGAAGATGGAGCGGTTAAGCTGCGACAATTCCTTTAACATGACTTCGGAGAAAATCTTCGCACGTTAAAGAAAAATGGGCCTAGATTTGCGAAGCCTGATGTTCCAGTCAATGAGAGCAGTACGGAGACGACCAGCCAAGCAGAGACAACAGGAAGGACAACATCGGGTAACCAAGAGGTCAACGACTCCCATACTTCACGCTGAGGTGTCAACGCCATCCCTCCATCGCCAGCGGAGGCCGGACGGCGGCAGCGTCGGCCGGCGGAATCCCGACAGGACACTAGCCATGTAGCAGTGATTGTGTTAACGTATAATGTTTGTGGGTTGAAGAGAAAGGTTAGTGATGATGAGTTTATTAATTTAATTAAGAGTTATGATTTAGTTTTCTTTTAGAAACATTTGTTGAGGAGAGAGATAAGTATTTTATTTTGAGTCATTTTACAAAATTTGAGTTTGCTATTAGAGTAAATAATTTTGGGAGAAGTATAGGAGGTATTTTGTTACTTATTAATAAAGAATCAAACGTGAAAAATAGTTTATGTTTTATTAGACAAGACAGTTTTAAGTTAATTTAAGTCAATGTTAATAACAAAGATCAATTGTTATTTTGCCTACTTATCTTAACTTCAATGATTGGGACAACAATTTTGAAAATTTAACTAATTTTCTTAATTATAGTGATTAAGATTTAAGCAATGTAATTATTGTCGGGGATATGAATGGACGAGTTGGAAAATAACAGACATTACCTAGTGAGTTTAGTAAGGATTTAGTAGTAATATTAGTCATAAAAGAGATTCAAAAGATATTATTGTGAATGCAAGGGGCAGGAAGCTATTAGATCTATTTGATAACATAGGAGCTATAATTGTGAATGGAAGGTGTGAAGGCGATGGCACAGGAGAGTTCACTTTTATTGGCGCCAATGGGGGTAATTGATATGGCTGTTTATTCACTTAGCTCTATGCCTTTTGTAAAAAGTTCGAGGTGTTAAGCTTCCCAGGTTCTGACCATTTGCCTATTGCACTAACACTGGAAATGCCAGCCCTTACTACTAATGTAGTAGGACAAGTAAATGGTATATTTCCTTTATTGTCGAATCTTAAATGGACGGGTAGGGACAATAATAATTACTGGGGGATATGAACTTAATACATGCACCGTTATGGAAATAAAAATTATTAAGTATAAAAACAATATGGTGGACAACTACTTGAAGTTGATATATTTTCATTCAATATCTGATAACCAATAAAGTCTATTGTCTATTATCTATAAGTCGCTCAATAGAGAATATCAAAGCACTTTAGGACATATATTCACATTAATTTTTTTGTTAATTTTGATACAAAGAAGTATACAGGGAGTTTCTGAAGAATGTTTCCGAACACTCTGCATTCAAGGAAAACACTCATATACATTTTAGTCCAGTTGCATATAATTTACGAAAATATATAATTTTATGCCTTGTGGACATATTGCACGGGACCTACTGATCATTTTCAATTGTAGCAATCAAACTTGTCTGGTATGTGTAACCTGATTGTAACTTTAAAACTACCTAACCTAAGCGCAGTCTAAGCCTAAGTAAAGTAAAAACTATTGAAATGTGAAAATTGAATTCAATAGCTCAATTTCTTAGAGTAATATAATTTTAAAGCACTGAAATAAACACTAGAGTCAATCAATTTTGGGATGAGTCGATGGCATAGTGGTTAGTGCGCCGGACTTCGGGTCCAAGGCGGCAATGTCGCCGATCTGCCAGTTCTTATCATCGCCATTCAATTGTACTGTAGCGGTTCACACCCTTAATTTTTCTAATACGATGCACGACCAGATCAATAGTCTATATGGACGGAGCAAATTAAGGGAAAAAGAGACCCACTTTACAACTTGCAAGAATTCTCTAGCGCAGATCGGTCTGAACTTACTCAGAAGTGCTCGGGGATATGCTAGTGGCTTGCTTCTAGATTTTTGCCATTTTTCTTTTGTTTTTTTTTCTGTTCATGGTGTGCTCTTTATTTTGCAGGGACCTGATTGGACTAATTTTGCGGCAATTGCGCATGAACAGAAATTCACCATATAAAATAATTTGATTTGATATCATGCATCAAGACACTAGTCACAACGGGTTAAAATATGAAAATTAAATGTGAAAACACATACACGGGGTTGTTTTGTAGTTTATCTTTGTGAGTCAAGATGATGAACTAGCTTCGTTTGTTAGTTTTAAGTTAGTTTTAGTGACCTCACCAATTGTGTCCATGCTGAACGGCTCAGAAAAGCCTTTGAATCTTTGAGACCTACCAAACTCCTAAAAAAACCTAATGATATAATGAATTGTCAACTAAAACGCTAAGAAGAGTTAATTCACAGGGGTAAATGTAAACGGTGTGTACGCAGGATTTTTAGTCAAGTATGACATTTTAATGGTAGTAATTTATCCCAAAACCATTTATAAAGGTAATAGTATATTAGGTTACCAATCAGCCAAGTGGTGGTTTACATGCGAACATGATAATTCATGATTTTCACACTAGCGCGGGGAAATGAATATCGAACGTGATACCTCCGATACTTATTTTACACCTATACTTAAAGGCTGACTGATTCGTTCACTCATACATCACGAATTCTCCCACTTCCCATTATGGTAGGGGGTTTAAATTTGGTACACGGATTCTGTGGGTCCCAAATAGGAAAACGTGATAGTGTTAAGATTCCTCCAGAGGGCTCAACTCCACTCATCTTCAAAGTAACCATGTTACTCTTATGGAAGCAACATTTTTTATTGGAACATATTATATTTAAGAATATTAATTCTATGATGTCAATATTCTATAAAAGACAATGATGGCAAAGAATATTTTATTTTTCCTGTCAGTCCGTTTTAATCAAAGAAGGGTTTTCAACATGGAGAAGTTAATACATTTTAATTTGGGGTTAGCTTGGTTAGGTCCTCATCTTATGGACGAAGTAAATGATCTAAAGAATAAACTCTTTGTTATAAAAGTAGAGTCTAAATAAAAAAGTAATTAAGAGTCAGCTTTGTTAAGTTTGTAATCCATGAATGTAGCCGTAAATCTCAAGAATAGCTTATTTGTTATGAAAGGGAGTCTAAATCGGAGAGTCGATTAATCTTACTTTATTATTAGTTTTGTAGGTTTCGTATCCCGCGGACAATGAAGGACACTGCCTGCACCTTTCATTTGGTAAAAGGTCTTGCTCCCCAAACAGAAGAAAAGGAAACTAGTTCAAATTTCTTTGGCATCAATCATTTCAAAATCTTTCTCCGCGGCGACAAGGGTAGCTGGATTCTTCATGACTTCTTCCCCTCTTCCGGTGTTCTGATGGGTTGTATGCGAAACAGGGACTAAGTTTTAGAATACCTGTCCTTGATCGATCCCTTAAGGGCTTCTAGCATTTGGCCCCATGACGACCAGAGGGTTTGTTTCACATTCAACTATATATGTTACAACTGATAGCCTTAGCTGGGGTTTAAACTTTGGGGCTGGAGGCGATTTAATAGGTATTTCTTCTGGATCTTCTAGGACTTCTCCCCGTAATATCACTACAGCCAAGAATCCATGCTCGACGCTCTTTTCTTCTGAAAATCATTTTTTTATCTCATATGCAGTAATGGGATACTCTGAAGAAAGTCTTTCAGCAAACCAGTAGACATAGACGCCACAATCGATGCTGTTCGCTGGTTGATGGAGAGGAGGAATACTCCCTAAAAGTATCCACTCATGCCTCATTATGACTTTCCTTTAGTTCAAAAATTTTACCTACATGTGAACTTATAACTAATAAAACGGCAAATCAGTTCATCATAATAACAATTACTAAGAATAGGCCTACCTCATTGATCCGTCGAATTTAAGTATAGTAACTAAAGTTTAACTATACAGGAACCGCAATCAGCAATTCGAACCAAGAACAGTTCCTGAACTAGTTTTGTCGAATGATTACTGTTCACTAGGTGCAATCACGATTCTCATTATGGAAACATATCAAAACCCAGCTCTTAATTGTCTAAATTTTTTATTATTACTTATTACGCTGTGATTGTAACAAATGTGGTAAGTTTATCTTAAAAGTTTATGATAACGATGGATTTATTATTTTGAAATTAAGAACACCCCCTTCCCCCCGCTGCCAAGTGGTGTAATCTTTACTTACTTTGAAAGAAAATAGCCTACAATTTACGTAATAAGATAAAATTGACCATATTTAAGCACAATCGCACACATTTAATTAGTTGTATGTTTGGAAAAAGTGGTAAAAAGTTAGTTCAAATAGATTTGTAACAATTCAATAACTCTAAGAGATAGATATTTTTAAAAGTAAATAGTGATTTATATACGACGCCGTGACGTGAGGAGTTTCCCTATCTCCCGATACGTAAGGCAGTTTTAAACACTAACGCGTTACTTTATAGTATTGTAAATTTTAAAACTAATGTGAAAATTTGATTTTATCTTACTAATGTATTTTGAACCAAATTACATTTCAATGGAATCTAATCTTTTTTATGCTGAATACATATTTAGATAGGATATTTTTTTAAATAGCTTTGTCTGTTTAAAGTTTTGATTACATTCTACGTTTGTTGCACATTTACTCAACTGCTAACGTGTGTGGTTAAGGCATATTTAATGTCCGTAACTTTTTACTAACATTAAATCGAATTTGGGTTTTAGTGTTAGACTATATCATGCATCAAGACACTACTCACAGCTGGTTAAAATATGAAAATTAAATGTGAAAAGACGTACACGGGGTTGTTTTTCGAATAAAGACATAAATATCGTCCAAGAGACTTTATACGAGCTGAAAACACTGAGGATCCCGGATATCGGCGAACTTGTCAATCAATCTCTGTCTGATTCCTTCAACAGGTTCGACCGCTTGGTTATATATTTCCGAGGATAGTTTATTTGTTTATTCACGGAACAAGCCATTTACATTATACGCACAGTACTATGCACATTATTCATCGTAAAATCGATAAATTAATAAAAATTAAGTAAGAAGTTAAAGGCAATATCAGAGAAAATTTCACTTGTTTGTATAGACAAAATTATTTCTGTTTTACGGTGTGGATTAAAAAATATATATTACATTTAACTATGACAATATAATTATCAACTCATGTTTTCTGCAGTTTAAAGTTTTATATTCATGCAACCAATACATATCGCAAATAGTTTACTTTTAATCCTTTGAACTGTTGTTGTTTTTAATTTTACAATAATTTCGTCTAGAATCGTTGAAGAAATACATCTCAAAGGCATCGTATTGCCCCAACAGCAGTATTAAACAATTTGTTTATACATTCCTGTTATTTGCTGTTTTTTATGAAATATTTACAGGATGATTAAGGGCTGAAGCTGAATTCGTAGCCCGGAATTTTAACCTTCAGTTTTATTTTACGAATATCTACGTATATGTATATGAAATCTTACTATAAATATTTTCTTGAAGTAGTATTTCTCTTATTTTTATTATACTATTATAGTTAAGTAAAGAATAGATCCAAACTCATGTAAAATCGTTAGCACTTAAATTATTGACCATGAGTAATTCAATAAATTATTTACTAAATAAATAAATCAAATTAATTTATTCAAATTAATTTACTCTTCGACTTAAATAGTTGTCTATTTTAATTTTAATTTCCTTTAGGAAGCGTTTTGTATGATAATAATAATTAGTGTTTACTAATACTGGCTATTACAAACTATTTATTTTGCTTGATCGTTTTCAACGTTAGAATTGAATGTCCATAAACATCTTTTAAGTACACAAGGCCGAAATTTAAAGAAAATAATGCGGGTAAAATATGTTGTGTATCCTATATTTCTAGTAAATTTTTACCCTTCGGTACCACAGATTATCTTCATTTTTTTACCTCAGAAATTATAGCCTTGATATGATGTTTATAAATATTCTATGACGTATTTGGAACATAAAAAAACGCCTGCAATTATGTAAGAACAAAAATTTAGACCTCCGCAGGGTACTCAACACCATCTCTGGGGCCCTTACTAGGAAGAATCACGCCAACTCGGTCCTGCTTGATGTGAGCAAGACATTCGACCGCGTCTGGCACGAGGGGCTACTCTTCAAGCTGGCTGATTCCTCCTGGGAGTTTGTGGAATGAGCGTCGTTTCTGCGTCAGCGTTGCCGACTCCAGGTCCACCACTCGCCCCGTCTCGTCCGGCGTGCCACAGTGCTCAGTGCTCGCCCCCAATTGTGTACCTGTGATACGCTAATGACGTGCCTGCCGCCTCGAGAGTCCATCCTCCCTGTACGTAGACGACGCTATGTTCACGGCCACCTCTGCCAACCTGAGAATGACACGAGTCTACGTGCAGCGGCAACTAGACGTTCTCCAACCAGGTCAACGCTGACAAGAGCTAGGCCATATCCTTCACCCGTGCGAGGCGACAAGGGGACGGGCGCTCCCTGACTGTCAACGGAGGCAGGATGTCAACGGAGCCAGGATAGGGTGGAAGTCCAGGGTCAAATACCTCGGTGTCATTCTTATCCAGAGGTTAACTGACACCCCACGTCACCAGGCTGTGTGACCTCGCCAACAAGGCGCTCACCTCCATCCTCCCGATGTCAATTTTGGTGAAGATAAAGATTCCGCTACACACCGCTCTATTCCACCCTGTCCTGACGTACGCTGCTCCTGCCTGGTACCACCTCACCGGCAGGACGTCGAGGAAGAAACTGCTTGCGGTGCAAAGCAGGTGTCTCTGTCGAGCCACCCGTTCCCCGTGGTTCGTGAGAAACTCCGAGATCAGGGATGCTGCTTGCGTCCCGACTATCGGGTGCTTCGTAGATCGGCTGACTTCCAACTTTGAAGACCCTGCAGGAAGCTCCGAGTGGGGGCACATCCGGGAGCTGGTCGACGAGGAACCTCCACGACTTCGGCCCAACATCGCCGAGCCCAACCCACTACCGCACACTGACCCGCCCTAGCATTAGAGCTAGTGCTACTAGGGGCCATCCTGTTCCTCAGCAAGGACTAATGAGTCGAAGTTGATTGAGAAGTGATTACCGACCACGGTCATCCAACCACCACCTCATATAATATTTTATTGTCTTAAGATACTTTTCAAAGCTGTGAAATCATAGTGATAAAACGGTGAAGTACCATTAAGATAAATTAAATCTCCTAATTGTCAACTGTTATTTAATACAAAGGACAAGTTGAATAAAACTCAACAAAAACAAGACCTAGTTTAACTGGCTGTCGACGTTTTTGATTTGTTGACACTGGACTGGAATTGGCCGGTGGAGAGGAAATGACAAATTTGTTAAACCGATAACCTGATTTGGTTTTGTGAAAACATTTGCCTCTATTGTGAGTTGGAATTTTACGGCAAGTTTTAATAATCATTAAACTAAGTAGTGTGATTGAAAAGTGCCGGAACAGTGAAATAATTTTTTTCCATTATAGATAAAGTAATGAAACTTGTTATATCAATAAGAGCCATAAATGTCTACTATTTTAAGCTATTATCACTTTTTTATTCCTTAAGGGGGACGGCCCACGAGGAGTCAGACAAAATTCTTAAATAACAGCATAGGTGGAGTTTGGTATTAAATTAAAGGTCCTACTTAGCAGAGTACAATTAGCCCAGGCTCTGAACAGGTTGAGCATGCACTAAAAGTCTAACTAAATTTGACTTTTGATTATTGTTGGGAACATTTAGTAGATGTAAAAAACTGATGTTGCCACATTTCCAGAGTGGGCACAACACGGGGGACGCCCCCTAGAGGAAGTCGTAGATGGAACTGTATTGGCCTATGTCATGTTATATATCATTTTAAAGGTCTTTGAATTGAGATTCAAATGCCACAAACCCGATCTCTAAAGGTAGAATATAATGCGAGTTATTGCGTTTTGAAATTTCGGTAAAATCCTCTCATGCAAAATTTGACTGACTGCCATTTCTGGCTCAGACGTTCATTTGAGGTCGAGTTGGTGACATTGTTTTCAAATATATTTAAATTCTATCTATCTCCTCTTTATAAATATCCTGAAAATTAAGTTAAATGTTTTATTTTAAGTCTTCATTTGCCGTCTTCAATTGCTGTCCGAAATATTATGATTACATTATGATTTTCAGTCCGATTTAGGACAACCGATGAAATCTTGTATGAAATATTTAACGTGAGCTTTAGGATCATGTTCAACAGAAAGCAATGCCGCAAAGCCGACCTTAAATGAACGCTCGAGTCAGAAATGGCAGGCAGTCAAATTTTGCATAAAAAGCATTTTGCCGAAATTTTAAATCGCAATAACTCGCGTTATATTCTACCTTTAGAGATCGGGTTTGGGGCATTTAAATCTCAATTCAAAGACCTTTAAAATGATATATAACATGACATAGGCCAATACAGTTCCATCTACGACTTCCTCTAGGGGGCGTCCCCCGTGTTGTGCCCACTCTGGAAATGTGGCAACATCGGTTTTTTACATCTACTAAATGTTCCAAACAATAATCAAAAGTCAAATTTCGTTAGACTTTTGTGTACGCTCAAAATGTTCAGAGCCTGGACTAAATGCCGCAAACTAGATTTCAAACGGATGACCGAGACGGAAATGGTAGGCAAACAAAGTTTCCTTTAAAATCATATGGGTAAAACTTAAAAATGCAATAACTTTCTTCTTTTGAGGGGGCACTCGGGGTTGTGGCTTATTACTCCAAATGCAAAGACGTTTAAAATGGTGGATAATGTGACAAGGGCCAAAGCAAAATTTCTGTAATACTTTCAAGAGGGACATCCCTTAAAGGGTGTGTAAAATGAAACTTCTTTGGCCCTTTCATCTATGTTACCGTACTCGTGGTCAGATTCTAATATGTGCTCTGCGAACATCAATCTTTGAGTTGTCTTATTGTTCCATCTGATGGCTTGAATGTGTTCTTTGCATCGGCACAAAAAGTTTCTACCGGTATGCTCAATGTAATACTTGGGACATTCTTTACATTTAATTTTATATATGCCAGACGTTTGGAACTTATCCGTCGTTTGTTTTTTATTCATTATTCGTCATTTTTTTAATCATTGTAAAAATTACAATTAACTTCAAATTTCATTCAAATTACATAGAAACTTGGATTGAACCTATTCTTAAAAAGAAAAAAAGAAACACATGACAGAAAGATTTAAAAAACTTATCGAAAACCAAAAGCCAAACACAGGTATTGATAACATAGATTCAAATTATGAATTTTACCCAAAGATCAAAAACTTAACTGATATTGTTTTTGACGAGGGAGAAAAAATAATGTTAAACAAATCATTGAAATACAATGTCAACTTGGACAGTAAGAAAAACGAAATTGAAGATGACCTGATTGACCTTGAAATGGCAATAAAAGGGAAAAGACAAAGAAATACAAGACCCAATGAGACATAACTTCCTAAATGAACTTAATAAGACAGGTTTTGAAATGTAGCAAAAGAAACAAAAAGAAAAATCAATCAGAGACATGAAATTAATTAAATCAATTTCAAATAAACTTAAAGAAAATAAATGTATAATAACAAAGGCTAACAAGAGTAATACTGTAGTCATAATTAAAAATGAACACTATGGCAAAAAAGCGAGCGAATTTATAGAAGCAAACTCATTCCAGATACTTGTAAAAGATCCAACGCAAGATTATAACAAGAATATAAATAATATAATCACAAAATGTAAAACTCTTAGGAATGCAGAAAAGCAGAGATTGAAAACCACGAATCCATCAGCACCAATACTAAGAGGACAGCCAAAAATCCACAAACCAGATCGCGATATTCCAATGAGACCAGAGGTAAACTACCAAATCGTGCCAGCCTACAAAATATGTAAGTATTTAAACAGCAAAATAAAAGAAATTTTACCAACTGAGAAAAATAACACTTTCACAAATTCAGAAGATGTGATCACCAAAGTTAAAAATATAGAAATACCCGACAATTCACTATTTGTTTCATTTGATGTTTCTAGCATATACACAAACATACCAGTAAAAGACACGTTAAAAATCCTGCAAGACAGCTTATCCCAAAAAAATCTTGTGTCAAAAAATAAAACTGAAGACATTATGAAAATGACAAAAACAGTAACGGACCAAAACTACTTTAAATTTAAGAATCGATTTTTCAAACAAGTTGATGGCTTAGCCATGGGCTCGCCGCTTTCGGGTTTTCTAGCTGATTTATATTTATTATCTGGAAGATAATAAAATAATGAATGATAACAATATTCAAAGAAAATTCATAGCATATTCGTACCGATATGTTGACGACGTAATGTGTCTTTTTAATGGAAATAAAAATGACTGTAATAACTTTTTAGTATTCAGTATTTGAACTCGATATCTGACAATATACAATTTGCAATGGAAATTGAAAAAGAAAATATAAATTTTCTTGATTTAACAATTAGCAAAGACAATCGGAGACATTCATTGAAAATTCACAGGAAATAAACTCAAACCGAACTCATAATACCGTCAGATTTAAATAGTCCTTGGCAGTATAAAATGGCAACTTTTAATTTTATGGTCAACCGATTATTAAAAGTGCCAATGAAAGACATAGACTTTTAGACCGAAAAACAAATCATAAAAAGCATTGCAAAAAGAAATGGCTACAAGAGTAATTTAATCGACAAACTTATTAAAAAGAAGAAAAGTACAAATAAAAACAAAACTAAAAACAAAGACAATAAAGAATACTTATGTGTCCCTTACAGCTCTGTGCTCAATAGATCTATAAGAAAAACCTTCAACAATACAAACTTCAAAATAAGTTACAGAACACGGAATAATTTCTTTACAATGATTCAAAAAATGACAAATAATGAACAAAAACAAACTGCGGATAAGTTCCAAATGTCTATTTTCCTTATGATAAATATAGGGAAAGAGTATGCAGGTATGCTGCCATGGGGAACACTAAAAGTAGATTTTAAGCAAAAAGAAAAAAACTATCTAGACCATATGAAGCCATATACTAAGTTTCATCAATATCTGTCCATAAATAAAAGAGTTCGCCTATTCTCCATATGATTAACATGGGAAAAGAGTATGCAGGTTTGCTGCCAAGATATGCACAAAAACCAAGATTTTTTAACATAAATGGTTGAATCTCAACCAAATGAAGCTAATTACCAAGTTTCATCCAGAAAAATTAGTTAGTAAGTGAAATATTCACATATCCTTATTCTCCATAAGATTAACATTGGAGCCACAAAATACAATGTACTGTCTTTAGACTTTTTAATATACCATCTAGCGTTTAGAGAGCCAAAGCAATCGGCAATTAATTGCTACTACCATAGCTGAGGCACGAAATCCATGCAAGACGACATGGGACCATATTAACTTGTGTAAGACTAAAAATCATGGTTCCATGAAGGAGTCTGCTACCGCAGACGAATTTAATTTCCGCTTTTTTGAGTCTGTTGAAAATCTAGTGAATAATTGTGAGCCATGCTTGATGTTCCAGCGCTTGACCTGTACTCTATTCCTCCCGTTCCTTCTTCCTTCCAACTCCTGACACTCCTTTGGAATTTTTCAGACTTGCTTTCTTCGCTTTCTTTCAGTCCCATGTTCTTTATGGCACGACACTATGGGGACATTCCTCCTGAAACAAAAAGTCTTGCTTTTGCAAAAGAGGGCTCTGAGGGTGGTGTGTGGAGCCCAGCAGCTTGAGCACTGTAAGCCCCTTTTCAAGGCATGTCAGCTTTTGACTGTTTATAATGTATATATTAATCAGTGTCTAACCGTCATCAAATGCAATGAATCAACTTATGCTCTGACTTCTGGAGGGCATGATTATTCCACCAGGATCAATACAAAATTGCATGTGACTAGATGTAGATTAGACAAGGTATTGAAATGTTTCCCGGTTGCAGGCATAAGAATGTTCAATTGCATACCATTAGAAGTGAGGCATCTGGCAGTGTGGCAATTCACTAACACAATGAAGGCTTGGCTACTTGACAATCAATTCTACAATCGAAGTGGATCATTCACTAATATAGAATACATGTACATCAGATATATGCGTGAAGTTAAACTGCCATCTGCCTGAAAATTTTCTTTTCTTTTTATATTTTGGTTTTTAGAGCTGTGTGACTTTCGCATGGAATGTGCTGCATGGATTGCTCATTTTGCTTGTTTTACATAAAATATGGACTAATTTTGATAGTCAAGAGAACAACCTTCATTTGTGTAGCGTAGCCTATTACATTAGTAGTTTGATGGCCAAATAAAATCATTTGAATAGTTTAAATGATTACCGTTGTCGATATAACAAATGACAATAGAAAATACTTCATTTCCGTTAAGTTAACAACAAACTTTGCAATAGGACACCTCAATAATGAGATCAATGTAATACATTGACTAAAGTTAGCTAAAGAACTGGTAAAGGAACAAAAAATGGCCTACCATTACAAGTCAATAGGCCTATACCCAGGTATTATTCTTAAGAGTAAAAAACTTCATTTTTTAGCCCGCTCTTTTAACACTCTCTAACCCACTGTACAGAGTTCCAATTATGTCTGGAATCCACTTAATGACTTAAAAAAAATACCCCCCTTCGCAGCAGACCTGCGTACTCAGCGAATTTCCAAATTAGTAATATAATGTTTACCACCTCTCCGGCGACGCAGCTCAGGGATGAGATGTGGCCTAGATTCGACATATCCCACGGTGTAAAAATTATTGATCTCATTCTTTCGAGTTCTGGTGTATACCACTTATAAACCTTCTTAGCATTGCCCTTGGATCCATTGATGCCAGGGCAAACCATTTTTGATACCACTGAAAAACAGAGATCGAATTTCCATTTACACTCATCGAAAAAAGTCTCAAATTAATGGTCGGCATCCCCCTGTTGGCAGGTCAGCCACTTGTATGGTACGAATAGAAACTGAATGGCATGTGCGAAGAAGGCGGTCTAAGTCCAGGCTTGATCGCTACAAACTCAGTGTTCCCACCTAAATAAAGAGGTCGGAAATATAAGAGAAAACATGACCATTTTTATGATTTTATTGTTGAAATTCGCTTCATCACAACGCCAATGAATAATTAATTAATTAATTTTTTCATAATTAATACAGAAACAGTCGATTTAAATTAAGATATAGCTACTATGTTAAACTTTCTAGTATTCAGCAAGGATCATGAGGTCATTTTAGTGGCCATGGTGGTATCATCATAACAGCAGGAATGTACAGACTACGAAGTGCCTAGTTAAATTTAGATCTTTAAATTTCGTCAGCAATGACTGATCGGGACATTCAGTAGGACAGGCCTTGCAAGGGCCCAGCTATTTCATCGATAAAATATATTTGAAATTTGTCTAATTTTCACCTTTTAATTCAAATACAACGAATATGAATTAAAAGTGCCGTTATGTTTTCAAACCGATATTATAAAATTAAAGTAACTAAAACATTAAAAAAATCAAAGAGTGTGAAACCGTTTGTGGTATCAGAATGGGTTCAGTAGGTAAAATATAAGGTATCCAGAATTGAAATTTGAAATATGTTTAATTAATCATACTAAGATCAAGATGTTACCTACTTAAAATATTCCTCATAAAATTATCTTATCAACCTGATAAAAAATAAATACATATAATAAGTAAAACGAAAATAAATAACTTAAATGATGTTAAAAACAATTAGATTGTAGCTATTAGATTTTGATGGTATTCTTATCTTCAATCTAATCTTTACGACGAGTATCGAAGTTTCATAAAACAGTTAAAGTGCCTATTTAAATAAAGTAGTAAATGAAAGTGTAATAACCTGACAGTGAGTCACAACTACATCAATAAATTTTGTTATCAAATCGACACAATGTAATGATCATTAATATTAGGGTGCTGAACAGTAAACGCTTTATTGTGAAATCAAACGATAGAATGAAATCGTACATAGTTATCAAAGAGTGTCTATTTTACGATTATTAGATAATTTTTAGTAACAATTTTATTATTTATTTATATAGAATATTAAAGCTTTGAAAAATTATTTTACCGCTTTAAACTATTCATTACGTCTTTCTTTGTTGCTGCCTCTCCACAGACAGACATACTAAGACTTGCCAGTTCATTTTACAATTTTAACATTAAAGATCATATACAAACTTACCCTCAAATCAACAACAAATCAAGAAGTTGCAGCCTACCATATAACGCGTAAAATAATTTTTTATTTCTATTTATTTACATAAAATAAATGCAATAATTTCTGATAAATTCCCTTTTTTAGGACGGAGGGTAGCAGACTGATCCTAACCTGACTTAGCGGTCTAGCTCAATCAAATTCCAGTAAAGGGGACTAACCCTCTCAACAGGTTACTCAGCTAGGCTGGTGATTTGAAGAAACAAAGATAGTTGACATTACATTCATTAGAAAACTGGCTCATGTAGACGGACCTTAACATCACATTTCGGGAACACTGACCTGATCAACCAGTGGGCAGTCTAAACCCCTGGCCGACTCTGGCGTTACAAAAATTAGGAAACTGTTAACTTTTGTAAGAAAATTTTAATGTGATTCGGAATTAACAAACTAAAATAGCTAATGAAACTATTTTTATATTTCAATGGAACTATTTTAATACTTTAAAACCAACTCACTACAAATTACTTTCAAGAAAAAACTTCCACACTCTACCAAAAAACATACTCTGACGCTTGAAAGAAAGTCCAAAATTGCATAGGAATCACAGCGTTTGTGTTGAGCAATTTGTAACAAGGAAGTAGAAAGTTAAGGTAGTTTCAAAACTTTGGTGATTTTCACAGCGGTCGTTAGGCCAAAAGCGAGGTGAATATTTATTAAGTAGCCTTTATGGAGACCTACAAAGAGATTTAAGAAACAAATATTACCACATACTCGTAAACACTTACCTAGCTTTTGTTTTTATTTATTTATTTAATCATACGTTGCAGATAAATTGTTGCCATTTTAACTTCTTGATTTTGTAAACTTTTTAAATGTGCATACAAAACATACCCAGGAGCAATCACCTGCGTGATTAACATTACCAACAACAATGATTAACATCATTGAATTAATATTTATGCAAGTTTCAATAATCGTACTTAGAACTTTTTTCTTTTTTAGAGTTGGTTTATTTAATCTCTTTCTTAACATTGTGGTAAATACCGTAAGCCTTTCTGAAGTTACAGTTTAATATATTTCGTATTAACATAAATCTTTTCTGATAAGCGTACTCACTTCTGTTACTTGTACTCTATTTTTATGCTAGTATGTTAATACGAATTTTTATCTTAAAACATTTTGCACATGTTTAAAACCCCTCAAGACAAATGGTAGTGTTCTTCTGGAGTGATTAAACTGTTAAACGTTTCATTTACTAGGAATTTTAAATATTCAAAATACATTTTTACTTCATTTTTCCTTATATTGCATCAGTTAAGTGTTCTTTTTACTTTTTGCTTCAAGCAGCCCTACCAATATTCAATACATATATATATATTTTTTGCAATATTTTATTATGATTTTCATACTGTTCGAACGATTAAACTGGTTTTCCTATGGAAAAAAACTATGAATTTCAAAACAATAACTTCAAACGAACCTTAAATTTGTATGTGAGGCATTTTTACCAATCTCTTGCCCCTTATCCCCCAGACAAAATGTTTTACATATCACTTAAATGAATACTCTTGACCATTGTAAGTTTGAAATAAGAAAACTCCAGACAAATAAAAATTATTTTAGTACATTCTTTAAAAAAAATTTTAATACGTAACTTATTACTACTATATCCGATCTATTTACATTATTGTTTTAAATATTTACACATATAAACAAAAAGATGCTTGGTTAAATATTATTTTGCCCCTTTACAAACTTACTGTATCTAAACTCGTTCATCCTCTAGACCAAGTGGTTGGTAACGTGGAAGATTCTGCACTATAAAATTTGATTCACGGGTTAAATATGATTCATGACTGGCCATTTGGGCTTTTCAAGACTTCAATGGAACCAGCCTGTTCAGAACCTGATACTTTTAGATCAGTTAATTAGGGGCTCTGTTTCATTTTTATTGTGATATTTATTTAGTTTATATTTTAAATTGTTGCTGTCTGCATTATTTTATTATTGTGTAATAAAACTGTTTGTTTTCCTACATCGACCTGTTACTTTAAAAACGGGTGAATAATTCGCATGCAGCCACATTGCTGCCACTGTGAAAAAAACAGTTTTGTAAACAAATTACTATAACAAAACTCAAGTTTATACCTTGATTAAGTTAATCAGTGTGTGGAGAAAGCCGTCAAGGATTGTATATATTAGTGGCCATTCGTTCGGGACTACCGAGTCACCCAAAGCCATCATGTCGATGACCAAACCATTAATTTAAATGGCAGAATACATTTTAGAACTGCGAATTTTCCTATAAGAAATATGCTATTACGGTAGGATTCACGGTTAAACCTAAACCCAGAAAATTTTTACTTTTTCATTTTAGAGGTTTCCATAGGCCAAAACACCCGTACGTTCTAATTCATTTTTTATGTGTTGATCTAATGTTAAAATTTTAAGCTATACCTTGACATAACGAGGCGGTGTTGCGTTGATGTCCGTTAACGCGATAACTTTTAAAGGTCCTTCGATTTTGATGAAAATTGACAGCATTCATCAGGTTAAATTAGAAAATTAGCAAGATCGGACCATGGGAACGGGGTTTTTTTTGGGGTACCGAAAATGTGAAAAATGTTTTTTTTTTGTAATTTGTTGTCCTTAACTTTTAATATTTGAAATTGTAAAATGGCAAGATTTCAAAAATTGAAATAGACACCTGAAAGCAACATAAAAATGTAAAGGGGATCCCACATCTATAATATATACAGCCCTATGTGTAACTGACTGACTCACTGATGATAGTAATGTCCTGAAGCGACCGTTTAAGATAGAGACTTGAAATTTGGCATGGACATTCTTTGAGATGTTTCAATTTTGGGAAAATCATAAAACTACGATTTTTTTACTTTTAAACTATAAAAAAGGTAAAAAATATAGATTTGTCGGTAACGTAGTTCAGCCGTGTGAGCATATATCACCGTTTGGGTAACGTAGATCTTGCAGGTTTAGTTCTCGCTCGTGTTTAAATGATCTCTTACAACTACACCAGTGTTTGATACAAATATTGTATTTCATACGAACATGAACATCTTCATGTACACGACGGTGATTCGATGCATTGAGAGCGGGTTATTTCACCAGGGTAATACTAGCTTTGATTTTATTATGCCCAAAAACTACAAATTTTCAACTTTCAAATTATAAAAATACCGAGGTGTCGGTAAGGAAGTAGGTTGGTTCTTAAAGATATCGCTTGGAGCGCTATTATAGTCGCTTAGTTCTCGCTTGTATTTAAATGATGTCTTTTAACTACACCTCTTCCTGATAATTACTCTCAATTGGGTGCATAGTTGTTTGCGTATGGTTTTCCTTCTGATTGTTGTGTTATTATTGAAAATGAAGTTTACTGAATCGAAAGCGTATATTTACATTTAGGTGATGTCCGCTATGATTTCTATAGTAACTTTAAATTAAGGTCGCTTAATTCTCGGTTGTATTTAAATTATGTCTTTTAACCACACCTGTTCCTGATGAAGTTTTCGTGACAGTTTTGCTGAGCAGTGATCTTAAGCGTTGTATAAACTACGTTAGTGTAAATTTCAGTTTACAGTATATTGTAATATAGCTGTAACTGTAATATAGCATTTGTTTTAAGGATGGTGAAATAAATTTAATGCACGTACTCTAAAGTAATACGAAAATGTTGATTGAAATGTGAGGTTCTCGTTTCGTTTTATTTAAATTCATTTGTTCATATTGGCTATTGCTATTACTCTTGTCTTTTGAGAGACGATTGAGCGTAGTGCTGGAATACTTTGTTACAATATTATATTATTAATTTTATCATTACTATGGTGAGCTCTACGAAGCTTGTGCGAATACTTTAAACATATTATTCTAGTACAGCATATTTTTTGCCGCAGTAACGCCCGCAAAGTAAATGATTAATTGCTAAAAATATTGTAGGTCTTACTACATTTTCTAGACTTTAGTCTTCTCATGCTGGAAAATTTCTTGTAGGTTTTCGCACAAAAAAAACCCTAATACAGTAATTATTCTTAATTTTCTACTATTTGTATGCTGTCTCTCTATATGAATCCCCAGATTGAATATAGCGCTTCAGTTGATAGTTCTGGTGCAGTTTTACTTTGAAGGTTGAACGTGTCCCAACACGTTTGACATCCGGTCTTTGACCTATTTGCTGCCGTCCAATCAGGCTTAGATTTTAGTTTAGGAAACGATTGAACATATCAAGTTATAGAACGATTGAACTTTCCATTCTTACCTTGGCTAATGTTTACCTACTTCCGACGTTTTTTTTAAACCATCTACATATCTGATGACCCATCGGGCTGAGAAATATTATAATAACCAATTGAATTAAACTCAATAGTAATTTTTCTCGCTGCCACTTTGTCCGTCAAACTTCTTCAATGCAGTGCTCTCACCTAAAGTCTCGATTAACCCTATTATTGTTGTAATTTAAAACTATTCTATACTTATCAATTATTGTAACTCTTTCAGTATATTTTAATTTAACCGATAATCCTTTTTTGGCTATTATTTCACAATTGGTTTTTTTTTACTACCATTGGTTGAAAATGCATAATGTACGCCGATTTTATGGTTCTTAAGTTGCAACTTTCTTCATTTTAAGACTATATAAAGACTTAAAGACTTCATGATTATAGTACCTAATACCCTGTGATCTATTACATACTACTAGGGCTCTATTTTTATTAATTTTCTGAACTAATATATATATATATAACATTTAAAATTGTTAAACTAATAATTTCTGATTTTGAATGATAAAATTGTTATCGTTTCTCTATATGGTACATATATGATTCCTGCGTTTCTTGGCCACCCCGTGGCGGAACTGAATCATCTTAGCCTATACCATTTTTTTTTATAATTTCATATATCTTGATTTTGTCCCGTTTTTCTTCTATTACATACAACGATCCTCTATATAAACTTATAATTTTATTCCACTTTTATCTTTTCAGAATACAGCTATTATTACCTCAATCATGTGCAATCATAATCGTATCTCCAAATTTTTACACAACTTTTGAGCATGACTATTTACATAGTTCATTAATATTTCACAACTCCATTATATTTTTTACGAATTAAGGGGGGAGTGGGATTATACCATGAGCCGTGAGCAAATTTCAAAGCTTATTATTATTTATTGTGAGTAGTGTATATTGGCAGCTTCTGTTACTGCCGTTGGAGTTGAGCCCTCAACTAGCCTGTTCATTGTATGAGGTTTTGACAGTAATTTAAGGAATTGGGGCAACCAATTATTGGGTTGGACCCTCCATCAAGCATAACACCTAGAATATTTACATAAATAATATTTATCTCACAGCTCAATTTTTTTTAAAACTATTTACTAAGGAGGAGTATTAAAACCTACTAATAGGAGATTATTAAAGCTTTTTTTACTATCGATTGTGAATTTAGAGTATTAGATAGTTTTGTTACTGTCTCGGCTGACCCGTTCTTCGGTTGGAACTAACCTGTTTAACAACTTGACTTCTTATTAATTTACCAATTTAGGGAAACCCCTAAGGGGCATGGGGCGAAGCCCCATCGAGCCGTAGGCGAGTCTATAATATATACAGCCGCATGTGTAACTGACTGACTCACTGATGATAGTAATGTCCTGAAGCGACCGTTAAAGCTAGAGACTTTAAATTTGGCATGGACATTCTTTGAGATGTTTCAATTTAGGGAAAATCATAAAACTACAACTTTTTTACTTTTAAACTATAAAAAATGTAAAAAAATATAGATTTGTCGGTAACGTAGTTCAGCCGTGTGAGCGTATATCACCGTTTGGGTAACGTAGATCACTTTGCAGGTTTAGTTCTCGCTCGTGTTTAATTGATCTCTTTCAACTACACCCGTGTTTGATACAAATACTGTATTACATGTAAACATGAACATCTCTATGTAGACGACGGTGTTTCGATACATTGAGAGCGGGTTATTTCACCAGGGTAATACTCGCTTTGACATATCCAGTATTATGCCCAAAAACTACAAATTTTCAACTTTCAAATTATATAAATAGCGAGGTGTCGGTAAAGAAGTACGTTGGTTCTTAAAGATATCGCTTGGAGCGCTATTATAGTCGCTTAGTTCTCGCTTGTATTTAAAAGATGTCTTTTAACTACACCTCTTCCTGATAATTACTTTCAATTGGGTGCATAGTTGTTTGCGTATGGTTTTCCTTCTGATTGCTGTGTTATTATTGAAAATGAAGTTTACTGAATCGAAAGCGTATATTTATATTTAGGTGATGTCCGCTTTGATTTCTATAGTATCTTTAAATTAAGGTCGCTTAATTCTCGGTTGTATTTAAATTATGTCTTTTAACCACACCTGTTCCTGATGAAGTTTTCGTGTCAGTTTTGCAGAGCAGTGATCTTAAACGTTGTATAATCTACGTTAGTGCAAATTTCAGTTTACAGTATGTTGTAATATAGCTGTAACTGTAATATAACATTTGTTTTAAGGATGGTGAAATAAATTTTATGCACGTACTCTAAAGTAACACGAAAATGTTGATTGAAATGTGAGGTTCTCGTTTCGTTTTATTTAAATTGATTTGTTCATATTGGCTATTGCTATTACTCTTTTCTTTTGAGAGACGATTGAGCGTAGTGCTGGAATACTTTGTTACAATATTATATTATTAATTTTATCATTACTATGGTGAGCTCTACGAAGCTTGTGCGAATACTTTAAACATATTATTTTAGTACTGCATATTTTTTGCCGCAGTAACGCCCGTAAAGTAAATGATTAATTACTAAAAATATTTTAGGTCTTACTACATTTTCTAGACTTTAGTCTTCTCATGCTGGAAAATTTCTTGTAGGTTTTCGCACTAAAAAAACCCTAATACAGTAATTATTCTTAATTTTCTACTATTTGTATGCTGTCTCTCTATATGAATCCCCAGATTGAATATAGCGCTTCAGTTGATAGTTCTGGTGCAGTTTTACTTTGAAGGTTGAACGTGTCCCAACACGTTTGACATCCGGTCTTTGACCTATTTGCTGCCGTCCAATCAGGCTTAGATTTTAGTTTAGGAAACGATTGAACAAATCAAGTTATAGAACGATTGAACTTTCCATTCTTACCTTGGCTAACGTTTACCTACTTCCGACGTTTTTTTAAACCATCTACATATCTGATGACCCATCAGGCTGAGAAATATTATAATAACCAATTGAATTAAACTCAATAGTAATTTTTCTCGCTGCCACTTTGTCCGACAAACTTCCTCAATGCAGTGCTCTCACCTAAAGTCTCGATTAACCCTATTATTGTTGTAATTTAAAACTATTCTATACTTATCAATTATTGTAACTCTTTCAGTATATTTTAATTTAACCGATAATCCTTTTTTGGCTATTGTTTCACAATTGGTTTTTTTTTACTACCATTGGTTGAAAATGCATAATGTACGCCGATTTTATGGTTCTTAAGTTGCAACTTTCTTCATTTTAAGACTATATAAAGACTTTAAGACTTCATGATTATAGTACCTAATACCCTGTGATCTATCACATACTACTAGGGCTCTATTTTTATTAATTTTCTGAACTAATATATATATAACATTTAAAATTGTTAAACTAATAATTGCTGATTTTGAATGATAAAATTGTTATCGTTTCTCTATATGGTACATATATGATTCCTGCGTTTCTTGGCCGCCCCGTGGCGGAACTGAAGACGGTTTTGTTACTGTCTTGGCTGTCCAGTTCTTCTGTTAAACTAAACTATTTCAAACTTGACTTTTTATTAATTCAAACTAGGGGGCAACTCCTAAGGGGGCATGGGGGCGGAGCCCCCATCGAGAAGAAGGCGAGTCTATAATATATACAGCCCCATGTGTAACTGACTGACTCACTGATGATCTTAAATTCCTGAAGCGACCGTTTAAGATAGAGACTTGAAATTTGGCATGGACATTCTTTGAGATGTTTCAATTTAGGAAAAATCATAAAACTACAACTTTTTCACTTTTAAACTATAAAAAAGATAAAAAATATAGATTTGTCGGTAACGTAGTTCAGCCGTGTGAGCGTATTTCACCGTTTGGGTAACGTAGATCACTTTGCAGGTTTAGTTCTCGCTCGTGTTTAAATGATTTCTTTCAACTACACCCGTGTATGATTCAAATATTGTATTCTACATTAACATGGACGTTTTGTGTAGACGGCGGTGTTTCGATGCATTGAGAGCGGGTTATTTCACCAGGGTAATACTCGCTTTGATTTATACAGTATTAAAATGCCCAAAAACTACAAATTTTGAACTTGCAAATCACAAAAAATTCTAAAAAGACGAGGTGTTGGTTAGGAAGTACTTTGGTTCTTAAAGATGTCTCTTGGAGCGCTATTATAGTCGCTTAGTTCTCGCTTGTATTTAAATGATATCGTTTAACTACACCTCTTCCCGATAATTATTTTTTACTTGAGCGCATATTTGTTTACGTATGGTTTTCCCTCCGATTGCTGTGTTATTGTTGAAAATGAAGTTTACTGAATCGAAAGCATATCTTTACATCCAGGTGATGTCCGCTTTGGTTTCTATATTAATTGCTAAAATATTGTAGGTCTTATTACATTTTCTAGACTTTAGTTTTCTCATGCTGAAAATACTGTCTCTCTCTATATGAATCCCCAGATTGAATATAGCGCTTCAGTTGATAGTTCTGGTGCAGTTTTACTTTGGAGAGTTGAAAGTGTCCCAACACGTTTGACATCCGGTCTTTGACCTATTTGCTGCTGTCCAATCAGGCTTAGATTTTAGTTTAGGAAACAATCGAACATATTAAGTTATAGAACGATTGAACTTTCCATTCTTACCTTCGCTAACGTTTACCTACTCCCGACGTTTTTTGAAGACCATCTATATATCTGATGACCCATCAGGCTGAGAAATATTATAATAACCAATTGAATTAAACTCAATAGTAATTTTTCTCGCTGCCACTTTGTCCGTCAAACTTTCTCAATGCAGTGCTCTCACCTAAAGTCTCGATTAACCCTATTATTGTTGTAATTGAAAACTATTCTATGCTTATCAATTATTGTAACTCTTTCAGTATATTTTAATTTAACCAATAATCCTTTTTTGGCTATTATTTCACAGTTGGTTTTTTTTACTACCATTGGTTGAAAATGCATAATGTACGCCGATTTTATGGTGCTTAAGTTGCCACTTTCTTCATTTTAAGACTATATAAAGACTTTAAGACTTCATGATTATAGTACCTAATACCCTGTGATCTATTACATACTACTAGGGCTCTATTTTTATTAATTTTCTGAACTGATATATATATAACATTTAAAACTGTTAAATTAATAATTGCTGATTTTGAATGATAAAATTGTTATCGTTTCTTTATATGGTACATATATGATTCCTGCGTTTCTTGGCCACCCCATGGCGGAACTGAAGCATCTTAGCCTATACCATATTTTTTTTAGTTTCAAATATCTTGATTTTGTCCCTTTTTTCTTCTATTACAAGGAACGATCCTCTGTATAAACTTATAATTTTATTCCACTTTTATCTTTTCAGAATACAGCTATTACCTCAATCATGTACAATCATAATCGTATCTCCAAATTTGTACACAACAACTTTTGAGCATGACTATTTACATATTCATTAATATTTCACAACTCCATTATATTTTTTAACCAACTAAGGGGAACTAGGGAGTGGGATTAAACCATGAGCCGTGGGCAAATTTCAAAGCTTATTATTTATTGTGAGTAGTGTGTATTGGCGGCTTCTGTTACTGTCGTTGGAGTTGAGCCACAACTAGCCTGTTCTTTGTATGAGGTTTTGACAGCAATTTACGGAATTGGGGACCAATTATTGGGTTGGACCCTCCATCAAGCATAACACCTAGAATATTTACATAAATAATATTTATTTCACAGCTCAATTTTTTTAAACTATTTACTAAGGAGGGACATTAAAACCTACTAATAGGAGATTATTAAAGCTTTTTTTGCTATTGATTGTGAATTTAGAGTATTAGATGGTTTTGTTACTGTCTTGGCAGTTCAGATCTTGTGTGGAACTAAACTATTTCAAAGTTGACTTTTTATTAATTCAACCTAAGGGGGCATGGGGGCGGAGCCCCCATCGAGCCGTAGGCGAGTCTATAATATATACAGCCCCATGTGTAACTGACTGACTCACTGATGATCTTAAATTCCTGAAGCGACCGTTTAAGATAGAGACTTGAAATTTGGCATGGACATTCTTTGAGATGTTTCAATTTAGGAAAAATCATAAAACTACAACTTTTTCACTTTTAAACTATAAAAAAGATAAAAAATATAGATTTGTCGGTAACGTAGTTCAGCCGTGTGAGCGTATTTCACCGTTTGGGTAACGTAGATCACTTTGCAGGTTTAGTTCTCGCTCGTGTTTAAATGATTTCTTTCAACTACACCCGTGTATGATTCAAATATTGTATTCTACATTAACATGGACGTTTTGTGTAGACGGCGGTGTTTCGATGCATTGAGAGCGGGTTATTTCACCAGGGTAATACTCGCTTTGATTTATACAGTATTAAAATGCCCAAAAACTACAAATTTTGAACTTGCAAATCACAAAAAATTCTAAAAAGACGAGGTGTTGGTTAGGAAGTACTTTGGTTCTTAAAGATGTCTCTTGGAGCGCTATTATAGTCGCTTAGTTCTCGCTTGTATTTAAATGATATCGTTTAACTACACCTCTTCCCGATAATTATTTTTTACTTGAGCGCATATTTGTTTACGTATGGTTTTCCCTCCGATTGCTGTGTTATTGTTGAAAATGAAGTTTACTGAATCGAAAGCGTATCTTCACATCCAGGTGATGTCCGCTTTGGTTTCTATATTAATTGCTAAAATATTGTAGGTCTTATTACATTTTCTAGACTTTAGTTTTCTCATGCTGAAAATACTGTCTCTCTCTATATGAATCCCCAGATTGAATGTAGCGCTTCAGTTGATAGTTCTGGCGCAGTTTTACTTTGGAGAGTTGAAAGTGTCTCAACACGTTTGACATCCGGTCTTTGACCTATTTGCTGCTGTCCAATCAGGCTTAGATTTTAGTTTAGGAAACAATCGAACATATTAAGTTATAGAACGATTGAACTTTCCATTCTTACCTTCGCTAACGTTTACCTACTCCCGACGTTTTTTGAAGACCATCTATATATCTGATGACCCATCAGGCTGAGAAATATTATAATAACCAATTGAATTAAACTCAATAGTAATTTTTCTCGCTGCCACTTTGTCCGTCAAACTTTCTCAATGCAGTGCTCTCACCTAAAGTCTCGATTAACCCTATTATTGTTGTAATTGAAAACTATTCTATGCTTATCAATTATTGTAACTCTTTCAGTATATTTTAATTTAACCAATAATCCTTTTTTGGCTATTATTTCACAGTTGGTTTTTTTTTACTACCATTGGTTGAAAATGCATAATGTACGCCGATTTTATGGTGCTTAAGTTGCCACTTTCTTCATTTTAAGACTATATAAAGACTTTAAGACTTCATGATTATAGTACCTAATACCCTGTGATCTATTACATACTACTAGGGCTCTATTTTTATTAATTTTCTGAACTGATATATATATAACATTTAAAACTGTTAAATTAATAATTGCTGATTTTGAATGATAAAATTGTTATCGTTTCTTTATATGGTACATATATGATTCCTGCGTTTCTTGGCCACCCCATGGCGGAACTGAAGCATCTTAGCCTATACCATATTTTTTTTAGTTTCAAATATCTTGATTTTGTCCCTTTTTTCTTCTATTACAAGGAACGATCCTCTGTATAAACTTATAATTTTATTCCACTTTTATCTTTTCAGAATACAGCTATTACCTCAATCATGTACAATCATAATCGTATCTCCAAATTTGTACACAACAACTTTTGAGCATGACTATTTACATATTCATTAATATTTCACAACTCCATTATATTTTTTAACCAACTAAGGGGAACTAGGGAGTGGGATTAAACCATGAGCCGTGGGCAAATTTCAAAGCTTATTATTTATTGTGAGTAGTGTGTATTGGCGGCTTCTGTTACTGTCGTTGGAGTTGAGCCACAACTAGCCTGTTCTTTGTATGAGGTTTTGACAGCAATTTACGGAATTGGGGACCAATTATTGGGTTGGACCCTCCATCAAGCATAACACCTAGAATATTTACATAAATAATATTTATTTCACAGCTCAATTTTTTTAAACTATTTACTAAGGAGGGACATTAAAACCTACTAATAGGAGATTATTAAAGCTTTTTTTGCTATTGATTGTGAATTTAGAGTATTAGATGGTTTTGTTACTGTCTTGGCAGTTCAGATCTTGTGTGGAACTAAACTATTTCAAAGTTGACTTTTTATTAATCCAACCTAAGGGGGCATGGGGGCGGAGCCCCCATCGAGCCGTAGGCGAGTCTATAATATATACAGCCCCATGTGTAACTGACTGACTGACTGACTCACTCACTGATGATCTTAAATTCCTGAAGCGACCGTTTAAGCTAGAGACTTGAAATTTGGCATGGATATTCTTAGAGATGTTTCAATTTAGGGAAAATCATAAAACTACAATTTTTTATACTTTAAAACTATAAAAAAGGTAAAAAATATAGATTTGTCGGTAACGTAGTTCAGCCGTATCAGCGTGGTATCGTAGATCACTTTGCAGGTTTAGTTCTCGCTCGTTTGTAAATGATTTATTTCAACTACACCCGTGCTTGATACAAACATCGTATTCTTTGAAAGATAATCATTAATTTAACTTGAACGATGGTATATCGCTGTATTGAGAGCGGCTATTTTACTATGGGAATATTCGCTTTGATTCATACATCAATAATGCCCAATCTGTAATTAATGCAGCATGTGCGCTATCTTGAAAGTTTACCAATGGAGAATTTTCTTCTACTACGGATGAAATTCCCATTTCGGGTGACAGTTTACACAGTCATTTTCATTTACTGATTTAGTGATGTTCAGTTAACAAGTTTAGTTCTCGTACTTATATTATTGAACAAATTTAACTACACTCCAGTAAGTTTGAGTTAGTGATGTTCAGTTGACAGGTTTAGTTCTCGTACTTATATTACTGAACAAATTTAATTACACTCCAGTAAGTTTGAGTTCCTACGCATTCATGAAATAAGATGTTTTATAAATTATTCTATTTCGTAACGTAACGATTCTTGCGTAACTTTTCCAAGGCAAATTTCTCGTAGGAATATAATTTTAATCCTATTATGGATATTTGAAAACCAATATTTCGACAAATTGGCGTATTTCCTTCCGTCAATTTTCAGGTCATAGTATTGTTATGTTATGTGTTAGATATTTACAGTTGTTTTAGCTCATTTTTAGATGTAACGACCACAAATTCCTACAAGACATGTGAAGTTATTTCAGTTTTCATGCTCTAGCGGCAAAACGGGTTTCTTCTAAATTATTTGAGACGATTTTAGGGAATATATTTCATTTTACTATCTAAGTCGATACACAGAGATTGAAGAAGGGAGTTGTATTCCTAATTCAAGTTTTTTATTGCTCTTTCATATACTGCAAAACATTTTATTTAATTTAGCTCTATGTTGCTGAATTTTGAATTTTGCTTCCCCATAAGCTTAAAGATTGTATTACAGCAATATATAAAGCAAATTCACTGTATTTAGAAGTATAACAGTCTTAAAAAATTGAACTTAAAAATAATTCATAATCAATGCCGGTAAATATTGTGTGTCTTTATTTAACGTTTCGTTGATCCTTAACCTTCCAGTATGTATTTTTTATGTTTACTTATTTATTTATATGAGGGGTTTACCATATGTAGACGTGACTTTTTTCATGATCTTAGTAAAATTGTAATTAATGCCAGCTAATATTATGTGATTTATCTGTTGATTATGAACTTATTTCTCTGTTACGTATACTTTAAAGTATAGATTGTTTGTGAATAAGTGACATAAATCAAATTTTTAGACCTTTCACTTTTTGTCGTATCTCAAAACGTTATTTTAAGAACGATATGCAACTTTTATTATTACTGAAATTTCATATAACTTGTTAGTAGAACTAACTACAGTTATATTGTATTTGAAGTTCGAATTTTGCATTCACTGAACTTTGTAAAATATCTCTGTAACCTCAACAGAATTTAAGGGAAGTATATAATATTTAAAGTTGTTCATTTAATAATTGCTGATTTTGAAAGATGAAATTGTTATCGTTTCTTTGTATGGTAAATATATGATTCCTGAGTTTCTTGGCCTCCCCGTGGCGGAACTGAAGCATCTTAGCCTATACTATATATTTTTTAAATTTCAAATATTTTTCACGTATTATTAATTTACGTAACTTTGTTACGTATTTTAATAATACGTTCTTTTGTTTTATTTCTCTTCTATTACATTCAACGATCCTCCATATAAACTTATAATTTTATTCCACTTTTATCTTTTCAGGAACACCTATTACCTCAATCATGTCCAATCATAATCGTATCTCAAACTTTTTACACAACAATTTATTAACATGACTATTTACATAGTCCATTAATATTTTACAACTCCATTATATTTTTTAACGAATTAAGGGGAACTAGGGAGTGGAATTAAACCATGACCCGTGGGCAATTTTCAAAGCTTATTATTATCAATTGTGAGTAGTGTGTATTGGCGGCTTCTGTTACTGCCATGGGAGTTATGTCCTCAACTAGCCTGTTCATTGTATGAGGTTTTGACAGTAATTTACGGCATTGGGGCAACCAATTATTGGGTTGGACCCTCCATCCAGCTGAACACCTAGAATATTTACATAAATAATTATTATTTCACAACTCAAATTTTTTAAACTATTTACTGAGAAGGGGTATTAAAACCGATTCATAGGAGATTATCAGAGCTTTTTACTTTTGATTGTGAATTGTGTGTATTAAACGGTTTGGTTACTGTCTTGGCTGTCCAGTTCTGTAGAACTAAACTATTTCAAAGTTGACTTTTTATTAATTGAAACTAGGGGGCAACTCCTAAGGGGGCATGGGGGCGGAGCCCCCATCGAGCCGTAGGCGAGTCTATAATATATACAGCCCTATGTGTAACTGACTGACTCACTGATGATAGTAATGTCCTGAAGCGACCGTTTAAGATAGAGACTTGAAATTTGGCATGGACATTCTTTGAGATGTTTCAATTTAGGGAAAATCATAAAACTACGATTTTTTTACTTTTAAACTATAAAAAAGGTAAAAAATATAGATTTGTCGGTAACGTAGTTCAGCCGTGTGAGCATATATCACCGTTTGGGTAACGTAGATCTTGCAGGTTTAGTTCTCGCTCGTGTTTAAATGATCTCTTACAACTACACCCGTGTTTGATACAAATATTGTATTTCATACGAACATGAACATCTTCATGTACACGACGGTGATTCGATGCATTGAGAGCGGGTTATTTCACCAGGGTAATACTAGCTTTGATTTTATTATGCCCAAAAACTACAAATTTTCAACTTTCAAATTATAAAAATACCGAGGTGTCGGTAAGGAAGTAGGTTGGTTCTTAAAGATATCGCTTGGAGCGCTATTATAGTCGCTTAGTTCTCGCTTGTATTTAAATGATGTCTTTTAACTACACCTCTTCCTGATAATTACTCTCAATTGGGTGCATAGTTGTTTGCGTATGGTTTTCCTTCTGATTGTTGTGTTATTATTGAAAATGAAGTTTACTGAATCGAAAGCGTATATTTACATTTAGGTGATGTCCGCTATGATTTCTATAGTAACTTTAAATTAAGGTCGCTTAATTCTCGGTTGTATTTAAATTATGTCTTTTAACCACACCTGTTCCTGATGAAGTTTTCGTGACAGTTTTGCTGAGCAGTGATCTTAAGCGTTGTATAAACTACGTTAGTGTAAATTTCAGTTTACAGTATATTGTAATATAGCTGTAACTGTAATATAGCATTTGTTTTAAGGATGGTGAAATAAATTTAATGCACGTACTCTAAAGTAATACGAAAATGTTGATTGAAATGTGAGGTTCTCGTTTCGTTTTATTTAAATTCATTTGTTCATATTGGCTATTGCTATTACTCTTGTCTTTTGAGAGACGATTGAGCGTAGTGCTGGAATACTTTGTTACAATATTATATTATTAATTTTATCATTACTATGGTGAGCTCTACGAAGCTTGTGCGAATACTTTAAACATATTATTCTAGTACAGCATATTTTTTGCCGCAGTAACGCCCGCAAAGTAAATGATTAATTGCTAAAAATATTGTAGGTCTTACTACATTTTCTAGACTTTAGTCTTCTCATGCTGGAAAATTTCTTGTAGGTTTTCGCACAAAAAAAACCCTAATACAGTAATTATTCTTAATTTTCTACTATTTGTATGCTGTCTCTCTATATGAATCCCCAGATTGAATATAGCGCTTCAGTTGATAGTTCTGGTGCAGTTTTACTTTGAAGGTTGAACGTGTCCCAACACGTTTGACATCCGGTCTTTGACCTATTTGCTGCCGTCCAATCAGGCTTAGATTTTAGTTTAGGAAACGATTGAACATATCAAGTTATAGAACGATTGAACTTTCCATTCTTACCTTGGCTAATGTTTACCTACTTCCGACGTTTTTTTTAAACCATCTACATATCTGATGACCCATCGGGCTGAGAAATATTATAATAACCAATTGAATTAAACTCAATAGTAATTTTTCTCGCTGCCACTTTGTCCGTCAAACTTCTTCAATGCAGTGCTCTCACCTAAAGTCTCGATTAACCCTATTATTGTTGTAATTTAAAACTATTCTATACTTATCAATTATTGTAACTCTTTCAGTATATTTTAATTTAACCGATAATCCTTTTTTGGCTATTATTTCACAATTGGTTTTTTTTTACTACCATTGGTTGAAAATGCATAATGTACGCCGATTTTATGGTTCTTAAGTTGCAACTTTCTTCATTTTAAGACTATATAAAGACTTAAAGACTTCATGATTATAGTACCTAATACCCTGTGATCTATTACATACTACTAGGGCTCTATTTTTATTAATTTTCTGAACTAATATATATATATATATATAACATTTAAAATTGTTAAACTAATAATTTCTGATTTTGAATGATAAAATTGTTATCGTTTTTCTATATGGTACATATATGATTCCTGCGTTTCTTGGCCACCCCGTGGCGGAACTGAAGCATCTTAGCCTATACCATTTTTTTTATAATTTCATATATCTTGATTTTGTCCCGTTTTTCTTCTATTACATACAACGATCCTCTATATAAACTTATAATTTTATTCCACTTTTATCTTTTCAGAATACAGCTATTATTACCTCAATCATGTGCAATCATAATCGTATCTCCAAATTTTTACACAACTTTTGAGCATGACTATTTACATAGTTCATTAATATTTCACAACTCCATTATATTTTTTACGAATTAAGGGGGGAGTGGGATTATACCATGAGCCGTGAGCAAATTTCAAAGCTTATTATTATTTATTGTGAGTAGTGTATATTGGCAGCTTCTGTTACTGCCGTTGGAGTTGAGCCCTCAACTAGCCTGTTCATTGTATGAGGTTTTGACAGTAATTTAAGGAATTGGGGCAACCAATTATTGGGTTGGACCCTCTATCAAGCATAACACCTAGAATATTTACATAAATAATATTTATCTCACAGCTCAATTTTTTTTAAAACTATTTACTAAGGAGGAGTATTAAAACCTACTAATAGGAGATTATTAAAGCTTTTTTTACTATCGATTGTGAATTTAGAGTATTAGATAGTTTTGTTACTGTCTCGGCTGACCCGTTCTTCGGTTGGAACTAACCTGTTTAACAACTTGACTTCTTATTAATTTACCAATTTAGGGAAACCCCTAAGGGGCATGGGGCGAAGCCCCATCGAGCCGTAGGCGAGTCTATAATATATACAGCCGCATGTGTAACTGACTTACTCACTCACTGATGATAGGAAAGTCCTGAAGCCATCGTTGAAGCTAGACACTTGAAATTTGGCATGGACATTCTTTGAGATGTTTCAATTTAGGGAAAATTATAAAATTACAACTATTTTACTTTTAAACTATAAAAAATCAAAAAAATATAGATTTGTCGGTAAAGTAGTTCAGCCGTATCGGCGTATATCACCGCGTGGTATCGTAGATCACTTTGCAGGTTTAGTTCTCGCTCGTGTTTAAATGATCTCTTTCAACTACACCCGTGTTTGATACTTACAGATATGAACGTCTTTTTATGAATGATTATGTTTTTGAGAATTTTTAACAACCAATGATCATAACAAACAGATATTTAAGTTAGTTTCTCGTCTTGTATTCAATTTATTTTAGATCATTTATTCAAATACACACTAGAGTATCCTTTCGGCCGAATTTCGCACTACATGAATTTTGCTGTGAAGCTTGAGCTGTGATCTTAACGAAACATTTTTTCGATTAATTTGTATGATCTCTTTCAACTACACCCGTGTTTGATACTAGCATTGTATTTCTTACAGATATGAAGGTCTTTTTATGAACGATTATGTTTTTGAGAATTTTTAACAACTGATGATCAATACATATAGGTATTTATGTTAGGTTCTCGTCTTGTATTCAATTTATTTTCGATTATTTATTCAAATACTACAGTATCCTTTCGCTCGTGTTTAAATGATCTCTTTCAACTACACCCATGTTTGATAACAGCATTGTATTTATGTCAGATACGAACGCCTTTTAATGAACGATTTTGTTTTTGATAATTTTAAGACAATTAATGAACCAAACAAACAAATTTCAATGTTAGGTTCTCGATTTGTTTTCAAATTATTCTAGATTATTTATTCAAGTTCATACTAGATTATCCTTTCGGCATTATTTCGCACTACATGAATTTTGCTGTGAAGCTTGAGCTGTGATCTTAACGTAACATAATTCGATTACTTTGTACAATACTTAATAGACAGTTAATTATTATCTTTCTGTTTTATTTATATTCAGTATTTTACATTACATTTTAATACACACTTAAAATATGTTTTTGAGAATTTTTAAATGAGTATTGAACAAAAAGAACAGATTTAAATGTTAGGTTCTCGTTTCATTTTCACTTTATTTTAGATTACTAATTCAAATTCACCCCATGTTACGCTTTCGGCTGAATATCGCATTCTATGAATTTACTGTGTAGCTCGTGCCGTGATCTTAACGTAATATACTTCTATTACTTTGTACAATAATCAATAGACAGTTAATTATTATCTTTCTGTTTTATTTATATTTAGTATTTTACACACACTTAAAATATATTTTTGAGAATATTTTAATTACTATTGAACAAAATTAACAGGTTTTTAAGAATAAATTATTATTTCACAGGTCTCGATTTTATATTCTTATAATTAGTAGTTTGTAATAGTAGGGGTTTTTTGTGGATCCACCCCGTTTTTATTCTTTCATATTATTTTGTGTTAACGTTATTTAATTCTTGTTTTTGCTCATTGATTTGAATGTTATTCGCTATATCAGTGATTTAAACGTTTTGCTTCTATTTCCTGAAATTTACAAGTTTTTATTTGAGTTTGGTGAGGCATTGGATTATGTCAATTTTCCCATAATTGTATCTCTATTTATACATAAAATTTATATAAATTTAAAATTTTATATTTAGCTACCTAACAGAGAAATATTTGTTACCATAACTACTACTATTAAATATAATGATAGCAACAACAACAACCATTATAAATCTTTTAATTGATAATTCTTTTCATCTAACACAGCAACAATCGTCTAATCTAAAGTATATATTTTTACCAGCATAACACCTAAAATATTTACATAAATAATTATGATTTCACAGCTCAAAACTTTTAAACGAATTTTTATTACGAAGAGGTATTAAAACCGATTCATATGAGTTTTTAAAGCATTGTTTACTATTGATTGTGACTTTAATGTATTTGACTATTATGTTACTGCCTTGACTGTGCAGTTCTTCCGTGGAACTAACGTATTTTAAACTCGACTTTTTATTAATTTAGGGCAACCCCTAGGGGGGGTCTAGCCTGTTCGGTACTTGAGACAGAGCAATTAACAAATTTGGGGCGATTACAATTACAATTAGATTACTTATTCAAATTCACCCCATGTGAAAATCTCAGCCGAATTTCGCATTCAACAACTTTTCTGTGTAACTCGTGCCGTGATTTTAACGCTATATACTTCTATTACTTAGTACGATACTTAATAGACAGTTAATTATTATCTTTTACTATATTTAGTTCAAATTGTGTTTTTAATCTAAGTTTATTAACTAGCATAGCTTGATTTTTTTATTATTTCAATAGTAATTTTCACACTTATTATTGGTTATTTTCTATTTTTTAGCATTATTGTTTTACTCTAATGGGAATATTACATTATTTTTAAAATGTACGAAAATCTCATTTAAAAATACTTAATTTGGAATAATTTTGACCCATTGCAATTTTAATGTGACGCATTTTAACTCGTTGACGTTTCAGACTAAGTAGTTGGTAACGTGGAATAGTTAGCATCACACATTTTAGTAGAGTTACAAGTAAATTAATAACTTAGCTTTTCAAAACTTCGATTTTTAATAGTTTTTATTTTCCGATTCTTTTAATATCGTGGTTGGCGATGCTAGATTTGGTTTAAGTGTTACTTTCAATTTCTTTTGTTTATGCATTATTATAGCTTGACTATTTTATTATTTTAATAGTTATTTTCACATAATCAATTATTTTCTATTTTTTAGCATTATTGTTTTGCTATAGTGGGCACATTACATTTTTTTATCTATGACAATTTAATTTAAAGATACTTAATTTGGATTAATTTTGCCACATTGCAATTTTTCTGTGCCGCATCTAAAATTGTTGACGTTCCTGACCAAGTGGTTGGTAACGTGGAGGAGTTAGTATCACACATTTTTGTAGTAGAGTTACACGTAATTTAAAACTTAGCTTTTCAAAACTTCGATGGAACTAGCCTGTTCAGTACTTTGGTGGAACTAGACAGTTCATAATTTGAGACTTTGTGAATGATTAACGAAATTAGTAAAATCAACTAGGGGGCATGGGGGCTGAGCCCCGTGAAATATTTTCAAAGGATATTTTTGTTGTTATTATTATTACTGATTGTGAGTAGTGCGTCTTAGCCCGTTTTGTTACTGTCTACGCTGTCCAGTTAGTTGGTGGAACTAGCCTGTTCAATACTTGACTTTAAATTATTCTACAAATTTAGGGCAACCCCTAAGGGGGCATGGGGGCGGAGCCCCCATCGAGCCGTAGGCGAGTCTATAATATATACAGCCCCATGTGTAACTGACTGACTGACTGACTCACTCACTGATGATCTTAAATTCCTGAAGCGACCGTTTAAGATAGAGACTTGAAATTTGGCATGGACATTCTTTGAGATGTTTCAATTTAGGAAAAATTATAAAACTACAACTTTTTTACTTTTAAACTATAAAAAAGGTTAAAAATCAAGCTTTGTCGGTATCGTAGTTCAGCCGTATCAGCATATAACACCGCGTGGTATCGTAGATCACTTTGCAGGTTTAGTTCTCGCTCGTGTTTAAATTATCTCTTTCAACTACACCCGTGTTTGATGCAACTATATAAACATGAACGTCCTATGTAGACGATGGTGTTATGATGCATTGAGAGCGGTTTATTTCACCAGGGTAATACTCGCTTTGATTTATACATTGTTAATGCCCAAAAACTACAAATTTTCAAGTATCAAATTAGAAAAAATCTAAAAAGACGAGGTGTCGGTAAGGAAGTACTTTGGTTCTTAAATATGTCGCTTGGAGCGCTATTATAGTCGCTTAGTTCTCGCTTGTATTTAAATGATATCTTTTAACTACACCTCTTCCCGATTATTAATCTCAATTGCGTGCTTAGTTGTTTGTGTATGGTTTTCCTTCCGATTGCTGTGTCATTATTGAAAATGAAGTTTATTGAATCGAAAGCGTATCTTTACATTCAGGTGTTGTCCGCTTTGATTTCTATATTAATTGCTAATAATATTTAAGGTCTTATTATATTTACTAGACTTTAGTTTTCTCATGATGGAAAATTTCTTGTATGTTTTCGCACAAAAAATTACCTAATACAGTAATTATAACTTAATTTTTATACTATTTGTAAGCTGAACTTTGAACTTTCCATTCTTATACCCTCGCTAACGTTTACCTACTTCCGACGTTTTTTTAAGACCATCTACATATCTGATGACCCATCAGAATGAGAAATATTATAATAACCAATTGAATTAAACTCATTAGTAATTTTTCTCGCTGCCACTTTGTCCGTCAAACTTCCTCAATGCAGTGCTCTCACCTAAAGTCTCGATAACCCTATTATTGTTGTAATTGAAAACTATTCTATGCTTATCAATTATGGTATCTCTTTCAGTATATTTTAATTTAACCAATAATGCTTTTTTGGCTCTCAGTATATTTTAATTTAACCAATAATCTTTTTTTGGATATTATTTCACAATTGGTTTTTTTTATTACCATTGGTTGAAAATGCATAATGTACGCCGATTTTATGGTTCTTAAGTTGCAACTTTCTTCATTTTAAGACTATATAAAGACTTAAAGACTTCATGATTATTGTACCTAATACCCTGTGATCTATTACATACTACTAGGGCTCTATTTTTATTAATTTTCTGAACTAATATGTATAACATTTAAAATTGTTAAATTAATAAATGCTGATTTTGAATGATAAAATTGTTATCGTTTCTCTATATGGTACATATATGATTCCTGCGTTTCTTGGCCACCCCGGGTAGGAACTGAAGCATCTTAGCCTATACCATATATTTTTTTTTATTAATTTCAAATATCTTGATTTTGTCCCTTTTTTCTTTTATTACATACAACGATCCTCTCTATAAACTTATAATTTTATTCCTATTTTATCTTTTCATAATACATCTATTACCTCAATCATGTGCAATCATAATCGTATCTACAAATTTTTACACAACAACCTTTGAGCATGACTACTTACATAGTTCATTAATATTTCACAACTCCATTATATTTTTTAGCGAATTAAGGGGAACTAGGGAGTGGGATTAAACCATGAGCCGTGGGCAAATTTCAAAGCTTATTATTATTTATTGTGAGTAGTGTGTATTGGCGGCTTCTGTTACTGTCGTTGGAGTTGAGCCCTCAACTAGCCTGTTCATTGTATGAGGTTTTGACAGTAATTTACGGAATTGGGGCAACCCCAAAATTAGTAAATTATTGTAAATTTGTAATTATTAGTAAATTATTGGGTTGGACCCTCCATCAAGCATAACACCTAGAATATTTACATAAATAATATTTATTTCACAGCTCAATCTTTAAAAACTATTTACTAAGTAGGGATATTAAAACCTACTAATAGGAGATTATTAAAGCTTTTTTACTATTGATTGTGAATTTAGAGTATTAGATGGTTTTGTTACTGTCTTGGCTGTTCAGATCTTGTGTGGAAGTAAACTATTTTAAACTTGACTTTTTATTAATTCAAACTAGGGGGCAACTCCTGAGGGGGCATGGGGGCGGAGCCCCCATCGAGCCGTAGGCGAGTCTATAATATATACAGCCGCATGTGTAACTGACTCACTCACTCACTGATGATAGGAAAGTCCTGAAGCCATCGTTGAAGCTAGACACTTGAAATTTGGCATGGACATTCTTTGAGATGTTTCAATTTAGGGAAAATTATAAAATTACAACTATTTTACTTTTAAACTATAAAAAATCAAAAAAATATAGATTTGTCGGTAAAGTAGTTCAGCCGTATCGGCGTATATCACCGCGTGGTATCGTAGATCACTTTGCAGGTTTAGTTCTCGCTCGTGTTTAAATGATCTCTTTCAACTACACCCGTGTTTGATACTTACAGATATGAACGTCTTTTTATGAATGATTATGTTTTTGAGAATTTTTAACAACCAATGATCATAACAAACAGATATTTAAGTTAGTTTCTCGTCTTGTATTCAATTTATTTTAGATCATTTATTCAAATACACACTAGAGTATCCTTTCGGCCGAATTTCGCACTACATGAATTTTGCTGTGAAGCTTGAGCTGTGATCTTAACGAAACATTTTTTCGATTAATTTGTATGATCTCTTTCAACTACACCCGTGTTTGATACTAGCATTGTATTTCTTACAGATATGAAGGTCTTTTTATGAACGATTATGTTTTTGAGAATTTTTAACAACTGATGATCAATACATATAGGTATTTATGTTAGGTTCTCGTCTTGTATTCAATTTATTTTCGATATTTATTCAAATACTACAGTATCCTTTCGCTCGTGTTTAATGATCTCTTTCAACTACACCCATGTTTGATAACAGCATTGTATTTATGTCAGATACGAACGCCTTTTAATGAACGATTTTGTTTTTGATAATTTTAAGACAATTAATGAACCAAACAAACAAATTTCAATGTTAGGTTCTCGATTTGTTTTCAAATTATTCTAGATTATTTATTCAAGTTCATACTAGATTATCCTTTCGGCATTATTTCGCACTACATGAATTTTGCTGTGAAGCTTGAGCTGTGATCTTAACGTAACATAATTCGATTACTTTGTACAATACTTAATAGACAGTTAATTATTATCTTTCTGTTTTATTTATATTCAGTATTTTACATTACATTTTAATACACACTTAAAATATGTTTTTTTTAAATGAGTATTGAACAAAAAGAACAGATTTAAATGTTAGGTTCTCGTTTCATTTTCACTTTATTTTAGATTACTAATTCAAATTCACCCCATGTTACGCTTTCGGCTGAATATCGCATTCTATGAATTTACTGTGTAGCTCGTGCCGTGATCTTAACGTAATATACTTCTATTACTTTGTACAATAATCAATAGACAGTTAATTATTATCTTTCTGTTTTATTTATATTTAGTATTTTACACACACTTAAAATATATTTTTGAGAATATTTTAATTACTATTGAACAAAATTAACAGGTTTTTAAGAATAAATTATTATTTCACAGGTCTCGATTTTATATTCTTATAATTAGTAGTTTGTAATAGTAGGGGTTTTTTGTGGATCCACCCCGTTTTTATTCTTTCATATTATTTTGTGTTAACGTTATTTAATTCTTGTTTTTGCTCATTGATTTGAATGTTATTCGCTATATCAGTGATTTAAACGTTTTGCTTCTATTTCCTGAAATTTACAAGTTTTTATTTGAGTTTGGTGAGGCATTGGATTATGTCAATTTTCCCATAATTGTATCTCTATTTATACATAAAATTTATATAAATTTAAAATTTTATATTTAGCTACCTAACAGAGAAATATTTGTTACCATAACTACTACTATTAAATATAATGATAGCAACAACAACAACCATTATAAATCTTTTAATTGATAATTCTTTTCATCTAACACAGCAACAATCGTCTAATCTAAAGTATATATTTTTACCAGCATAACACCTAAAATATTTACATAAATAATTATGATTTCACAGCTCAAAACTTTTAAACGAATTTTTATTACGAAGAGGTATTAAAACCGATTCATATGAGTTTTTAAAGCATTGTTTACTATTGATTGTGAATTTAATGTATTTGACTATTATGTTACTGCCTTGACTGTGCAGTTCTTCCGTGGAACTAACGTATTTTAAACTCGACTTTTTATTAATTTAGGGCAACCCCTAGGGGGGGTCTAGCCTGTTCGGTACTTGAGACAGAGCAATTAACAAATTTGGGGCAATTACAATTACAATTAGATTACTTATTCAAATTCACCCCATGTGAAAATCTCAGCCGAATTTCGCATTCAACGACTTTTCTGTGTAACTCGTGCCGTGATTTTAACGCTATATACTTCTATTACTTAGTACGATACTTAATAGACAGTTAATTATTATCTTTTACTATATTTAGTTCAAATTGTATTTTTAATCTAAGTTTATTAACTAGCATAGCTTGATTTTTTTATTATTTCAATAGTAATTTTCACACTTATTATTGGTTATTTTCTATTTTTTAGCATTATTGTTTTACTCTAATGGGAATATTACATTATTTTTAAAATGTACGAAAATCTCATTTAAAAATACTTAATTTGGAATAATTTTGACCCATTGCAATTTTAATGTGACGCATTTTAACTCGTTGACGTTTCAGACTAAGTAGTTGGTAACGTGGAATAGTTAGCATCACACATTTTAGTAGAGTTACAAGTAAATTAATAACTTAGCTTTTCAAAACTTCGATTTTTAATAGTTTTTATTTTCCGATTCTTTTAATATCGTGGTTGGCGATGCTAGATTTGGTTTAAGTGTTACTTTCAATTTCTTTTGTTTATGCATTATTATAGCTTGACTATTTTATTATTTTAATAGTTATTTTCACATAATCAATTATTTTCTATTTTTTAGCATTATTGTTTTGCTATAGTGGGCACATTACATTTTTTTATCTATGACAATTTAATTTAAAGATACTTAATTTGGATTAATTTTGCCACATTGCAATTTTTCTGTGCCGCATCTAAAATTGTTGACGTTCCTGACCAAGTGGTTGGTAACGTGGAGGAGTTAGTATCACACATTTTTGTAGTAGAGTTACACGTAATTTAAAACTTAGCTTTTCAAAACTTCGATGGAACTAGCCTGTTCAGTACTTTGGTGGAACTAGACAGTTCATAATTTGAGACTTTGTGAATGATTAACGAAATTAGTAAAATCAACTAGGGGGCATGGGGGCTGAGCCCCGTGAAATATTTTCAAAGGATATTTTTGTTGTTATTATTATTACTGATTGTGAGTAGTGCGTCTTAGCCCGTTTTGTTACTGTCTACGCTGTCCAGTTAGTTGGTGGAACTAGCCTGTTCAATACTTGACTTTAAATTATTCTACAAATTTAGGGCAACCCCTAAGGGGGCATGGGGGCGGAGCCCCCATCGAGCCGTAGGCGAGTCTATAATATATACAGCCCCATGTGTAACTGACTGACTGACTGACTCACTCACTGATGATCTTAAATTCCTGAAGCGACCGTTTAAGATAGAGACTTGAAATTTGGCATGGACATTCTTTGAGATGTTTCAATTTAGGAAAAATTATAAAACTACAACTTTTTTACTTTTAAACTATAAAAAAGGTTAAAAATCAAGCTTTGTCGGTATCGTAGTTCAGCCGTATCAGCATATAACACCGCGTGGTATCGTAGATCACTTTGCAGGTTTAGTTCTCGCTCGTGTTTAAATTATCTCTTTCAACTACACCCGTGTTTGATGCAACTATATAAACATGAACGTCCTATGTAGACGATGGTGTTATGATGCATTGAGAGCGGTTTATTTCACCAGGGTAATACTCGCTTTGATTTATACATTGTTAATGCCCAAAAACTACAAATTTTCAAGTATCAAATTAGAAAAAATCTAAAAAGACGAGGTGTCGGTAAGGAAGTACTTTGGTTCTTAAATATGTCGCTTGGAGCGCTATTATAGTCGCTTAGTTCTCGCTTGTATTTAAATGATATCTTTTAACTACACCTCTTCCCGATTATTAATCTCAATTGCGTGCTTAGTTGTTTGTGTATGGTTTTCCTTCCGATTGCTGTGTCATTATTGAAAATGAAGTTTATTGAATCGAAAGCGTATCTTTACATTCAGGTGTTGTCCGCTTTGATTTCTATATTAATTGCTAATAATATTTAAGGTCTTATTATATTTACTAGACTTTAGTTTTCTCATGATGGAAAATTTCTTGTATGTTTTCGCACAAAAAATTACCTAATACAGTAATTATAACTTAATTTTTATACTATTTGTAAGCTGAACTTTGAACTTTCCATTCTTATACCCTCGCTAACGTTTACCTACTTCCGACGTTTTTTTAAGACCATCTACATATCTGATGACCCATCAGAATGAGAAATATTATAATAACCAATTGAATTAAACTCATTAGTAATTTTTCTCGCTGCCACTTTGTCCGTCAAACTTCCTCAATGCAGTGCTCTCACCTAAAGTCTCGATAACCCTATTATTGTTGTAATTGAAAACTATTCTATGCTTATCAATTATGGTATCTCTTTCAGTATATTTTAATTTAACCAATAATGCTTTTTTGGCTCTCAGTATATTTTAATTTAACCAATAATCTTTTTTTGGATATTATTTCACAATTGGTTTTTTTTATTACCATTGGTTGAAAATGCATAATGTACGCCGATTTTATGGTTCTTAAGTTGCAACTTTCTTCATTTTAAGACTATATAAAGACTTAAAGACTTCATGATTATTGTACCTAATACCCTGTGATCTATTACATACTACTAGGGCTCTATTTTTATTAATTTTCTGAACTAATATGTATAACATTTAAAATTGTTAAATTAATAAATGCTGATTTTGAATGATAAAATTGTTATCGTTTCTCTATATGGTACATATATGATTCCTGCGTTTCTTGGCCACCCCGGGTAGGAACTGAAGCATCTTAGCCTATACCATATATTTTTTTTTATTAATTTCAAATATCTTGATTTTGTCCCTTTTTTCTTTTATTACATACAACGATCCTCTCTATAAACTTATAATTTTATTCCTATTTTATCTTTTCATAATACATCTATTACCTCAATCATGTGCAATCATAATCGTATCTACAAATTTTTACACAACAACCTTTGAGCATGACTACTTACATAGTTCATTAATATTTCACAACTCCATTATATTTTTTAGCGAATTAAGGGGAACTAGGGAGTAGGATTAAACCATGAGCCGTGGGCAAATTTCAAAGCTTATTATTATTTATTGTGAGTAGTGTGTATTGGCGGCTTCTATTACTGTCGTTGGAGTTGAGCCCTCAACTAGCCTGTTCATTGTATGAGGTTTTGACAGTAATTTACGGAATTGGGGCAACCCCAAAATTAGTAAATTATTGTAAATTTGTAATTATTAGTAAATTATTGGGTTGGACCCTCCATCAAGCATAACACCTAGAATATTTACATAAATAATATTTATTTCACAGCTCAATCTTTAAAAACTATTTACTAAGTAGGGATATTAAAACCTACTAATAGGAGATTATTAAAGCTTTTTTACTATTGATTGTGAATTTAGAGTATTAGATGGTTTTGTTACTGTCTTGGCTGTTCAGATCTTGTGTGGAAGTAAACTATTTTAAACTTGACTTTTTATTAATTCAAACTAGGGGGCAACTCCTGAGGGGGCATGGGGGCGGAGCCCCCATCGAGCCGTAGGCGAGTCTAAATTATATACTCCCGAATGTGTAACTGACTCATCGGGGTATCAGAAAATGTCGGTAAAGTAGATTAAGCGAAGTTTAGTTATATCACCCATATATCACTTACTACACAGTAATTCCCAAGCGAGAACTAAATCTACTTTACCGACATTTGATGAATTTCTGATACCCTGATGAGTGAGTGGGGAAGTACATACCAAACAAAAAAAAATAAGTGTTATGAATGCCTTTTATTCTACCTGTTAGGCCATACTGTTGTTTTACAATTAATTGTTAGGTAACTGATTGTTTTGAATTGTTTGTTGTTACTTAGCGATTTTTTACATTGTTTGTTACTTACTGACCTAAAACTTTGGTTTCCAACGAATCGAGGTAAATTTCTAATTTTTAACTAATGTTTGAATTATCCCTGTAACTCCAACAGGATTTATGAGTAGTATTTATAATAATTATTCTTAAATTATAACATACATTTTTATTTTGCATCGAATAGTATTTTTGTGATTAGCCTGTAGCGGGTTCATAACAGTTTGTTCATGTTGTCCTATTTTTTTCTGACGGTATTTATTTTTTCATTTAAATAATAGTTTATATAATAATTAGTTTATGCAAAATAGTTTATTTAGCTTAGCCATCCTACATTTTCATCCATTTTATCCAGATATTTTTTTCATACTTTTTGCGCTAGGAGGGTGAGGCAAGGCATGGCGTCACATCCCCAGACGACTAGTTTACTACAGTATAGTTTCTTTTAAAATCTATTCTAGTACTCAGGTATAGTAGGTACGTAGAAACTACACATACACCCACACTCATAACCTAATCAGTACAGTTAGAGTATCAAACAAAATTAACAAGTTTAACTTAAAATCTGTACTAGTACTCAGGTATAATAGGTACATAGAAACTACACATAAACCCACACTCATAACCCTAATCAGTACAGTTAGAGTATCAAACAAAATTACAACGAGGGTTATGGGGTGGAGGCCTCAACTACCATGTTCAGTGCTTGAGATTTTTACGGCAATTAAAGAATAGGGGCAACAAATTTCTGGGAAAGGGGGTGGAGCCTCCATATACCATAATATCTAGAATATTTCCATAATCGATCATGATTTCACAATTCTCAATTTTTTTACGAACTAAGGAGAACTATTATGTGGTTTTAAAAAACGAGCTACAGGCGATTTTCGTATTAGCCGGTTTTCTTACTGTCTTAGCGGGCAGTTCTTCGGTGGGCCTCACCTGCAACTCATTATCGGTGGATTTTTAAATTTTCTAATATCTTTCTTAAGTATTTTTTGTCTTTCATTATATACAGCGTACCTCAATTAAAACTTATAATTTTATTCCACTTTTATTCATTTTGAATACACCAACTACTTACATCATGTGGCCAAAATTTTAACACATATCAATTTTTAAGCATGATATCTAGAATATTTACATAGTCCATTATTATTTCACAACTCCATTCTATACCTACAATTACTTATATTTAAAATAATCCCATTGAAGGTTTTGATTATTTTAGGTGAGATATTGCTGTACATTACATATATAAATATTTGTTCATTTCCCCAAATGTTTTTTTTTCTTTATACAAGAACCTAGATCTACTGTCTAAGGAGGCCTAAGAATAAACAATTATTTTATAAGTTTTCGTAAGTCATGATTTGACAAAACCATTGTCAATATCAACACTCTTTATCTAAAATAAGTTTTTCCATTTTTATTGGTGAATTTTACAGGCCGATTATTTTTATTATTATTACCACCATGCACCTATAGTTTTATTTTATCCAAGCAAGGCATTTTTGTTTACAGTTATTAATGTGAACTTTTGCATCGATTTGGAAATGTTTAGAATTTTTTTATTTATTTTCCTAAGTGGGGACAGTTTTTTTATGAATTAAGAAACTAGGGAAAAAAGAAAAAAGCCATAAGCAATTTTCAAACTTTTTATTAGTATTAATTGTGAGTAAAGTTAAATTGGCAGTCCACTACTTCGGTGGTACTAACCAGTTTAATAATTTAGACTTAATTATTGATTAACAAGATTTTCTTAATTTTTATACGTTATTTCCTTTATTTGCGCTAAGTAACCAAGATGCGTGATCCCACAACTTTTTAACACATAAGTTTTGTTTTAACCGTTTCTCTACCTTTCAGGTTTAAATTTGTAGCATATTTGAACATTTGTAATGGCTAAGTTCTTTTCAAGTGAACAAATAATTTTTTTTACAAAAATAGATCTTTAAACACATTTAATTCAAATTTAATGATAATTCGATATTTTTGTACTTTTTTCATTGCACCAAGTTCTTAGTTGCGCGATGACGTAATGTCCCTCAACGATTCTTTTACCATTCTTTAAATATCAAAAAATTCTCACATATAAATTGAAGATAGTCTCGTAGCCTGTAAAAAGCTAAGATAATAATTATTTTATAATTGCTTTTTACTTTTAATCTCCAAGTAACACTATGTATCCCCCCAAATTAACACTAAGCTTTTATGAAATCTTGAACTTTGAGCTCTGGCATTCAAATTATAACTATGAAAGATATATCTATGACGTAACGACGACTCTAATTTGGGCTTTAACTACTCAGGGGCAACCCCTGAGGGGGCATGGGGGCGGAGCCCCCATCGAGCCGTAGGCGAGTCTAAATTATATACTCCCGCATGTGTAACTGATTGGGGTATCAGAAATTCGTGAAGTGTCGGTAAGGCAGATTAAGGGGTAAAGCAGTACAGCCGTGGTACAGTAGATCACATACTGTAGTTAAATTTGTTCAATAATATAAGTACGAGAACTAAACCTGTACCACGGCTGTACTGCATTACCCCTTAGTCTAAGTTGTGTAATCATTTAACCATCATCCCAATGGTTATAGATTTAAGAGAGGGACCATGGTCAATGAAATGTGCGCTTATTAACAAGACTTGTAACAAGATCTTTCACTTCTTATTATATTAGGGTGCGAAATTCAGCTTGCACTTTAAAACGGAATTGAGTGAAGGATCTGCCTATGGCCAATTTTCTTCCATTTGGCTAGCAATGTTGTGACATTTTTAATATTGACGTTTACTTCAAATTCTACACGTTCAAATTAATCCTTACATTAATTATTTCAAATTTTACCCCCTCAAATAATATAGGTTGATATATTTATAGGAATAAAATTAATTTGTATCGTTTCTTGTTTAGCTCTCCCAAGGCAAACTTATCGAAAGCACATTAAATTACTGAAATTTAGGTTATTTTGAAAACAAAAAACTCGACATATTGCTGTATCTTTCCTCCCTTAATCGCCAAGATATACTTGTGTAATGTCATGTAGGAGTTATATAGTTTTTTTCTTTTTTAGATTTATCAACCACGTAGTCCTTCACTAAATGTAAAATTATTTTATTTCTTCTGCTCTAGCGGCAAAAACGGTTGGGCCTTTAAAATATTTGAGACGATCTTTTACTACAACTTTGTTTCAAATATGCCAAACTCGATACACAGAGCTTGAAGTAAGGAATTTTTTCCGGAATTTCAAATTTTTTTTTATTGTTTTTGTTTATTATTGTTTTTTTAAAAACATTCTGTTTAATTTTACTGTATTTAGCTGAATTTTGCATGTTGCTTCCCCATAAGCTTTAAGTTTTGTATTAACTTAGCTTGACAGTAATATTTAATGGACATTTTTTAGATCTTTCGAAATTGCGCATGCACATATCTTGGACATCACCGATATAAATAAAAGTCTCAAACATAAAAAAAAATTGTGATGAATGCCAAAATTATGTCTTTATTTGCCTACTAGGCGGAACTGATTGTTTTATAATTGTTTGTTACTTACTGACCCAAAAATTTGGTCTCCGACTATTTGAGGTATATCTGCAATGTTTAATTAATACTTGCAATACTTTATTCAGTAACTACAGTAATATTGTATTAAGAAGCTTGACGTTTTGTATTAACTTTGCTTAAAACGAAATCTACTAGATTTAAAAGTTTAAAACATTGAACAGAGCTTAAAGTACGAACTTATTCCTAAGTAGCTGAATTTTTTATTGTTTTTATAGTTCTACTGCAAAACATTCCATTAACTTAGCTGTAAGTAGCTGAATTTTTGCATTTTGCTTCACCATAAGCTTGAAGTTTTGTATTAACTTATAGCTTGACAGTGATATTAAAAGAAATTCACTATATTTAAATGTTTAACACTCATAAAATTTGAACTTAAAAATTATAATTAATGTCATCTAATATTATGTGTTTTTTATCTTACCTGTTGAATATAAACGGATTTCTCTGTTACCTATACTGTTAAAGTATAGGTTGTTTGTGAATTGGTGACATAAATCTAACTTTTAAACGTTTCACTTTTTGTCGTATCTCAAATTGTTACTTTAAGACCGATTTATAACTTTTATTGCTACTAAATTTCATACAACTTGTTTGTAGAACTAACTACAGTTATATTTTATTTGAAGTTCGAATTTTGCATTCACTGAACTTGTAAAATATCCCTGTAACCCTAACTTCGACATAATTTAAGGGAAGTGACAAGAATAGTTATTTAATAAATAATTATTTCATAACATCCATTTTATTTTATAACGAATAGTATTTTTGTGAATAACAGGGGTCTTTGGCAGGTTCCAAACAGTTTGTTCATGTTTTTCTATTTTTGTTTCAGTGAAATTGTTTATTTCTTCATTGATCTTCAAAATATTTTATTTAGCTTATTCATTCTACTTTGTCATCTATTTTATTATGTTTCTTTATTTTATACTTCTTGCGCTAGAAGGGTGAGGCTAGGCATGGCTTCAAATCCCCCGACAATTCTTTTACTACAGTATAGTTGCTTATAAAATCCTTAACAATTTTGGCCTAATTAAAAATATTATGGAAAGATCTTTAACGTTTGACACTTGGTAAACTACAAACGAATTCGGCGAACACAACGAGGGGGTATGGAAACGAAGGCCTCAGCTAGGCTGTTCAGTGTTTGAGATTTTTACATACAGCAATTTACGAATAGGGGCAACTAATTAGGGTGTAAGGGGTGGAGCCTCCATTCAGCACGATACCTAAAATATTTGCATGGTTGATTCTGATTTCACCTCTCTCTCAATGTTACGAATTAAGGGGAACTTAGGAAGTAATTTTAAAAACTAGCCATAGGCGATTTTCAAAGCTTTTTATTATTGTTGATTATAGGTAGTGTGTATTAGCCGGTTTTCTTACTGTCATGGTGGACCAGTTTTTCGGTGGAACTAACCTGCTTCAAATCGGCTCTTAAGTAATTTACGAATGCAGGACAACCCCTAAGGGGGCATGGGGGCGGAGCCCCCATCGAGCCGTAGGCGAGTCTATAATATATACAGCCCCATGTGTAACTGACTGACTCACTGATGATCTTAAATTCCTGAAGCGACCGTTTAAGATAGAGACTTGAAATTTGGCATGGACATTCTTTGAGATGTTTCAATTTAGGGAAAATCATAAAACTACAACTTTATTTAATTTTAAACTATAAAAAAGGTAAAAAATATAGATTTGTCGGTAACGTAGTTCAGCCGTATCAGCCTATATCACCGCGTGGTATCGTAGATCACTCTTCGGGTTTAGTTCTCGCTCGTGTTTAAATGATCTTTTTCAACTACACCCGTGTTCGATGGATACACTCTAATTTGTGCTGCATTGAAAGCTCGTTTCTTTTATATTTTTACACACATCATAAATATGTCTTAGGGAATTTTTAAATAACTGTTAAGCAGAATTAACAGATTTAAATGTTAGGTTCTCGTTTTGTTTCAATTTATTTTAGATTACTTATTCAAATTCACACGGAATTATTCTTCCGGCCGAATTTCGCATCGAATGGATTTTCTGTGAAGCTTGAGCCGTGATCTTAACGCAACATACTTCGATTACTTTGTAAAATACTTAATAGTTAATTATTATCTTTCTGTTTGATTTATATTCAGTGTCTTATATTAGATTTTTTCACACTTAAATTTTTTTTTAGAATGTTTAAATAAGTGGTGAACAAAAAGAACAGATTTAAATGCTAGTTTCTCGTTTCATTTCAATTTATTTTAGATTACTTATTCAAATTCACCCCATGTGAACCTCTCAGCCGAATTTCGCATTCAATGAATTTTCTGTGTAGCTCGTGCCGTGATCTTAACGTTATATACTTCTATTACTTAGTATGATACTTAATAGACAGTTAATTATTATCTTTCTGCATTATTTATATTCAGTGCTTTATATTTTATTTTAATACCCACTTAAAATATGTTTTAAGAATTTTTAAACGGCTATTGAACAAAACTAACAGGTTTTTATGAATAAATTATTATTTCACAGGTCTAGATTTTATATTCTTATAATTAGTAGTTTGTAATAGTAGGGGTTTTTTGCGGATCTACTCCGTTTTTATTATTTCCTATGATTTTGTTTTCATGTTATTTAATTCTTGTTTTCGCTTATTGATTTGAATGTTATTTGCTATTTCAGTAATTTAAACGTTTTTCTTCTATATCCTGAAATTTACAAGTTTTTATTTTTAATTAGTTTGTATCAGCCGATTCTTTTAATATCGTGGTTGGCGATACTATATTTAGTTCAAATTGTATTTTTAATTTCTTAAGTTTATTAACTAGCATAGCTTGATTTTTTATTATTTTAATAGCAATTTTCACACTTATTATTGGTTATTTTCTATTTTTTAGCATTATTCTTTTACTCTAATGGGAATATTACATTTTTTTTAATGTACGAAAATCTCATTTAAAAATACTTAATTTGGAATAATTTTGACCCATTGCAATTTTAATGTGACGCATGTTAACTCGTTGACGTTTCAGACTAAGTAGTTGGTGACGTGGAATAGTTAGCATCACACATTTTAGTAGAGTTACAAGTAAATTAATAACTTAGCTTTTCAATACTTCGATTTTTATTAGTTTTTATTTTCCGATTCTTTTAATATCGTGGTTGGCGATGCTAGATTTGGTTTAAGTGTTACTTTAAATTTCTTTTGTTTATGCATTATTATAGCTTGATTATTTGATTATTTTAATAGTTATTTTCACATAGTCAATTATTTCTATTTGTTAGCATTATTGTTTTGCTATAGTGGGCACATTACATTTTTTTATCTATGAAAATTTAATTTAAAGATACTTAATTTGGATTAATTTTGCCCCATTGCAATTTTTCTGTGCCGCATCTAAAATCGTTGACGTTCCAGACCAAGTGGTTGGTAACGTGGAGGAGTTAGTATCACACATTTTTGTAGTAGAGCTACACGTAATTTAAAACTTAACTTTTCAAAAACAAACAGTAAAATGTTTTCTAATAGTAGGGGTCTTTTGCGGATCCACCCCGTTTTTATTATTTTCCTTTAATTTTGTTTTCATGTTATTTAATTATTGTTTTGACTCATTGATTTAAATTTTATTCGTTGTTTCTTTGATTTAAACCTTTGTAATCTATTTCCTGAAGTTTTTAATTTCTCATTTGAGTTGGGTGATTCAGGGGATTATGTCACTTCTTCCACGATTGCAACTCCAAGAGCTGGCTAAATAACAGAGAAACATTTATTACTGTAACTACCACTACTAATTATATTTATAGCAAGAACCACAACTACATTCAAACTCTTTGTTTTTAAACTTCTTTTCATTAAACACAGCTACAATAATCTTGACTTAAATTATATTTTTGTACTTACAAATATGCTTCTTTTGCCTTTTTTAGTACAACCTACTTAAATTGAAGCTGAAATATTTATTTCACTTCTTTTTTTCATAATACGCCAATTAATTCAGTCATATGCGTATCAAAAATTTTCTACAGTACCGATATTGAGCATAATACCTAAATTATTTACATGGTTATTTATTATTTCACAACTATCAATTATATTTTTTTAACGAATTAAGATGAATTAGGAAGGGGGTTTAAAAACCCGTAGACGATTTTCAAAGCGTTTTATTATTATTGATTGTTAGTAGTGTATATAAGACACTTTTGTTACTGCCTTGGCTGACCCGTTCTTCGGTTGGAACTAACCTGTTTAACAAGTAGACTTCTTATTAATTTACGAATTTAGGGCAACCCCTAAGGGGGCATGGGGCGGAGCCCCATCGAGCCGTAGGCGAGTCTATAATATATACAGCCCTATGTGTAACTGACTGACTCACTGATGATAGTAATGTCCTGAAGCGACCGTTTAAGATAGAGACTTGAAATTTGGCATGGACATTCTTTGAGATGTTTCAATTTAGGGAAAATCATAAAACTACGATTTTTTTACTTTTAAACTATAAAAAAGGTAAAAAATATAGATTTGTCGGTAACGTAGTTCAGCCGTGTGAGCATATATCACCGTTTGGGTAACGTAGATCTTGCAGGTTTAGTTCTCGCTCGTGTTTAAATGATCTCTTACAACTACACCCGTGTTTGATACAAATATTGTATTTCATACGAACATGAACATCTTCATGTACACGACGGTGATTCGATGCATTGAGAGCGGGTTATTTCACCAGGGTAATACTAGCTTTGATTTTATTATGCCCAAAAACTACAAATTTTCAACTTTCAAATTATAAAAATACCGAGGTGTCGGTAAGGAAGTAGGTTGGTTCTTAAAGATATCGCTTGGAGCGCTATTATAGTCGCTTAGTTCTCGCTTGTATTTAAATGATGTCTTTTAACTACACCTCTTCCTGATAATTACTCTCAATTGGGTGCATAGTTGTTTGCGTATGGTTTTCCTTCTGATTGTTGTGTTATTATTGAAAATGAAGTTTACTGAATCGAAAGCGTATATTTACATTTAGGTGATGTCCGCTATGATTTCTATAGTAACTTTAAATTAAGGTCGCTTAATTCTCGGTTGTATTTAAATTATGTCTTTTAACCACACCTGTTCCTGATGAAGTTTTCGTGACAGTTTTGCTGAGCAGTGATCTTAAGCGTTGTATAAACTACGTTAGTGTAAATTTCAGTTTACAGTATATTGTAATATAGCTGTAACTGTAATATAGCATTTGTTTTAAGGATGGTGAAATAAATTTAATGCACGTACTCTAAAGTAATACGAAAATGTTGATTGAAATGTGAGGTTCTCGTTTCGTTTTATTTAAATTCATTTGTTCATATTGGCTATTGCTATTACTCTTGTCTTTTGAGAGACGATTGAGCGTAGTGCTGGAATACTTTGTTACAATATTATATTATTAATTTTATCATTACTATGGTGAGCTCTACGAAGCTTGTGCGAATACTTTAAACATATTATTCTAGTACAGCATATTTTTTGCCGCAGTAACGCCCGCAAAGTAAATGATTAATTGCTAAAAATATTGTAGGTCTTACTACATTTTCTAGACTTTAGTCTTCTCATGCTGGAAAATTTCTTGTAGGTTTTCGCACAAAAAAAACCCTAATACAGTAATTATTCTTAATTTTCTACTATTTGTATGCTGTCTCTCTATATGAATCCCCAGATTGAATATAGCGCTTCAGTTGATAGTTCTGGTGCAGTTTTACTTTGAAGGTTGAACGTGTCCCAACACGTTTGACATCCGGTCTTTGACCTATTTGCTGCCGTCCAATCAGGCTTAGATTTTAGTTTAGGAAACGATTGAACATATCAAGTTATAGAACGATTGAACTTTCCATTCTTACCTTGGCTAATGTTTACCTACTTCCGACGTTTTTTTTAAACCATCTACATATCTGATGACCCATCGGGCTGAGAAATATTATAATAACCAATTGAATTAAACTCAATAGTAATTTTTCTCGCTGCCACTTTGTCCGTCAAACTTCTTCAATGCAGTGCTCTCACCTAAAGTCTCGATTAACCCTATTATTGTTGTAATTTAAAACTATTCTATACTTATCAATTATTGTAACTCTTTCAGTATATTTTAATTTAACCGATAATCCTTTTTTGGCTATTATTTCACAATTGGTTTTTTTTTACTACCATTGGTTGAAAATGCATAATGTACGCCGATTTTATGGTTCTTAAGTTGCAACTTTCTTCATTTTAAGACTATATAAAGACTTAAAGACTTCATGATTATAGTACCTAATACCCTGTGATCTATTACATACTACTAGGGCTCTATTTTTATTAATTTTCTGAACTAATATATATATATATATATATATAACATTTAAAATTGTTAAACTAATAATTTCTGATTTTGAATGATAAAATTGTTATCGTTTCTCTATATGGTACATATATGATTCCTGCGTTTCTTGGCCACCCCGTGGCGGAACTGAAGCATCTTAGCCTATACCATTTTTTTTATAATTTCATATATCTTGATTTTGTCCCGTTTTTCTTCTATTACATACAACGATCCTCTATATAAACTTATAATTTTATTCCACTTTTATCTTTTCAGAATACAGCTATTATTACCTCAATCATGTGCAATCATAATCGTATCTCCAAATTTTTACACAACTTTTGAGCATGACTATTTACATAGTTCATTAATATTTCACAACTCCATTATATTTTTTACGAATTAAGGGGGGAGTGGGATTATACCATGAGCCGTGAGCAAATTTCAAAGCTTATTATTATTTATTGTGAGTAGTGTATATTGGCAGCTTCTGTTACTGCCGTTGGAGTTGAGCCCTCAACTAGCCTGTTCATTGTATGAGGTTTTGACAGTAATTTAAGGAATTGGGGCAACCAATTATTGGGTTGGACCCTCCATCAAGCATAACACCTAGAATATTTACATAAATAATATTTATCTCACAGCTCAATTTTTTTAAAACTATTTACTAAGGAGGAGTATTAAAACCTACTAATAGGAGATTATTAAAGCTTTTTTTACTATCGATTGTGAATTTAGAGTATTAGATAGTTTTGTTACTGTCTCGGCTGACCCGTTCTTCGGTTGGAACTAACCTGTTTAACAACTTGACTTCTTATTAATTTACCAATTTAGGGAAACCCCTAAGGGGCATGGGGCGAAGCCCCATCTTGAAATTTGGCATGGACATTCTTTGAGATGTTTCAATTTAGGGAAAATCATAAAACTACAACTTTTTTACTTTTAAACTATAAAAAAGGTAAAAAATATAGGTTTGTCGGTAACGTAGTTCAGCCGTATCAGCGCATAACGTCGCGTGGTATCGTAGATCACTTAGCATTTTTAGTTCTCGCTCGTGTTTAAATGATGTCTTTTAACTACACCCGTGTTTGATACAAATATTATATTCTACATAAACATGAACGTCTTGTTTAGGAGACGGTATTTCGATGTATTGAGAGCGGGTTATTTCACCAGGGTAAACCTCGCTTTGATTTATACAGCATCAATGCCCAAAAACTACAAACTATCAACTTTCTTAAAGATGTCGCTTGGAGCGCTATTTATTATAGTCGATTGGTTCTCGCTTGTATTTAAATTATGTCTTTTAACTACACCTGCGTTCTTGATGTTGAACACGTGATTCTTCCTCGTTTTTAACAAATCGTTTTCCATCTGACTTCAACAGCAAAGAGATTGTGCTGCATTGAAAGCGTGTTTCTTATTATATTTAAACACTATAAATATGTTTTTGAGAATTTTTAAATAACTATTGAACGTAATAACTGATTTAAAAGTTAGGTTCTCGTCTCGTTTTCAATTATTTTAGACTACATATTCAAATTCACACAAAGTGATTATTCCGGCCGAATTTCACATTAAATGAATTCACTGTGAAGCTCGAGCCGTGATCTTAACATAATGTACTTCGATTACTTTGTACACTACTTATTGGACTGTTAATTGTTATCTTTCTGTTTGATTTATATTCAGTGTCTTATATTAGATTCTTTTACACACTTAAAATATGTTTTTGAGAATGTTTAAATAAGTATTGAACAATAAGATCAGATTTAAATGTTGGATTCTCGTTTCATTTTCAATTTATTTTAGATTACTTATTCAAATTCACCTCGGATTACGCTTTCGGCCGAACTAATGCTGGAAAATTTGTTGTAGGTTTTCGCACAAAAAATTAACTTATACAGTAATTAGAACTTAATTTTCTACTATTTGTATGCTGTCCCTCTATATGGATCCCCAGATTGAATATAATGCTTCAGTTGATGGTTCTGGTGCAGTTTTAATTTAAACGTGTCCCACATGTTTGACATCCCGTCTTTAACCTATTGCTGCTATCCAATAAGGCTTAGATTTTAGTTAAACTCAATAGTATTTTTTTTCGCTGTCACTTTGTTCGTCAAAATTCCTCAATGTAGTGCTCTCACCTTAAGTCTCGATTACCTTTATTATTGTTGTAATTTAAAACTATTCGATGCTTTTCAATTATTAAAACTCATTCAGTATATTTTAATTTAACAAATAATCCTTTTTATGGCTATTATTTCACAATTGGTTTTTTGACACTATAGGTTGAAAATGCATACTCTACGCCGACTTTATGGTTCTTAAGTTGCAACTTTCTTCATTTTAAGACTTTATAAGGGCTTCATGATTATAGTACCTATTACCCCGTGATCTATAGTTTTATAACTACTATAAGTTAGGTGGAACGAATCACTATATCAAGCAACTGATTGCTATACTTTGATTGTTATTTAATGTCCTGGTCCTACAGCTAAAAGATAGGGCCTTTGATGTTTATGGTAAATTTGGAATTTTAACCAATATTTAACATTATTTTGTTAGTAACTACTGTATTTTTGTATTGAAAAGATTGAATTTTTTTTTATTTGCCTTGACAGTAACTTAAAAGGAAATTAGGTAAATGTAGAAGTTTAACACCATTCACTAAAAACTGAAATGAAGGAATCGTAATGAATGCCAATATCACATTATGTTTTATCAATGTACGTTCAATATTAACGGATTGCTATGTTATTCCCCAGAATTTCAATACAACCAATTGAAGGATGGTAACTGAATAGTATTTTATTTTTAATAGTTTTCAAATTATTTGGTTTTAATGGAATTTTTCGTTGTTTTCGATGGTCTAATGAAAATTTTTTATTCAGTTTATCCTTTTAATATTTTCATCAAATTTCTTATGTTTATTTTATAATTTTCCGTTAAATACAATAAATTACACGTATTCTTCCCATTTCAACACCTTCATTACAATCTACTTCAATGATAACTAATACTTTCAAACCAATCAAATTCCTGCCACAACTCCTAAGGTACAATATTGTATTATTGTATTAATTATTACTATCCTACGACTTAAGTCGACACTAATCTTACTCAATACCTTACTTATTATGCGAAACTTATTTACAGATAAGTTTATCAACTTTAAGTAAATACCTATATAATACCTACATGTTAAATTTATTCACAACTCCATTAACCTTTATAGAATTCGGGGGAATTAGGAAGGGGGTTTGGGAAAAGAGCCTCTGAAAACGAAGAGTAGGCCATTGTATTTTCATTACTAACAAACTCATTTATTTTGTGTTTTAAATTATCTCCACCCATTACAATCACAACATTTTTTTAACAATTGCTAATGAACAATTTTAATTGCTTGTGAACAGTGTTTACGAGCCGGTTCTGTCGTGGCTAAGGATACTAACTCTCGACTCTCATATTTATATGAAGTCTGCTAATTATGTGCGACTTTTACAAAAGTTAAAGAATTTGGGGCAACCCCTAAGGGGGCATGGGGGCGGAGCCCCCATCGAGCCGTAGGCGAGTCTATAATATATACAGCCCCATGTGTAACTGACTGACTGACTGACTCACTCACTGATGATCTTAAATTCCTGAAGCGACCGTTTAAGATAGAGACTTGAAATTTGGCATGGACATTCTTTGAGATGTTTCAATTTAGGAAAAATTATAAAACTACAACTTTTTTACTTTTAAACTATAAAAAAGGTTAAAAATCAAGCTTTGTCGGTATCGTAGTTCAGCCGTATCAGCATATAACACCGCGTGGTATCGTAGATCACTTTGCAGGTTTAGTTCTCGCTCGTGTTTAAATTATCTCTTTCAACTACACCCGTGTTTGATGCAACTATATAAACATGAACGTCCTATGTAGACGATGGTGTTATGATGCATTGAGAGCGGTTTATTTCACCAGGGTAATACTCGCTTTGATTTATACATTGTTAATGCCCAAAAACTACAAATTTTCAAGTATCAAATTAGAAAAAATCTAAAAAGACGAGGTGTCGGTAAGGAAGTACTTTGGTTCTTAAATATGTCGCTTGGAGCGCTATTATAGTCGCTTAGTTCTCGCTTGTATTTAAATGATATCTTTTAACTACACCTCTTCCCGATTATTAATCTCAATTGCGTGCTTAGTTGTTTGTGTATGGTTTTCCTTCCGATTGCTGTGTCATTATTGAAAATGAAGTTTATTGAATCGAAAGCGTATCTTTACATTCAGGTGTTGTCCGCTTTGATTTCTATATTAATTGCTAATAATATTTAAGGTCTTATTATATTTACTAGACTTTAGTTTTCTCATGATGGAAAATTTCTTGTATGTTTTCGCACAAAAAATTACCTAATACAGTAATTATAACTTAATTTTTATACTATTTGTAAGCTGAACTTTGAACTTTCCATTCTTATACCCTCGCTAACGTTTACCTACTTCCGACGTTTTTTTAAGACCATCTACATATCTGATGACCCATCAGAATGAGAAATATTATAATAACCAATTGAATTAAACTCATTAGTAATTTTTCTCGCTGCCACTTTGTCCGTCAAACTTCCTCAATGCAGTGCTCTCACCTAAAGTCTCGATAACCCTGTTATTGTTGTAATTGAAAACTATTCTATGCTTATCAATTATGGTATCTCTTTCAGTATATTTTAATTTAACCAATAATGCTTTTTTGGCTCTCAGTATATTTTAATTTAACCAATAATCTTTTTTTGGATATTATTTCACAATTGGTTTTTTTTATTACCATTGGTTGAAAATGCATAATGTACGCCGATTTTATGGTTCTTAAGTTGCAACTTTCTTCATTTTAAGACTATATAAAGACTTAAAGACTTCATGATTATTGTACCTAATACCCTGTGATCTATTACATACTACTAGGGCTCTATTTTTATTAATTTTCTGAACTAATATGTATAACATTTAAAATTGTTAAATTAATAAATGCTGATTTTGAATGATAAAATTGTTATCGTTTCTCTATATGGTACATATATGATTCCTGCGTTTCTTGGCCACCCCGGGTAGGAACTGAAGCATCTTAGCCTATACCATATATTTTTTTTTATTAATTTCAAATATCTTGATTTTGTCCCTTTTTTCTTTTATTACATACAACGATCCTCTCTATAAACTTATAATTTTATTCCTATTTTATCTTTTCATAATACATCTATTACCTCAATCATGTGCAATCATAATCGTATCTACAAATTTTTACACAACAACCTTTGAGCATGACTACTTACATAGTTCATTAATATTTCACAACTCCATTATATTTTTTAGCGAATTAAGGGGAACTAGGGAGTAGGATTAAACCATGAGCCGTGGGCAAATTTCAAAGCTTATTATTATTTATTGTGAGTAGTGTGTATTGGCGGCTTCTGTTACTGTCGTTGGAGTTGAGCCCTCAACTAGCCTGTTCATTGTATGAGGTTTTGACAGTAATTTACGGAATTGGGGCAACCCCCAAAATTAGTAAATTATTGTAAATTTGTAATTATTAGTAAATTATTGGGTTGGACCCTCCATCAAGCATAACACCTAGAATATTTACATAAATAATATTTATTTCACAGCTCAATCTTTAAAAACTATTTACTAAGTAGGGATATTAAAACCTACTAATAGGAGATTATTAAAGCTTTTTTACTATTGATTGTGAATTTAGAGTATTAGATGGTTTTGTTACTGTCTTGGCTGTTCAGATCTTGTGTGGAAGTAAACTATTTTAAACTTGACTTTTTATTAATTCAAACTAGGGGGCAACTCCTGAGGGGGCATGGGGGCGGAGCCCCCATCGAGCCGTAGGCGAGTCTATAATATATACAGCCCCATGTGTAACTGACTGACTGACTGACTCACTCACTGATGATCTTAAATTCCTGAAGCGACCGTTTCAGATAGAGACTTGAAATTTGGCATGGACATTCTTTGAGATGTTTCAATTTAGGAAAAATTATAAAACTACAACTTTTTTACTTTTAAACTATAAAAAAGGTTAAAAATCAAGCTTTGTCGGTATCGTAGTTCAGCCGTATCAGCATATAACACCGCGTGGTATCGTAGATCACTTTGCAGGTTTAGTTCTCGCTCGTGTTTAAATTATCTCTTTCAACTACACCCGTGTTTGATGCAACTATATAAACATGAACGTCCTATGTAGACGATGGTGTTATGATGCATTGAGAGCGGTTTATTTCACCAGGGTAATACTCGCTTTGATTTATACATTGTTAATGCCCAAAAACTACAAATTTTCAAGTATCAAATTAGAAAAAATCTAAAAAGACGAGGTGTCGGTAAGGAAGTACTTTGGTTCTTAAATATGTCGCTTGGAGCGCTATTATAGTCGCTTAGTTCTCGCTTGTATTTAAATGATATCTTTTAACTACACCTCTTCCCGATTATTAATCTCAATTGCGTGCTTAGTTGTTTGTGTATGGTTTTCCTTCCGATTGCTGTGTCATTATTGAAAATGAAGTTTATTGAATCGAAAGCGTATCTTTACATTCAGGTGTTGTCCGCTTTGATTTCTATATTAATTGCTAATAATATTTAAGGTCTTATTATATTTACTAGACTTTAGTTTTCTCATGATGGAAAATTTCTTGTATGTTTTCGCACAAAAAATTACCTAATACAGTAATTATAACTTAATTTTTATACTATTTGTAAGCTGAACTTTGAACTTTCCATTCTTATACCCTCGCTAACGTTTACCTACTTCCGACGTTTTTTTAAGACCATCTACATATCTGATGACCCATCAGAATGAGAAATATTATAATAACCAATTGAATTAAACTCATTAGTAATTTTTCTCGCTGCCACTTTGTCCGTCAAACTTCCTCAATGCAGTGCTCTCACCTAAAGTCTCGATAACCCTATTATTGTTGTAATTGAAAACTATTCTATGCTTATCAATTATGGTATCTCTTTCAGTATATTTTAATTTAACCAATAATGCTTTTTTGGCTCTCAGTATATTTTAATTTAACCAATAATCTTTTTTTGGATATTATTTCACAATTGGTTTTTTTTATTACCATTGGTTGAAAATGCATAATGTACGCCGATTTTATGGTTCTTAAGTTGCAACTTTCTTCATTTTAAGACTATATAAAGACTTAAAGACTTCATGATTATTGTACCTAATACCCTGTGATCTATTACATACTACTAGGGCTCTATTTTTATTAATTTTCTGAACTAATATGTATAACATTTAAAATTGTTAAATTAATAAATGCTGATTTTGAATGATAAAATTGTTATCGTTTCTCTATATGGTACATATATGATTCCTGCGTTTCTTGGCCACCCCGGGTAGGAACTGAAGCATCTTAGCCTATACCATATATTTTTTTTTATTAATTTCAAATATCTTGATTTTGTCCCTTTTTTCTTTTATTACATACAACGATCCTCTCTATAAACTTATAATTTTATTCCTATTTTATCTTTTCATAATACATCTATTACCTCAATCATGTGCAATCATAATCGTATCTACAAATTTTTACACAACAACCTTTGAGCATGACTACTTACATAGTTCATTAATATTTCACAACTCCATTATATTTTTTAGCGAATTAAGGGGAACTAGGGAGTAGGATTAAACCATGAGCCGTGGGCAAATTTCAAAGCTTATTATTATTTATTGTGAGTAGTGTGTATTGGCGGCTTCTGTTACTGTCGTTGGAGTTGAGCCCTCAACTAGCCTGTTCATTGTATGAGGTTTTGACAGTAATTTACGGAATTGGGGCAACCCCAAAATTAGTAAATTATTGTAAATTTGTAATTATTAGTAAATTATTGGGTTGGACCCTCCATCAAGCATAACACCTAGAATATTTACATAAATAATATTTATTTCACAGCTCAATCTTTAAAAACTATTTACTAAGTAGGGATATTAAAACCTACTAATAGGAGATTATTAAAGCTTTTTTACTATTGATTGTGAATTTAGAGTATTAGATGGTTTTGTTACTGTCTTGGCTGTTCAGATCTTGTGTGGAAGTAAACTATTTTAAACTTGACTTTTTATTAATTCAAACTAGGGGGCAACTCCTGAGGGGGCATGGGGGCGGAGCCCCCATCGAGCCGTAGGCGAGTCTAAATTATATACTCCCGCATGTGTAACTGATTGGGGTATCAGAAATTCGTGAAGTGTCGGTAAGGCAGATTAAGGGGTAAAGCAGTACAGCCGTGGTACAGTAGATCACATACTGTAGTTAAATTTGTTCAATAATATAAGTACGAGAACTAAACCTGTACCACGGCTGTACTGCATTACCCCTTAGTCTAAGTTGTGTAATCATTTAACCATCATCCCAATGGTTATAGATTTAAGAGAGGGACCATGGTCAATGAAATGTGCGCTTATTAACAAGACTTGTAACAAGATCTTTCACTTCTTATTATATTAGGGTGCGAAATTCAGCTTGCACTTTAAAACGGAATTGAGTGAAGGATCTGCCTATGGCCAATTTTCTTCCATTTGGCTAGCAATGTTGTGACATTTTTAATATTGACGTTTACTTCAAATTCTACACGTTCAAATTAATCCTTACATTAATTATTTCAAATTTTACCCCCTCAAATAATATAGGTTGATATATTTATAGGAATAAAATTAATTTGTATCGTTTCTTGTTTAGCTCTCCCAAGGCAAACTTATCGAAAGCACATTAAATTACTGAAATTTAGGTTATTTTGAAAACAAAAAACTCGACATATTGCTGTATCTTTCCTCCCTTAATCGCCAAGATATACTTGTGTAATGTCATGTAGGAGTTATATAGTTTTTTTTCTTTTTTAGATTTATCAACCACGTAGTCCTTCACTAAATGTAAAATTATTTTATTTCTTCTGCTCTAGCGGCAAAAACGGTTGGGCCTTTAAAATATTTGAGACGATCTTTTACTACAACTTTGTTTCAAATATGCCAAACTCGATACACAGAGCTTGAAGTAAGGAATTTTTTCCGGAATTTCAAATTTTTTTTTATTGTTTTTGTTTATTATTGTTTTTTTAAAAACATTCTGTTTAATTTTACTGTATTTAGCTGAATTTTGCATGTTGCTTCCCCATAAGCTTTAAGTTTTGTATTAACTTAGCTTGACAGTAATATTTAATGGACATTTTTTAGATCTTTCGAAATTGCGCATGCACATATCTTGGACATCACCGATATAAATAAAAGTCTCAAACATAAAAAAAATTGTGATGAATGCCAAAATTATGTCTTTATTTGCCTACTAGGCGGAACTGATTGTTTTATAATTGTTTGTTACTTACTGACCCAAAAATTTGGTCTCCGACTATTTGAGGTATATCTGCAATGTTTAATTAATACTTGCAATACTTTATTCAGTAACTACAGTAATATTGTATTAAGAAGCTTGACGTTTTGTATTAACTTTGCTTAAAACGAAATCTACTAGATTTAAAAGTTTAAAACATTGAACAGAGCTTAAAGTACGAACTTATTCCTAAGTAGCTGAATTTTTTATTGTTTTTATAGTTCTACTGCAAAACATTCCATTAACTTAGCTGTAAGTAGCTGAATTTTTGCATTTTGCTTCACCATAAGCTTGAAGTTTTGTATTAACTTATAGCTTGACAGTGATATTAAAAGAAATTCACTATATTTAAATGTTTAACACTCATAAAAATTTGAACTTAAAAATTATAATTAATGTCATCTAATATTATGTGTTTTTTATCTTACCTGTTGAATATAAACGGATTTCTCTGTTACCTATACTGTTAAAGTATAGGTTGTTTGTGAATTGGTGACATAAATCTAACTTTTAAACGTTTCACTTTTTGTCGTATCTCAAATTGTTACTTTAAGACCGATTTATAACTTTTATTGCTACTAAATTTCATACAACTTGTTTGTAGAACTAACTACAGTTATATTTTATTTGAAGTTCGAATTTTGCATTCACTGAACTTGTAAAATATCCCTGTAACCCTAACTTCGACATAATTTAAGGGAAGTGACAAGAATAGTTATTTAATAAATAATTATTTCATAACATCCATTTTATTTTATAACGAATAGTATTTTTGTGAATAACAGGGGTCTTTGGCAGGTTCCAAACAGTTTGTTCATGTTTTTCTATTTTTGTTTCAGTGAAATTGTTTATTTCTTCATTGATCTTCAAAATATTTTATTTAGCTTATTCATTCTACTTTGTCATCTATTTTATTATGTTTCTTTATTTTATACTTCTTGCGCTAGAAGGGTGAGGCTAGGCATGGCTTCAAATCCCCCGACAATTCTTTTACTACAGTATAGTTGCTTATAAAATCCTTAACAATTTTGGCCTAATTAAAAATATTATGGAAAGATCTTTAACGTTTGACACTTGGTAAACTACAAACGAATTCGGCGAACACAACGAGGGGGTATGGAAACGAAGGCCTCAGCTAGGCTGTTCAGTGTTTGAGATTTTTACATACAGCAATTTACGAATAGGGGCAACTAATTAGGGTGTAAGGGGTGGAGCCTCCATTCAGCACGATACCTAAAATATTTGCATGGTTGATTCTGATTTCACCTCTCTCTCAATGTTACGAATTAAGGGGAACTTAGGAAGTAATTTTAAAAACTAGCCATAGGCGATTTTCAAAGCTTTTTATTATTGTTGATTATAGGTAGTGTGTATTAGCCGGTTTTCTTACTGTCATGGTGGACCAGTTTTTCGGTGGAACTAACCTGCTTCAAATCGGCTCTTAAGTAATTTACGAATGCAGGACAACCCCTAAGGGGGCATGGGGGCGGAGCCCCCATCGAGCCGTAGGCGAGTCTAAATTATATACTCCCGCATGTGTAACTGATTGGGGTATCAGAAATTCGTGAAGTGTCGGTAAGGCAGATTAAGGGGTAAAGCAGTACAGCCGTGGTACAGTAGATCACATACTGTAGTTAAATTTGTTCAATAATATAAGTACGAGAACTAAACCTGTACCACGGCTGTACTGCATTACCCCTTAGTCTAAGTTGTGTAATCATTTAACCATCATCCCAATGGTTATAGATTTAAGAGAGGGACCATGGTCAATGAAATGTGCGCTTATTAACAAGACTTGTAACAAGATCTTTCACTTCTTATTATATTAGGGTGCGAAATTCAGCTTGCACTTTAAAACGGAATTGAGTGAAGGATCTGCCTATGGCCAATTTTCTTCCATTTGGCTAGCAATGTTGTGACATTTTTAATATTGACGTTTACTTCAAATTCTACACGTTCAAATTAATCCTTACATTAATTATTTCAAATTTTACCCCCTCAAATAATATAGGTTGATATATTTATAGGAATAAAATTAATTTGTATCGTTTCTTGTTTAGCTCTCCCAAGGCAAACTTATCGAAAGCACATTAAATTACTGAAATTTAGGTTATTTTGAAAACAAAAAACTCGACATATTGCTGTATCTTTCCTCCCTTAATCGCCAAGATATACTTGTGTAATGTCATGTAGGAGTTATATAGTTTTTTTTCTTTTTTAGATTTATCAACCACGTAGTCCTTCACTAAATGTAAAATTATTTTATTTCTTCTGCTCTAGCGGCAAAAACGGTTGGGCCTTTAAAATATTTGAGACGATCTTTTACTACAACTTTGTTTCAAATATGCCAAACTCGATACACAGAGCTTGAAGTAAGGAATTTTTTCCGGAATTTCAAATTTTTTTTTATTGTTTTTGTTTATTATTGTTTTTTTAAAAACATTCTGTTTAATTTTACTGTATTTAGCTGAATTTTGCATGTTGCTTCCCCATAAGCTTTAAGTTTTGTATTAACTTAGCTTGACAGTAATATTTAATGGACATTTTTTAGATCTTTCGAAATTGCGCATGCACATATCTTGGACATCACCAATATAAATAAAAGTCTCAAACATAAAAAAAAATTGTGATGAATGCCAAAATTATGTCTTTATTTGCCTACTAGGCGGAACTGATTGTTTTATAATTGTTTGTTACTTACTGACCCAAAAATTTGGTCTCCGACTATTTGAGGTATATCTGCAATGTTTAATTAATACTTGCAATACTTTATTCAGTAACTACAGTAATATTGTATTAAGAAGCTTGACGTTTTGTATTAACTTTGCTTAAAACGAAATCTACTAGATTTAAAAGTTTAAAACATTGAACAGAGCTTAAAGTACGAACTTATTCCTAAGTAGCTGAATTTTTTATTGTTTTTATAGTTCTACTGCAAAACATTCCATTAACTTAGCTGTAAGTAGCTGAATTTTTGCATTTTGCTTCACCATAAGCTTGAAGTTTTGTATTAACTTATAGCTTGACAGTGATATTAAAAGAAATTCACTATATTTAAATGTTTAACACTCATAAAAATTTGAACTTAAAAATTATAATTAATGTCATCTAATATTATGTGTTTTTTATCTTACCTGTTGAATATAAACGGATTTCTCTGTTACCTATACTGTTAAAGTATAGGTTGTTTGTGAATTGGTGACATAAATCTAACTTTTAAACGTTTCACTTTTTGTCGTATCTCAAATTGTTACTTTAAGACCGATTTATAACTTTTATTGCTACTAAATTTCATACAACTTGTTTGTAGAACTAACTACAGTTATATTTTATTTGAAGTTCGAATTTTGCATTCACTGAACTTGTAAAATATCCCTGTAACCCTAACTTCGACATAATTTAAGGGAAGTGACAAGAATAGTTATTTAATAAATAATTATTTCATAACATCCATTTTATTTTATAACGAATAGTATTTTTGTGAATAACAGGGGTCTTTGGCAGGTTCCAAACAGTTTGTTCATGTTTTTCTATTTTTGTTTCAGTGAAATTGTTTATTTCTTCATTGATCTTCAAAATATTTTATTTAGCTTATTCATTCTACTTTGTCATCTATTTTATTATGTTTCTTTATTTTATACTTCTTGCGCTAGAAGGGTGAGGCTAGGCATGGCTTCAAATCCCCCGACAATTCTTTTACTACAGTATAGTTGCTTATAAAATCCTTAACAATTTTGGCCTAATTAAAAATATTATGGAAAGATCTTTAACGTTTGACAGTTGGTAAACTACAAACGAATTCGGCGAACACAACGAGGGGGTATGGAAACGAAGGCCTCAGCTAGGCTGTTCAGTGTTTGAGATTTTTACATACAGCAATTTACGAATAGGGGCAACTAATTAGGGTGTAAGGGGTGGAGCCTCCATTCAGCACGATACCTAAAATATTTGCATGGTTGATTCTGATTTCACCTCTCTCTCAATGTTACGAATTAAGGGGAACTTAGGAAGTAATTTTAAAAACTAGCCATAGGCGATTTTCAAAGCTTTTTATTATTGTTGATTATAGGTAGTGTGTATTAGCCGGTTTTCTTACTGTCATGGTGGACCAGTTTTTCGGTGGAACTAACCTGCTTCAAATCGGCTGTTAAGTAATTTACGAATGCAGGACAACCCCTAAGGGGGCATGGGGGCGGAGCCCCCATCGAGCCGTAGGCGAGTCTATAATATATACAGCCCCATGTGTAACTGACTGACTCACTGATGATCTTAAAGTCCTGAAGCGACCGTTTAAGATAGAGACTTGAAATTTGGCATGGACATTCTTTGAGATGTTTCAATTTAGGAAAAATCATAAAACTACAACTTTTTTACTTTTAAACTATAAAAAAGGTTCAAAATATAGATTTGTCGGTAACGTAGTTCAGCCGTATCAGCGTATATCACCGCGTGGTATCGTAGATCACTCTGCAGGTTTAGTTCTCGCTCATGTTTAAATGATCTCTTTCAATTACACCCGTGTATGATACCATTATTGAATTACGTTAGCATGAATGTCTTGATTAGACGACGGTGTTTTTCTGCATAGAGAGCGGGTTATTTCAGCAATTCTCGCTTTGTTCTAGACAGTATTAATGCCCAAAAACTAAAAATTTTCAGCTTTCAAATTATAAATAATTTTCAAAAGACGAGGTGTCGTAAGGAAGTACGTTGGTTCTTAGAGATGTCGCTTGGAGCGCTATTATAGTCGCTTAGTTCTCGCTTGTATTTAAATGATATCTTTTAACTACACCTCTTCCCGATAATTAATCTCGATTGGGCGCACAGTTGTTTGAGTATGGTTGTCCCTCTGATTGCTGTGTTATTATTGAAAATGAATTTACTGAATCGAAAGCGTATCTTTACATTCAGGTGATGTCCGCTTTAATTTCTATATTAATTGCTAAAAATATATTAGGTCTTAATACATTTTCTAGACTTTAGTTTTCTCATGCTGGAAAATTTCTTGTAGATTTTCGCACAAAAATTACCTAATACAGTAATTTTAACTTAATTTTCTACTATTTGTATGCTGTCTCTCTATATGAATCCCCAGACTGAATATAGCGCTTCAGTTGATAGTTCTGGTACAGTTTTACTTTGAAGAGTTGAACGTGTCCCAACACGTCTGACATCCGGTCTTTGACCTATTTGCTGCTGTCCAATCAGGCTTAAATTTTAGTTTAGGAATCGATTGAACATATTAAGTTATAGAACAATTGAACTTTCCATTCTTACCTTCGCTAACATTTACCTACTTCCTACGTTTTTTTAAGACCATCTACATATCTGATGACCCATCAGGCTGAGAAATATTAAACTAACCAATTGAATTAAACTCAATAGTAATTTTTCTCGCTGCCACTTTGTCCGTCAAACTTCCTCAATGCAGTGCTCTCACACAAAGTCTCGATTAACCCTATTATTGTTGTAATTGAAAACTATTCTATGCTTATCAATTATTGTAACTCTTTCAGTATATTTTAATTTAATCAATAATCCTTTTTTTGGCTATTATTTCACAATTGGTTTTTTTTTACTACCATTGGTTGAAAATGCATAATGTACGCCGATTTTATGGTTCTTAAGTTGCAATTTTCTTCATTTTAAGACTATATAAAGACTTTAAGACTTCATGATTGTAGTACTTTATACCCTGTGAGCTATTACATACTACAAGGGCTCTATTTTTATAAATTTTCTGAAGTAATATGTATATAACATTTAAAACTGTTAAATTAATAATTGCTGATTTTGAATGATAAAATTGTTATCGTTTCTCTATGTGGTACCTATATGATTCCTGCGTTTCTTGGCCACCCCTTGGCGGAACTGAAGCATCTTAGCCTAAACCATTTTTTTTTTAAATTTCAAATATCTTGATTTTGTGCCTTTTTTCTTCTAATACATACAACGATCCTCTATATAAACTTATAATTTTATTCCACTTTTATCTTTTCAGAATACAGCGATTACCTCAATCATGTGCAATCATAATCGTATCTCCTAATTTTTACACAACAACTTTTGAGCATAACTATTTACATAGTTCATTAATATTTCACAACTCCATCATATTTTTTAATGAACTAAGGGAAGCTAGGGAGAGGGATTAAACCATGAGCCGTGGGCAAATTTAAAAGCTTATTACTGTATTATTTATTGTGAGTAGTGTGTATTGGCGGCTTCTGTTACTGTCGTTGGAGTTGAGCCCTCAACTAGCCTGTTCATTGTATGAGGTTTTGACAGTAATTTACGGAATTGGGGCTACCAATTATTGGGTTGGACCCTCCATCAAGCATAACACCTAGAATATTTACATAATATATACAGCCCCATGTGTAACTGACTGACTGACTTACTCACTCACTGATGATCTTAAATTGACCCGTTCTTCGGTTGGAACTAACCTGTTTAACAATTTGACTTCTTATTAATTTACGAATTTAGGGCAACCCCCAAGGGGCATGGGGCGAAGCCCCATCGAGCCGTAGGCGAGTCTATAATATATACAGCCCCATGTGTAACTGACTGACTGACTGACTCACTCACTGATGATCTTAAATTCCTGAAGCGACCGTTTAAGCTAGAGACTTGAAATTTGGCATGGATATTCTTAGAGATGTTTCAATTTAGGGAAAATCATAAAACTACAATTTTTTATACTTTAAAACTATAAAAAAGGTAAAAAATATAGATTTGTCGGTAACGTAGTTCAGCCGTATCAGCGTGGTATCGTAGATCACTTTGCAGGTTTAGTTCTCGCTCGTTTTTAAATGATTTATTTCAACTACACCCGTGCTTGATACAAACATCGTATTCTTTGAAAGATAATCATTAATTTAACTTGAACGATGGTATATCGCTGTATTGAGAGCGGCTATTTTACTATGGGAATATTCGCTTTGATTCATACATCAATAATGCCCAATCTGTAATTAATGCAGCATGTGCGCTATCTTGAAAGTTTACCAATGGAGAATTTTCTTCTACTACGGATGAAATTCCCATTTCGGGTGACAGTTTACACAGTCATTTTCATTTACTGATTTAGTGATGTTCAGTTAACAAGTTTAGTTCTCGTACTTATATTATTGAACAAATTTAACTACACTCCAGTAAGTTTGAGTTAGTGATGTTCAGTTGACAGGTTTAGTTCTCGTACTTATATTACTGAACAAATTTAATTACACTCCAGTAAGTTTGAGTTCCTACGCATTCATGAAATAAGATGTTTTATAAATTATTCTATTTCGTAACGTAACGATTCTTGCGTAACTTTTCCAAGGCAAATTTCTCGTAGGAATATAATTTTAATCCTATTATGGATATTTGAAAACCAATATTTCGACAAATTGGCGTATTTCCTTCCGTCAATTTTCAGGTCATAGTATTGTTATGTTATGTGTTAGATATTTACAGTTGTTTTAGCTCATTTTTAGATGTAACGACCACAAATTCCTACAAGACATGTGAAGTTATTTCAGTTTTCATGCTCTAGCGGCAAAAACGGGTTTCTTCTAAATTATTTGAGACGATTTTAGGGAATATATTTCATTTTACTATCTAAGTCGATACACAGAGATTGAAGAAGGGAGTTGTATTCCTAATTCAAGTTTTTTATTGCTCTTTCATATACTGCAAAACATTTTATTTAATTTAGCTCTATGTTGCTGAATTTTGAATTTTGCTTCCCCATAAGCTTAAAGATTGTATTACAGCAATATATAAAGCAAATTCACTGTATTTAGAAGTATAACAGTCTTAAAAAATTGAACTTAAAAATAATTCATAATCAATGCCGGTAAATATTGTGTGTCTTTATTTAACGTTTCGTTGATCCTTAACCTTCCAGTATGTATTTTTTATGTTTACTTATTTATTTATATGAGGGGTTTACCATATGTAGACGTGACTTTTTTCATGATCTTAGTAAAATTGTAATTAATGCCAGCTAATATTATGTGATTTATCTGTTGATTATGAACTTATTTCTCTGTTACGTATACTTTAAAGTATAGATTGTTTGTGAATAAGTGACATAAATCAAATTTTTAGACCTTTCACTTTTTGTCGTATCTCAAATCGTTATTTTAAGAACGATATGCAACTTTTATTATTACTGAAATTTCATATAACTTGTTAGTAAAACTAACTACAGTTATATTGTATTTGAAGTTCGAATTTTGCATTCACTGAACTTTGTAAAATATCTCTGTAACCTCAACAGAATTTAAGGGAAGTATATAATATTTAAAGTTGTTCATTTAATAATTGCTGATTTTGAAAGATGAAATTGTTATCGTTTCTTTGTATGGTAAATATATGATTCCTGAGTTTCTTGGCCTCCCCGTGGCGGAACTGAAGCATCTTAGCCTATACTATATATTTTTTAAATTTCAAATATTTTTCACGTATTATTAATTTACGTAACTTTGTTACGTATTTTAATAATACGTTCTTTTGTTTTATTTCTCTTCTATTACATTCAACGATCCTCCATATAAACTTATAATTTTATTCCACTTTTATCTTTTCAGGAACACCTATTACCTCAATCATGTCCAATCATAATCGTATCTCAAACTTTTTACACAACAATTTATTAACATGACTATTTACATAGTCCATTAATATTTTACAACTCCATTATATTTTTTAACGAATTAAGGGGAACTAGGGAGTGGAATTAAACCATGACCCGTGGGCAATTTTCAAAGCTTATTATTATCAATTGTGAGTAGTGTGTATTGGCGGCTTCTGTTACTGCCATGGGAGTTGAGTCCTCAACTAGCCTGTTCATTGTATGAGGTTTTGACAGTAATTTACGGCATTGGGGCAACCAATTATTGGGTTGGACCCTCCATCCAGCTGAACACCTAGAATATTTACATAAATAATTATTATTTCACAACTCAAATTTTTTAAACTATTTACTGAGAAGGGGTATTAAAACCGATTCATAGGAGATTATCAGAGCTTTTTACTTTTGATTGTGAATTGTGTGTATTAAACGGTTTGGTTACTGTCTTGGCTGTCCAGTTCTGTAGAACTAAACTATTTCAAAGTTGACTTTTTATTAATTGAAACTAGGGGGCAACTCCTAAGGGGGCATGGGGGCGGAGCCCCCATCGAGCCGTAGGCGAGTCTATAATATATACAGCCCCATGTGTAACTGACTGACTGACTGACTCACTCACTGATGATCTTAAATTCCTGAAGCGACCGTTTAAGATAGAGACTTGAAATTTGGCATGGACATTCTTTGAGATGTTTCAATTTAGGAAAAATTATAAAACTACAACTTTTTTACTTTTAAACTATAAAAAAGGTTAAAAATCAAGCTTTGTCGGTATCGTAGTTCAGCCGTATCAGCATATAACACCGCGTGGTATCGTAGATCACTTTGCAGGTTTAGTTCTCGCTCGTGTTTAAATTATCTCTTTCAACTACACCCGTGTTTGATGCAACTATATAAACATGAACGTCCTATGTAGACGATGGTGTTATGATGCATTGAGAGCGGTTTATTTCACCAGGGTAATACTCGCTTTGATTTATACATTGTTAATGCCCAAAAACTACAAATTTTCAAGTATCAAATTAGAAAAAATCTAAAAAGACGAGGTGTCGGTAAGGAAGTACTTTGGTTCTTAAATATGTCGCTTGGAGCGCTATTATAGTCGCTTAGTTCTCGCTTGTATTTAAATGATATCTTTTAACTACACCTCTTCCCGATTATTAATCTCAATTGCGTGCTTAGTTGTTTGTGTATGGTTTTCCTTCCGATTGCTGTGTCATTATTGAAAATGAAGTTTATTGAATCGAAAGCGTATCTTTACATTCAGGTGTTGTCCGCTTTGATTTCTATATTAATTGCTAATAATATTTAAGGTCTTATTATATTTACTAGACTTTAGTTTTCTCATGATGGAAAATTTCTTGTATGTTTTCGCACAAAAAATTACCTAATACAGTAATTATAACTTAATTTTTATACTATTTGTAAGCTGAACTTTGAACTTTCCATTCTTATACCCTCGCTAACGTTTACCTACTTCCGACGTTTTTTTAAGACCATCTACATATCTGATGACCCATCAGAATGAGAAATATTATAATAACCAATTGAATTAAACTCATTAGTAATTTTTCTCGCTGCCACTTTGTCCGTCAAACTTCCTCAATGCAGTGCTCTCACCTAAAGTCTCGATAACCCTATTATTGTTGTAATTGAAAACTATTCTATGCTTATCAATTATGGTATCTCTTTCAGTATATTTTAATTTAACCAATAATGCTTTTTTGGCTCTCAGTATATTTTAATTTAACCAATAATCTTTTTTTGGATATTATTTCACAATTGGTTTTTTTTATTACCATTGGTTGAAAATGCATAATGTACGCCGATTTTATGGTTCTTAAGTTGCAACTTTCTTCATTTTAAGACTATATAAAGACTTAAAGACTTCATGATTATTGTACCTAATACCCTGTGATCTATTACATACTACTAGGGCTCTATTTTTATTAATTTTCTGAACTAATATGTATAACATTTAAAATTGTTAAATTAATAAATGCTGATTTTGAATGATAAAATTGTTATCGTTTCTCTATATGGTACATATATGATTCCTGCGTTTCTTGGCCACCCCGGGTAGGAACTGAAGCATCTTAGCCTATACCATATATTTTTTTTTATTAATTTCAAATATCTTGATTTTGTCCCTTTTTTCTTTTATTACATACAACGATCCTCTCTATAAACTTATAATTTTATTCCTATTTTATCTTTTCATAATACATCTATTACCTCAATCATGTGCAATCATAATCGTATCTACAAATTTTTACACAACAACCTTTGAGCATGACTACTTACATAGTTCATTAATATTTCACAACTCCATTATATTTTTTAGCGAATTAAGGGGAACTAGGGAGTAGGATTAAACCATGAGCCGTGGGCAAATTTCAAAGCTTATTATTATTTATTGTGAGTAGTGTGTATTGGCGGCTTCTATTACTGTCGTTGGAGTTGAGCCCTCAACTAGCCTGTTCATTGTATGAGGTTTTGACAGTAATTTACGGAATTGGGGCAACCCCAAAATTAGTAAATTATTGTAAATTTGTAATTATTAGTAAATTATTGGGTTGGACCCTCCATCAAGCATAACACCTAGAATATTTACATAAATAATATTTATTTCACAGCTCAATCTTTAAAAACTATTTACTAAGTAGGGATATTAAAACCTACTAATAGGAGATTATTAAAGCTTTTTTACTATTGATTGTGAATTTAGAGTATTAGATGGTTTTGTTACTGTCTTGGCTGTTCAGATCTTGTGTGGAAGTAAACTATTTTAAACTTGACTTTTTATTAATTCAAACTAGGGGGCAACTCCTGAGGGGGCATGGGGGCGGAGCCCCCATCGAGCCGTAGGCGAGTCCATATTATATACAGCCCCATGTGTAACTGACTGACTCACTGATGATCTTAAATTCCTGAAGCGACCGTTTAAGATAGAGACTTGAAATTTGGCATGGACATTCATTGAGATGTTTCAATTTAGGAAAAATCATAAAACTACAACTTTTTTACTTTTAAACTATAGAAAAGGTAAAAAATATAGATTTGTCGGTAACGTAGTTCAGCCGTATCAGCGTATATCACCGCGTGGTATCGTAGATCACTCTTCAGGTTTAGTTCTCGCTCGTGTTTAAATGATCTCTTTCAACTACACCCGTGTTTGATATACTCGTGGTATCCTTCGATGGATACTCTTATATATATTGTAAACTACGGCGTTAATTTGTATAGAGAGCGGGTTATTTCACCAGGGACCCAGGGTTATACTCGATAATATATACAGTGATAATTCCCTAATTTGTAGCATATGCGCTATCTTGAATGTTTACCAAAGGTGAATTTTCTTCTCCTACTATGAATTAATTTCCCATGGCGGGTGAATAGTCGCTTAGTTCTCGCTTGTATTTAAATCATGTCTTTTAACTACACCTGCTTCCTTGCTATTGGCAACGTTAGTATCCCTCATACATAATAAACTTATCCATTTGACTTCTAAATAGCAATGAGATTATGCTGCATTGAAAGCTCGTTTCTTTTATATTTTACACACATCATAAATATGTTTTAGGGAATTTTTAAATAACTGTTTAGCTGAACTAACAGATTTAAATGTAGGTTCTCGTTTTGTTTCAATTTATTTTAGATTACTTATTCAAATTCACACGGGATTATTCTCCGCTGAACTTCGCATTGAATGGATTTTCTGTGAAGCTTGAGCCGTGATCTTAACGTAACATACTTCGATTACTTTGTACAATACTTAATAGACAGTTTATTATTATCTTTCTGTTTGATTTATATTTAGTGTCTTATATTCGAATTTTTCACACTTAAAATTTGTTTTTGAGAATGTTTAAATAAGTGTTGAGCAAAAGTAATAGATTTAAATGTTAGGTTCTCGTTTAATTTCAATTTATTTTAGATTACTTATTCAAATTCACCCTATGTGAACCCCTCAGCCGAATCACGCATTCAATGAATTTTCTGTGTAGCTCGTGCCTTGATCTTAACGTTATATACTCCTATTACTTAGTACGATACTTAATAGACAGTTAAGTATTATCTTTCTGCATTGTTTATAATCAGTGTTTTATATTTTATTTTAATACACACTTAAAATATGTTTTTAAGAATTTTTAAACGGCTATTGAACAAAACTAACAGGTTTTTATGGATAAATTATTATTTCACAGGTCTAGATTTTATATTCTTATAATTAGTAGTAGTTTGTAATAGTAGGGGTTTTTTGCGGATCTACCCCGTTTTTATTATTTCCTATGATTTTGTTTTCATGTTATTTAATTCTTGTTTTCGCTTATTGATTTGAATGTTATTTGCTATTTCAGTAATTTAAACGTTTTTCTTCTATATCCTGAAATATACAAGTTTTTATTTTTAATTAGTATGTATCAGCAGATTCTTTTAATATCGTGGTTGGCGATACTATATTTAGTTCAAATTGTATTTTTAATTTCTTAAGTTTATTAACTAGCATAGCTTGATTTTTTTATTATTTTAATAGTAATATTCAAACTTACTATTGGTTATTTTCTATTTTTTAGCATTATTGTTTTACTCTAATGGGCATATTACTTTATTTTTAAAATTTACGAAAATCTCATTTAAAAATACTTAATTTGGAATAATTTTGACCCATTGCAATTTTAATGTGACGCATGTTAACTCGTTGACGTTTCAGACTAAGTAGTTGGTAACGTGGAATAGTTAGCATCACACATTTTAGTAGAGTTACAAGTAAATTAATAACTTAGCTTTTAAAAACTTCAATTTTTATTAGTTTTTATTTTCCGATTATTTTAATATCGTGGTTGGCGATGCTAGATTTGGTTTAAGTGTTACTTTCAATTTCTTTAGTTTATGCATTATTATAGTTTGATTATTTTATTATTTTAATAGTTATTTTCACATAGTCAATTATTTTCTATTTTTTAGCATTATTGTTTTGCTATAGTGGGCACATTACATTTTTTTATCAATGAAAATTTTATTTAAAGATACTTAATTTGGATTAATTTTGCCCCATTGCAATTTTTCTGTGCCGCATCTAAAATCGTTGACGTTCCAGACCAAGTGGTTGGTAACGTGGAGGAGTTAGTATCACACACTTTTGTAGTAGAGTTACACGTAATTTAAAACTTAGCTTTTCAAAACTTCGATGGAACTAGCCTGTTCAGTACTTTAGTGGAACTAGAAAGTTCATTATTTGAGACTTTGTGAATGATTAACGAAATTAGTAAAATCAACTAGGGGGCATGGGGGCTGAGCCCCGTGAAATATTTTCAAAGGATATTATTGTTATTGTTATTATTATTATTATATCATCTTAAAAATAACTTAGCTTTTAAAAACTTCAATTTTTATTAGTTTTTATTTTCCGATTATTTTAATATCGTGGTTGGCGATGCTAGATTTGGTTTAAGTGTTACTTTCAATTTCTTTAGTTTATGCATTATTATAGTTTGATTATTTTATTATTTTAATAGTTATTTTCACATAGTCAATTATTTTCTATTTTTTAGCATTATTGTTTTGCTATAGTGGGCACATTACATTTTTTTATCAATGAAAATTTTATTTAAAGATACTTAATTTGGATTAATTTTGCCCCATTGCAATTTTTCTGTGCCGCATCTAAAATCGTTGACGTTCCAGACCAAGTGGTTGGTAACGTGGAGGAGTTAGTATCACACACTTTTGTAGTAGAGTTACACGTAATTTAAAACTTAGCTTTTCAAAACTTCGATGGAACTAGCCTGTTCAGTACTTTAGTGGAACTAGAAAGTTCATTATTTGAGACTTTGTGAATGATTAACGAAATTAGTAAAATCAACTAGGGGGCATGGGGGCTGAGCCCCGTGAAATATTTTCAAAGGATATTATTGTTATTGTTATTATTATTATTGATTGTGAAGAGTGCGTATTAGCCCGTTTTGTTACTGTCTTCGCTGTCCAGTTAGTTGGTGGAACTAGCCTGTTCAATACTTGACTTTAAATTATTCAACGAATTCGGGGCAACCTCCAAAGGGGGCATGGGGGCGGAGCCCCCATCGAGCCGTAGGCGAGTCTATAATATATACAGCCCTATGTGTAACTGACTGACTCACTGATGATAGTAATGTCCTGAAGCGACCGTTTAAGATAGAGACTTGAAATTTGGCATGGACATTCTTTGAGATGTTTCAATTTAGGGAAAATCATAAAACGACGATTTTTTTACTTTTAAACTATAAAAAAGGTAAAAAATATAGATTTGTCGGTAACGTAGTTCAGCCGTGTGAGCATATATCACCGTTTGGGTAACGTAGATCTTGCAGGTTTAGTTCTCGCTCGTGTTTAAATGATCTCTTACAACTACACCCGTGTTTGATACAAATATTGTATTTCATACGAACATGAACATCTTCATGTACACGACGGTGATTCGATGCATTGAGAGCGGGTTATTTCACCAGGGTAATACTAGCTTTGATTTTATTATGCCCAAAAACTACAAATTTTCAACTTTCAAATTATAAAAATACCGAGGTGTCGGTAAGGAAGTAGGTTGGTTCTTAAAGATATCGCTTGGAGCGCTATTATAGTCGCTTAGTTCTCGCTTGTATTTAAATTATGTCTTTTAACTACACCTCTTCCTGATAATTACTCTCAATTGGTTGCATAGTTGTTTGCGTATGGTTTTCCTTCTGATTGTTGTGTTATTATTGAAAATGAAGTTTACTGAATCGAAAGCGTATATTTACATTTAGGTGATGTCCGCTATGATTTCTATAGTAACTTTAAATTAAGGTCGCTTAATTCTCGGTTGTATTTAAATTATGTCTTTTAACCACACCTGTTCCTGATGAAGTTTTCGTGACAGTTTTGCTGAGCAGTGATCTTAAGCATTGTATAAACTACGTTAGTGTAAATTTCAGTTTACAGTATATTGTAATATAGCTGTAACTGTAATATAGCATTTGTTTTAAGGATGGTGAAATAAATTTAATGCACGTACTCTAAAGTAATACGAAAATGTTGATTGAAATGTGAGGTTCTCGTTTCGTTTTATTTAAATTCATTTGTTCATATTGGCTATTGCTATTACTCTTGTCTTTTGAGAGACGATTGAGCGTAGTGCTGGAATACTTTGTTACAATATTATATTATTAATTTTATCATTACTATGGTGAGCTCTACGAAGCTTGTGCGAATACTTTAAACATATTATTCTAGTACAGCATATTTTTTGCCGCAGTAACGCCCGCAAAGTAAATGATTAATTGCTAAAAATATTGTAGGTCTTACTACATTTTCTAGACTTTAGTCTTCTCATGCTGGAAAATTTCTTGTAGGTTTTCGCACAAAAAAAACCCTAATACAGTAATTATTCTTAATTTTCTACTATTTGTATGCTGTCTCTCTATATGAATCCCCAGATTGAATATAGCGCTTCAGTTGATAGTTCTGGTGCAGTTTTACTTTGAAGGTTGAACGTGTCCCAACACGTTTGACATCCGGTCTTTGACCTATTTGCTGCCGTCCAATCAGGCTTAGATTTTAGTTTAGGAAACGATTGAACATATCAAGTTATAGAACGATTGAACTTTCCATTCTTACCTTGGCTAATGTTTACCTACTTCCGACGTTTTTTTTAAACCATCTACATATCTGATGACCCATCGGGCTGAGAAATATTATAATAACCAATTGAATTAAACTCAATAGTAATTTTTCTCGCTGCCACTTTGTCCGTCAAACTTCTTCAATGCAGTGCTCTCACCTAAAGTCTCGATTAACCCTATTATTGTTGTAATTTAAAACTATTCTATACTTATCAATTATTGTAACTCTTTCAGTATATTTTAATTTAACCGATAATCCTTTTTTGGCTATTATTTCACAATTGGTTTTTTTTTACTACCATTGGTTGAAAATGCATAATGTACGCCGATTTTATGGTTCTTAAGTTGCAACTTTCTTCATTTTAAGACTATATAAAGACTTAAAGACTTCATGATTATAGTACCTAATACCCTGTGATCTATTACATACTACTAGGGCTCTATTTTTATTAATTTTCTGAACTAATATATATATATATATAACATTTAAAATTGTTAAACTAATAATTTCTGATTTTGAATGATAAAATTGTTATCGTTTTTCTATATGGTACATATATGATTCCTGCGTTTCTTGGCCACCCCGTGGCGGAACTGAAGCATCTTAGCCTATACCATTTTTTTTTATAATTTCATATATCTTGATTTTGTCCCGTTTTTCTTCTATTACATACAACGATCCTCTATATAAACTTATAATTTTATTCCACTTTTATCTTTTCAGAATACAGCTATTATTACCTCAATCATGTGCAATCATAATCGTATCTCCAAATTTTTACACAACTTTTGAGCATGACTATTTACATAGTTCATTAATATTTCACAACTCCATTATATTTTTTACGAATTAAGGGGGGAGTGGGATTATACCATGAGCCGTGAGCAAATTTCAAAGCTTATTATTATTTATTGTGAGTAGTGTATATTGGCAGCTTCTGTTACTGCCGTTGGAGTTGAGCCCTCAACTAGCCTGTTCATTGTATGAGGTTTTGACAGTAATTTAAGGAATTGGGGCAACCAATTATTGGGTTGGACCCTCCATCAAGCATAACACCTAGAATATTTACATAAATAATATTTATTTCACAGCTCAATTTTTTTTAAAACTATTTACTAAGGAGGAGTATTAAAACCTACTAATAGGAGATTATTAAAGCTTTTTTTACTATCGATTGTGAATTTAGAGTATTAGATAGTTTTGTTACTGTCTCGGCTGACCCGTTCTTCGGTTGGAACTAACCTGTTTAACAACTTGACTTCTTATTAATTTACCAATTTAGGGAAACCCCTAAGGGGCATGGGGCGAAGCCCCATCGAGCCGTAGGCGAGTCTATAATATATACAGCCCCATGTGTAACTGACTGACTGACTGACTCACTCACTGATGATCTTAAATTCCTGAAGCGACCGTTTAAGCTAGAGACTTGAAATTTGGCATGGATATTCTTAGAGATGTTTCAATTTAGGGAAAATCATAAAACTACAATTTTTTATACTTTAAAACTATAAAAAAGGTAAAAAATATAGATTTGTCGGTAACGTAGTTCAGCCGTATCAGCGTGGTATCGTAGATCACTTTGCAGGTTTAGTTCTCGCTCGTTTTTAAATGATTTATTTCAACTACACCCGTGCTTGATACAAACATCGTATTCTTTGAAAGATAATCATTAATTTAACTTGAACGATGGTATATCGCTGTATTGAGAGCGGCTATTTTACTATGGGAATATTCGCTTTGATTCATACATCAATAATGCCCAATCTGTAATTAATGCAGCATGTGCGCTATCTTGAAAGTTTACCAATGGAGAATTTTCTTCTACTACGGATGAAATTCCCATTTCGGGTGACAGTTTACACAGTCATTTTCATTTACTGATTTAGTGATGTTCAGTTAACAAGTTTAGTTCTCGTACTTATATTATTGAACAAATTTAACTACACTCCAGTAAGTTTGAGTTAGTGATGTTCAGTTGACAGGTTTAGTTCTCGTACTTATATTACTGAACAAATTTAATTACACTCCAGTAAGTTTGAGTTCCTACGCATTCATGAAATAAGATGTTTTATAAATTATTCTATTTCGTAACGTAACGATTCTTGCGTAACTTTTCCAAGGCAAATTTCTCGTAGGAATATAATTTTAATCCTATTATGGATATTTGAAAACCAATATTTCGACAAATTGGCGTATTTCCTTCCGTCAATTTTCAGGTCATAGTATTGTTATGTTATGTGTTAGATATTTACAGTTGTTTTAGCTCATTTTTAGATGTAACGACCACAAATTCCTACAAGACATGTGAAGTTATTTCAGTTTTCATGCTCTAGCGGCAAAAACGGGTTTCTTCTAAATTATTTGAGACGATTTTAGGGAATATATTTCATTTTACTATCTAAGTCGATACACAGAGATTGAAGAAGGGAGTTGTATTCCTAATTCAAGTTTTTTATTGCTCTTTCATATACTGCAAAACATTTTATTTAATTTAGCTCTATGTTGCTGAATTTTGAATTTTGCTTCCCCATAAGCTTAAAGATTGTATTACAGCAATATATAAAGCAAATTCACTGTATTTAGAAGTATAACAGTCTTAAAAAATTGAACTTAAAAATAATTCATAATCAATGCCGGTAAATATTGTGTGTCTTTATTTAACGTTTCGTTGATCCTTAACCTTCCAGTATGTATTTTTTATGTTTACTTATTTATTTATATGAGGGGTTTACCATATGTAGACGTGACTTTTTTCATGATCTTAGTAAAATTGTAATTAATGCCAGCTAATATTATGTGATTTATCTGTTGATTATGAACTTATTTCTCTGTTACGTATACTTTAAAGTATAGATTGTTTGTGAATAAGTGACATAAATCAAATTTTTAGACCTTTCACTTTTTGTCGTATCTCAAAACGTTATTTTAAGAACGATATGCAACTTTTATTATTACTGAAATTTCATATAACTTGTTAGTAGAACTAACTACAGTTATATTGTATTTGAAGTTCGAATTTTGCATTCACTGAACTTTGTAAAATATCTCTGTAACCTCAACAGAATTTAAGGGAAGTATATAATATTTAAAGTTGTTCATTTAATAATTGCTGATTTTGAAAGATGAAATTGTTATCGTTTCTTTGTATGGTAAATATATGATTCCTGAGTTTCTTGGCCTCCCCGTGGCGGAACTGAAGCATCTTAGCCTATACTATATATTTTTTAAATTTCAAATATTTTTCACGTATTATTAATTTACGTAACTTTGTTACGTATTTTAATAATACGTTCTTTTGTTTTATTTCTCTTCTATTACATTCAACGATCCTCCATATAAACTTATAATTTTATTCCACTTTTATCTTTTCAGGAACACCTATTACCTCAATCATGTCCAATCATAATCGTATCTCAAACTTTTTACACAACAATTTATTAACATGACTATTTACATAGTCCATTAATATTTTACAACTCCATTATATTTTTTAACGAATTAAGGGGAACTAGGGAGTGGAATTAAACCATGACCCGTGGGCAATTTTCAAAGCTTATTATTATCAATTGTGAGTAGTGTGTATTGGCGGCTTCTGTTACTGCCATGGGAGTTGAGTCCTCAACTAGCCTGTTCATTGTATGAGGTTTTGACAGTAATTTACGGCATTGGGGCAACCAATTATTGGGTTGGACCCTCCATCCAGCTGAACACCTAGAATATTTACATAAATAATTATTATTTCACAACTCAAATTTTTTAAACTATTTACTGAGAAGGGGTATTAAAACCGATTCATAGGAGATTATCAGAGCTTTTTACTTTTGATTGTGAATTGTGTGTATTAAACGGTTTGGTTACTGTCTTGGCTGTCCAGTTCTGTAGAACTAAACTATTTCAAAGTTGACTTTTTATTAATTGAAACTAGGGGGCAACTCCTAAGGGGGCATGGGGGCGGAGCCCCCATCGAGCGGTAGGCGAGTCTATAATATATACAGCCGCATGTGTAACTGACTGACTGACTCACTCACTGATGATATTAAATTCCTGAAGCGACCGTTTAAGATAGAGACTTGAAATTTGGCATGGACATTCTTTGAGATGTTTCAATTTAGGGAAAATCATAAAACTACAACTTTTTTACTTTTAAACTATAAAAAAGGTAAAAAATATAGGTTTGTCGGTAACGTAGTTCAGCCGTATCAGCGTATAACGTCGCGTGGTATCGTAGATCACTTAGCATTTTTAGTTCTCGCTCGTGTTTAAATGATGTCTTTTAACTACACCCGTGTTTGATACAAATATTATATTCTACATAAACATGAACGTCTTGTTTAGGAGACGGTATTTCGATGTATTGAGAGCGGGTTATTTCACCAGGGTAAACCTCGCTTTGATTTATACAGCATCAATGCCCAAAAACTACAAACTATCAACTTTCTTAAAGATGTCGCTTGGAGCGCTATTTATTATAGTCGATTGGTTCTCGCTTGTATTTAAATTATGTCTTTTAACTACACCTGCGTTCTTGATGTTGAACACACGTGATTCTTCCTCGTTTTTAACAAATCGTTTTCCATCTGACTTCAACAGCAAAGAGATTGTGCTGCATTGAAAGCGTGTTTCTTATTATATTTAAACACTATAAATATGTTTTTGAGAATTTTTAAATAACTATTGAACGTAATAACTGATTTAAAAGTTAGGTTCTCGTCTCGTTTTCAATTATTTTAGACTACATATTCAAATTCACACAAAGTGATTATTCCGGCCGAATTTCACATTAAATGAATTCACTGTGAAGCTCGAGCCGTGATCTTAACATAATGTACTTCGATTACTTTGTACACTACTTATTGGACTGTTAATTGTTATCTTTCTGTTTGATTTATATTCAGTGTCTTATATTAGATTCTTTTACACACTTAAAATATGTTTTTGAGAATGTTTAAATAAGTATTGAACAATAAGATCAGATTTAAATGTTGGATTCTCGTTTCATTTTCAATTTTATAATATATACAGCCCCATGTGTAACTGACTGACTGACTGACTCACTGATGATCTTAAATTCCTGAAGCGACCGTTAAAGATAGAGACTTGAAATTTGGCATGGACATTCTTTGAGATGTTACAATTTAGGAAAAATCATATAACTACCATTTTTTTACTTTAAAACTATAAAAAAGGTAAAAAATATAGATTTGTCGGTAACGTAGTTCAGCCGTATCAGCGTATATCACCACGTGGTCGTGGTATCGTAGATCACTTTGCAGGTTTAGTTCTCGGTCGTGTTTAAATGATGTCTTTTAACTACACCCGTGTTTGATACAAATATTATATTCTACATAAACATGAACGTCTTGTTTAGGAGACGGTATTTCGATGTATTGAGAGCGGGTTATTTCACCAGGGTAAACCTCGCTTTGATTTATACAGCATCAATGCCCAAAAACTACAAACTATCGACTTTCTTAAAGATGTCGCTTGGAGCGCTATTTATTATAGTCGATTGGTTCTCGCTTGTATTTAAATTATGTCTTTTAACTACACCTGCGTTCTTGATGTTGAACACGTGATTCTTCCTCGTTTTTAACAAATCGTTTTCCATCTGACTTCAACAGCAAAGAGATTGTGCTGCATTGAAAGCGTGTTTCTTATTATATTTAAACACTATAAATATGTTTTTGAGAATTTTTAAATAACTATTGAACGTAATAACTGATTTAAAAGTTAGGTTCTCGTCTCGTTTTCAATTATTTTAGACTACATATTCAAATTCACACAAAGTGATTATTCCGGCCGAATTTCACATTAAATGAATTCACTGTGAAGCTCGAGCCGTGATCTTAACATAATGTACTTCGATTACTTTGTACACTACTTATTGGACTGTTAATTGTTATCTTTCTGTTTGATTTATATTCAGTGTCTTATATTAGATTCTTTTACACACTTAAAATATGTTTTTGAGAATGTTTAAATAAGTATTGAACAATAAGATCAGATTTAAATGTTGGATTCTCGTTTCATTTTCAATTTTATAATATATACAGCCCCATGTGTAACTGACTGACTGACTGACTCACTGATGATCTTAAATTCCTGAAGCGACCGTTAAAGATAGAGACTTGAAATTTGGCATGGACATTCTTTGAGATGTTACAATTTAGGAAAAATCATAAAACTACCATTTTTTTACTTTAAAACTATAAAAAAGGTAAAAAATATAGATTTGTCGGTAACGTAGTTCAGCCGTATCAGCGTATATCACCACGTGGTCGTGGTATCGTAGATCACTTTGCAGGTTTAGTTCTCGGTCGTGTTTAAATGATGTCTTTTAACTACACCCGTGTTTGATACAAATATTATATTCTACATAAACATGAACGTCTTGTTTAGGAGACGGTATTTCGATGTATTGAGAGCGGGTTATTTCACCAGGGTAAACCTCGCTTTGATTTATACAGCATCAATGCCCAAAAACTACAAACTATCGACTTTCTTAAAGATGTCGCTTGGAGCGCTATTTATTATAGTCGATTGGTTCTCGCTTGTATTTAAATTATGTCTTTTAACTACACCTGCGTTCTTGATGTTGAACACGTGATTCTTCCTCGTTTTTAACAAATCGTTTTCCATCTGACTTCAACAGCAAAGAGATTGTGCTGCATTGAAAGCGTGTTTCTTATTATATTTAAACACTATAAATATGTTTTTGAGAATTTTTAAATAACTATTGAACGTAATAACTGATTTAAAAGTTAGGTTCTCGTCTCGTTTTCAATTATTTTAGACTACATATTCAAATTCACACAAAGTGATTATTCCGGCCGAATTTCACATTAAATGAATTCACTGTGAAGCTCGAGCCGTGATCTTAACATAATGTACTTCGATTACTTTGTACACTACTTATTGGACTGTTAATTGTTATCTTTCTGTTTGATTTATATTCAGTGTCTTATATTAGATTCTTTTACACACTTAAAATATGTTTTTGAGAATGTTTAAATAAGTATTGAACAATAAGATCAGATTTAAATGTTGGATTCTCGTTTCATTTTCAATTTATTTTAGATTACTTATTCAAATTCACCTCGGATTACGCTTTCGGCCTAACTAATGCTGGAAAATTTCTTGTAGGTTTTCGCACAAAAAATTAACTTATACAGTAATTAGAACTTAATTTTCTACTATTTGTATGCTGTCCCTCTATATGGATCCCCAGATTGAATATAATGCTTCAGTTGATGGTTCTGGTGCAGTTTTAATTTAAACGTGTCCCACATGTTTGACATCCCGTCTTTAACCTATTTGCTGCTATCCAAAAAGGCTTAGATTTTAGTTAAACTCAATAGTATTTTTTTTCGCTGTCACTTTGTCCGTCAAAATTCCTCAATGTAGTGCTCTCACCTTAAGTCTCGATTACCTTTATTATTGTTGTAATTTAAAACTATTCGATGCTTTTCAATTATTAAAACTCATTCAGTATATTTTAATTTAACAAATAATCCTTTTTTGGCTATTATTTCACAATTGGTTTTTTGACACTATAGGTTGAAAATGCATACTCTACGCCGACTTTATGGTTCTTAAGTTGCAACTTTCTTCATTTTAAGACTTTATAAGGGCTTCATGATTATAGTACCTATTACCCCGTGATCTATAGTTTTATAACTACTATAAGTTAGGTGGAACGAATCACTATATCAAGCAACTGATTGCTATACTTTGATTGTTATTTAATGTCCTGGTCCTACAGCTAAAAGATAGGGCCTTTGATGTTTATGGTAAATTTGGAATTTTAACCAATATTTAACATTATTTTGTTAGTAACTACTGTATTTTTGTATTGAAAAGATTGAATTTTTTTTTATTTGCCTTGACAGTAACTTAAAAGGAAATTAGGTAAATGTAGAAGTTTAACACCATTCACTAAAAACTGAAATGAAGGAATCGTAATGAATGCCAATATCACATTATGTTTTATCAATGTACGTTCAATATTAACGGATTGCTATGTTATTCCCCGGAATTTCAATACAACCAATTGAAGGATGGTAACTGAATAGTATTTTATTTTTAATAGTTTTCAAATTATTTGGTTTTAATGGAATTTTTCGTTGTTTTCGATGGTCTAATGAAAATTTTTTATTCAGTTTATCCTTTTAATATTTTCATCAAATTTCTTATGTTTATTTTATAATTTTCCGTTAAATACAATAAATTACACGTATTCTTCCCATTTCAACACCTTCATTACAATCTACTTCAATGATAACTAATACTTTCAAACCAATCAAATTCCTGCCACAACTCCTAAGGTACAATATTGTATTATTGTATTAATTATTACTATCCTACGACTTAAGTCGACACTAATCTTACTCAATACCTTACTTATTATGCGAAACTTATTTACAGATAAGTTTATCAACTTTAAGTAAATACCTATATAATACCTACATGTTAAATTTATTCACAACTCCATTAACCTTTATAGAATTCGGGGGAATTAGGAAGGGGGTTTGGGAAAAGAGCCTCTGAAACGAAGAGTAGGCCATTATATTTTCATTACTTACAAACTCATTTATTTTGTGTTTTAAATTATCTCCACCCATTACAATCACAACATTTTTTTAACAATTGCTAATGAACAATTTTAATTGCTTGTGAACAGTGTTTACGAGCCGGTTCTGTCGTGGCTAAGGATACTAACTCTCAACTCTCATATTTATATGAAGTCTGCTAATTATGTGCGACTTTTACAAAAGTTAAAGAATTTGGGGCAACCCCTAAGGGGGCATGGGGGCGGAGCCCCCATCGAGCCGTAGGCGAGTCTATAATATATACAGCCGCATGTGTAACTGACTCACTCACTTATGATATTAAAGTCCTGAAGCCACCGTTTAAGCTAGAGACTTGAAGTTTGGCATAGACATTCTTTGAGATGTTTCAACTTAGGGAAAATCATAAAACTACAAATTTTTTACTTTTAAACTATAAAAAAGGCAAAAAATATAGATTTGTCGGTAACGTAGTTCAGCCGTATCAGCGTATATCACCGCGTGGTATCGTAGATCACTTTGCAGGTTTAGTTCTCGCTCGTGTTTAAATCATCTCTTTCAACTACACCCGTGTTTGTTACTAGCATTGTAAATTTTACATATATGAACGTCTTTCATGAACGATTTTGTTTTGAGAATTTTTAAACCACTAATGAACATAACAAACAGGTTTTGATGTTTCAATTTAGGGAAAATCATAAAACTACATCTTTTTTACTTTTAAACTATAAAAAAGGCAAAAAATATAGATTTGTCGGTAACGTAGTTCAGCCGTATCAGCGTATATCACCGCGTGGTATCGTAGATCACTTTGCAGGTTTAGTTCTCGCTCGTGTTTAAATCATCTCTTTCAACTACACCCGTGTTTGTTACTAGCATTGTAAATTTTACATATATGAACGTCTTTCATGAACGATTTTGTTTTGAGAATTTTTAAACCACTAATGAACATAACAAACAGGTTTTAATGTTAGATTCTCATTTTGTTATAAATATATTTTAGATTATTCATTTAAATTCACACTAGATTATCCTTTCGGCCGATTTTCGAACTACATGAATTTTGCTGTGAAGCTTGAGCTGTGATCTTAACGTAACATACTTCGATTATATTGTACAATACTTAATAGACAGATATTTATTATCTTTTTGTTTGATTTGTATTCAGTGTCTTATATTAGATATTTTTTCACACTTATAAATATGTTTTTTAAGAATGTTTAAATAAGTATTGAACAAACGAACACATTTAAATGTTAGGTTCTCGTTTCATTTTCACCTCATTTCAGATTACTAATTCAAATGCACCCCAGGTTACGCTTTCGGCCGAATTTCGCATCCAATTAATTTATTGTGTATCTCGTGCCGTGATCTTAACGTAATATACTTCTATTACTCTGTACAATAAATAATAGACAATTAATTATTATCTTTCTGTTTTATTTATATTCAGTGTTTTACATTATATTTTAATACACACTTAAAATATGTTTTTGAGAATGTTTAAATGAGTATTGAACAAAAAGAACAGATTTAAATGTTAGGTTCTCGTTTCATTTTCACCTTATTTTAGATCACTAATTCAAATTCTCCCCATGTTAAGCTTTCGGCCGAATTTCGCATTCAATGAATTTACTGTGTTGCTCGTGCCGTGACCTTAACGTAATATACTTCTATTACTTTGTACAATAATTAATAGACAGTTAATTATTATCTTTCTGTTTTATTTATGGTCAGTGTTTTACATCATATTTTAATACACACTTAAAATATGTTTTTGAAAATTTTTAAATGACTATTGAACAAAAGAAACAGGTTTTTATGAATAAATTATTATTTCACAGGTCTCGATTTTATATTCTTATAATTAGTAGTTTGTAATAGTAGGGGTTTTTTGCGGATCAATCCCGTTTTTATTCTTTCCTATTATTTTGTTTTCATGTTTTTTAATTCTTGTTTTCGCTCATTGATTGAATGTTATACGCTATTTCAGTGATTTAAACGTTTTTCTTCTATCTCCTGAAATTTACAAGTTTTTATTTTAGTTGGGTGAGGCATTGGATTATGTCAATTTTCCCATAATTGTATCTCTATTTAGTACCAGGTTAACCGAGCCTTGCTCGTTGGTTTTAATTGACTTTTGTTATAGTGTCATAGTAATCAAGCTATTAAATCTACACCAGACTCTTCACAGCTAACAGCTGTTAAAAAACTGCTTAAAATTTATGTTCCTTTATTTTTGTTTACTTTTAGTTGTTATTTCGTTACCAAAATAGCAACCTATAAGACCAATGTTAAAAATAACGATTTTGTTAACTTAAATTTAGACCAACTTCGATTTTTCCTGGGACTGAGGCTGTTTCTAAACTTAATTTTGGGCCAAAACACTCAAGTGCAAAGTTTAAGCAAAATCTAACAGCTACATTTCGAGATCGTGGAACACACATCCCTTCAGACATAGCTCGTATTATATTATAGGATAGGATACATAAAATTTATAGAAATTTAAAACTTTATATTTAGCTACCGAACAGAGGAATATTTGTTACCATAACCACTACTATTAAATATAATGATAGCAACAACAACAACTATAACTCTTTTAATTGAAATTTCTTTTCATCTAACACAACAATCGTCTTATCTAAAGTTATTTTTACCAGCATAACACCTAAAATATTTACATAAATAATTATAAATTTACAGCTCAAAACTTTTAAACGAATTCTAATTACGAAGGGATATTAAAACCGATTCATATGGGTTTTTAAAAGCTTTGTTTACTATTGATTGTGAATTTTGTGTATTTTACGGTTTTGTTACTGTCTTGACTGTGCAGTTCTTCCGTGGAACTAACGTATTTTAAACTCGACTTTTTATTAATTTACGATTTTAGGGGAACCCCTAGGGGGGGGGGTCTAGCCTGTTCGGTACTTGAGACTTAGAGCAATTAAAAAATTTGGGGCAACCCTCTAAGGGGGCATGGGGGCGAAGCCCCCATCGAGCCGTAGGCGAGTCTATAATATATACAGCCCCATGTGTAACTGACTGACTGACTGACTCACTCACTGATGATCTTAAATTCCTGAAGCGACCGTTTAAGCTAGAGACTTGAAATTTGGCATGGATATTCTTAGAGATGTTTCAATTTAGGGAAAATCATAAAACTACAATTTTTTATACTTTAAAACTATAAAAAAGGTAAAAAATATAGATTTGTCGGTAACGTAGTTCAGCCGTATCAGCGTGGTATCGTAGATCACTTTGCAGGTTTAGTTCTCGCTCGTTTTTAAATGATTTATTTCAACTACACCCGTGCTTGATACAAACATCGTATTCTTTGAAAGATAATCATTAATTTAACTTGAACGATGGTATATCGCTGTATTGAGAGCGGCTATTTTACTATGGGAATATTCGCTTTGATTCATACATCAATAATGCCCAATCTGTAATTAATGCAGCATGTGCGCTATCTTGAAAGTTTACCAATGGAGAATTTTCTTCTACTACGGATGAAATTCCCATTTCGGGTGACAGTTTACACAGTCATTTTCATTTACTGATTTAGTGATGTTCAGTTAACAAGTTTAGTTCTCGTACTTATATTATTGAACAAATTTAACTACACTCCAGTAAGTTTGAGTTAGTGATGTTCAGTTGACAGGTTTAGTTCTCGTACTTATATTACTGAACAAATTTAATTACACTCCAGTAAGTTTGAGTTCCTACGCATTCATGAAATAAGATGTTTTATAAATTATTCTATTTCGTAACGTAACGATTCTTGCGTAACTTTTCCAAGGCAAATTTCTCGTAGGAATATAATTTTAATCCTATTATGGATATTTGAAAACCAATATTTCGACAAATTGGCGTATTTCCTTCCGTCAATTTTCAGGTCATAGTATTGTTATGTTATGTGTTAGATATTTACAGTTGTTTTAGCTCATTTTTAGATGTAACGACAACAAATTCCTACAAGACATGTGAAGTTATTTCAGTTTTCATGCTCTAGCGGCAAAAACGGGTTTCTTCTAAATTATTTGAGACGATTTTAGGGAATATATTTCATTTTACTATCTAAGTCGATACACAGAGATTGAAGAAGGGAGTTGTATTCCTAATTCAAGTTTTTTATTGCTCTTTCATATACTGCAAAACATTTTATTTAGCTCTATGTTGCTGAATTTTGAATTTTGCTTCCCCATAAGCTTAAAGATTGTATTACAGCAATATATAAAGCAAATTCACTGTATTTAGAAGTATAACAGTCTTAAAAAATTGAACTTAAAAATAATTCATAATCAATGCCGGTAAATATTGTGTGTCTTTATTTAACGTTTCGTTGATCCTTAACCTTCCAGTATGTATTTTTTATGTTTACTTATTTATTTATATGAGGGGTTTACCATATGTAGACGTGACTTTTTCATGATCTTAGTAAAATTGTAATTAATGCCAGCTAATATTATGTGATTTATCTGTTGATTATGAACTTATTTCTCTGTTACGTATACTTTAAAGTATAGATTGTTTGTGAATAAGTGACATAAATCAAATTTTTAGACCTTTCACTTTTTGTCGTATCTCAAAACGTTATTTTAAGAACGATATGCAACTTTTATTATTACTGAAATTTCATATAACTTGTTAGTAGAACTAACTACAGTTATATTGTATTTGAAGTTCGAATTTTGCATTCACTGAACTTTGTAAAATATCTCTGTAACCTCAACAGAATTTAAGGGAAGTATATAATATTTAAAGTTGTTCATTTAATAATTGCTGATTTTGAAAGATGAAATTGTTATCGTTTCTTTGTATGGTAAATATATGATTCCTGAGTTTCTTGGCCTCCCCGTGGCGGAACTGAAGCATCTTAGCCTATACTATATATTTTTTAAATTTCAAATATTTTTCACGTATTATTAATTTACGTAACTTTGTTACGTATTTTAATAATACGTTCTTTTGTTTTATTTCTCTTCTATTACATTCAACGATCCTCCATATAAACTTATAATTTTATTCCACTTTTATCTTTTCAGGAACACCTATTACCTCAATCATGTCCAATCATAATCGTATCTCAAACTTTTTACACAACAATTTATTAACATGACTATTTACATAGTCCATTAATATTTTACAACTCCATTATATTTTTTAACGAATTAAGGGGAACTAGGGAGTGGAATTAAACCATGACCGTGGGCAATTTTCAAAGCTTATTATTATCAATTGTGAGTAGTGTGTATTGGCGGCTTCTGTTACTGCCATGGGAGTTGAGTCCTCAACTAGCCTGTTCATTGTATGAGGTTTTGACAGTAATTTACGGCATTGGGGCAACCAATTATTGGGTTGGGCCCTCCATCCAGCTGAACACCTAGAATATTTACATAAATAATTATTATTTCACAACTCAAATTTTTTAAACTATTTACTGAGAAGGGGTATTAAAACCGATTCATAGGAGATTATCAGAGCTTTTTACTTTTGATTGTGAATTGTGTGTATTAAACGGTTTGGTTACTGTCTTGGCTGTCCAGTTCTGTAGAACTAAACTATTTCAAAGTTGACTTTTTATTAATTGAAACTAGGGGGCAACTCCTAAGGGGGCATGGGGGCGGAGCCCCCATCGAGCCGTAGGCGAGTCTATAATATATACAGCCGCATGTGTAACTGACTCACTCACTTATGATATTAAAGTCCTGAAGCCACCGTTTAAGCTGGAGATTTGAAATTTTGCATGGACATTCTTTGAGATGTTTCAATTTAGGTAAAATCATAAAACTTCAACTTTTTTACTTTTAACTATAAAAAATCTAAAAAATATAGATTTGTCGGTAACGTAGTTCAGCCGTATAAGCGTATATCACCGCGTGGTATCGTAGATCACTTTGCAGGTTTAGTTCTCGCTCGTGTTTAGATGATCTCTTTTAACTACACCCGTGTTTGATACGAATATTGTATCCTGTTAAACTTAAACGTCTTGTGTAGACCATGAGTTTCGATGCATAGAGAGCGGTTTATTTCATCAGGGTATTACTCGCTTTGATTAAAACAATATAAATGCCCATAAACTACAAATTTTCAACTTCCAAATTATAAAAATTTCTAAAAGACGAGGTGTCGGTAGGGAAGTACGTTGGTTCTTAAAGATGTCGCTTGGTGCGCTATTATAGTCGCTTAGTTCTCGCTTGTATTTAAATGATATCTTTTAACTACACCTCTTGCCTATATTTGTTTATTCTCAATTGGGCGCATAGTTGTTTGCGTATGGTTTTCCCTCTGATTGCTTTGTTTGTTATTGAAAATGAAGTTTACTGAACCGAAAGTGCATCTATACTTTCAGGTGATGTCCGCTTTGATTTCTATATTAATTGCTAAAAATATTTTAGGTCTTATTACATTTTCTAGACTTTAGTTTTCTCATGCTGGAAAATTTCTTGTAGGGTTTCGCACAAAAAATTACCTTATACAGTAATTATAACTTAATTTACTACTATTTATATGCTGTCTCTCTATATGAATCCCTTGATTGAATATAGCGCTTCAGTTGATAGTTCTGGTGCAGTTTTACTTTGAAGAGTTGAACGTGTCCCAACACGTTTGACATCCAGTCTTTGACCTATTTGCTGCTGTCCAATCAGGCTTAGATTTTAGTTTAGGAAACGATTGAACATATTAAGTTTTAGAACGATTGAACTTTCCATTCTTACCTTCGCTAACGTTTACCTACTTCCGACGTTTTTTTAAGACCATCTACATATCAGATGACCCGGCTGAGAAATATAATAATAACCAATTGAATTAAACTCAATAGTAATTTTTCTCGCTGCCACTTTGTCCGTCAAACTTCCTCAATGCAGTGCTCTCACCTTAAGTCTAGATTAACCCTCTTATTGTTGTAATTGAAAACTATTCTCTGCCTATCAATTATTGTAACTTTTTCAGTATATTTTAATCCAACCAATAATCTTTTTTTAGCTATTATTTCACAATTGGTTTTTTTTTACTACCATTAGTTGAAAATGCACAATGTGCGCCGATTTTATGGTTCTTAAGTTGCAACTTTCTTCATTTTAAGACTATATAAAGACTTTAAGACTTCATGATTATAGTACCTAATACCCTGTGATCTATTACATACTACTAGGGCTCTATTTTTATTAATTTTTCTGAACTAATATATATAACATTTAAAATTAATTGTTAAATTAATAATTGCTGATTTTGAATGATAAAATTGTTATCGTTTCTCTATATGGTACATATATGATTCCTGCGTTTCTTGGCCACCCCGTGGCGGAACTAAAGAATCTTAGCCTATACCATATTTTTTTTTATTTCAAATATCTTGATTTTGTCCCTTTTTTCTCTATTACATACAACGATCCTCTATATAAATTTATAATTTTATTCCACTTTTATCTTTTCAGAATACAGCTATCACCTCAATCATGTGCAATTATAATCGTATCTCCAAATTCTTACACAACAACTTTTGAGCATGACTATTTACATAGTTCATTAATATCTCACAACTCCATTATATTTTTTAACGAATTAAGGGGAACTAGGGAGTGGGATTAAACCATGAGCCGTGGGCAAATTTCAAAGCTTATTATTATTTATTGTGAGTAGTGTGTATTGGCGGCTTATGTTACTGTCGTTGGAGTTGAGCCCTCAACTAGCCTGTTCATTGTATGAGGTTTTGACAGTAATTTACGGAATATGAATTGGGGCAACCAATTATTGGGTTGGACCCTCCATCAAGCTCCAACACCTAGAATATTTAATAAATAATATTTATTTCACAGCTCAATTTTTAAAACTATTTACTAAGGAGGGGTATTAAAACCTACTAATAGGAGATTATTAAAGCTTTACTATTGATTGTGAATTTAGAGTATTAGATGGTTTTGTTACTGTCTTGGCTGTTCAGATCTTGTGTGGAACTAAACTATTTCAAACTTGACTTTTTATCAATTCAAACTAGGGGGCAACTCCTAAGGGGGCATGGGGGCGGAGCCCCCATCGAGCCGTAGGCGAGTCTATAATATATACAGCCCCATGTGTAACTGACTGACTGACTGACTCACTCACTGATGATCTTAAATTCCTGAAGCGACCGTTTAAGCTAGAGACTTGAAATTTGGCATGGATATTCTTAGAGATGTTTCAATTTAGGGAAAATCATAAAACTACAATTTTTTATACTTTAAAACTATAAAAAAGGTAAAAAATATAGATTTGTCGGTAACGTAGTTCAGCCGTATCAGCGTGGTATCGTAGATCACTTTGCAGGTTTAGTTCTCGCTCGTTTTTAAATGATTTATTTCAACTACACCCGTGCTTGATACAAACATCGTATTCTTTGAAAGATAATCATTAATTTAACTTGAACGATGGTATATCGCTGTATTGAGAGCGGCTATTTTACTATGGGAATATTCGCTTTGATTCATACAGCAATAATGCCCAATCTGTAATTAATGCAGCATGTGCGCTATCTTGAAAGTTTACCAATGGAGAATTTTCTTCTACTACGGATGAAATTCCCATTTCGGGTGACAGTTTACACAGTCATTTTCATTTACTGATTTAGTGATGTTCAGTTAACAAGTTTAGTTCTCGTACTTATATTATTGAACAAATTTAACTACACTCCAGTAAGTTTGAGTTAGTGATGTTCAGTTGACAGGTTTAGTTCTCGTACTTATACTACTGAACAAATTTAATTACACTCCAGTAAGTTTGAGTTCCTACGCATTCATGAAATAAGATGTTTTATAAATTATTCTATTTCGTAACGTAACGATTCTTGCGTAGCTTTTCCAAGGCAAATTTCTCGTAGGAATATAATTTTAATCCTCTTATGGATATTTGAAAACCAATATTTCGACAAATTGGCGTATTTCCTTCCGTCAATTTTCAGGTCATAGTATTGTTATGTTATGTGTTAGATATTTACAGTTGTTTTAGCTCATTTTTAGATGTAACGACCACAAATTCCTACAAGACATGTGAAGTTATTTCAGTTTTCATGCTCTAGCGGCAAAAAACGGGTTTCTTCTAAATTATTTGAGACGATTTTAGGGAATATATTTCATTTTACTATCCAAGTCGATACACAGAGATTGAAGAAGGGAGTTGTATTCCTAATTCAAGTTTTTTATTGCTCTTTCATATACTGCAAAACATTTTATTTAATTTAGCTCTATGTTAATGAATTTTGAATTTTGCTTCCCCATAAGCTTAAAGATTGTATTACAGCAATATATAAAGCAAATTCACTGTATTTAGAAGTATAACAGTCTTAAAAAATTGAACTTAAAAATAATTCATAATCAATGCCGGTAAATATTGTGTGTCTTTATTTAACGTTTCGTTGATCCTTAACCTTCCAGTATGTATTTTTTATGTTTACTTATTTATTTATATGAGGGGTTTACCATATGTAGACGTGACTTTTTTCATGATCTTAATAAAATTGTAATTAATGCCAGCTAATATTATGTGATTTATCTGTTGATTATGAACTTATTTCTCTGTTACGTATACTTTAAAGTATAGATTGTTTGTGAATAAGTGACATAAATCAAATTTTTAGACCTTTCACTTTTTGTCGTATCTCAAATCGTTATTTTAAGAACGATATGCAACTTTTATTATTACTGAAATTTCATATAACTTGTTAGTAAAACTAACTACAGTTATATTGTATTTGAAGTTCGAATTTTGCATTCACTGAACTTTGTAAAATATCTCTGTAACCTCAACAGAATTTAAGGGAAGTATATAATATTTAAAGTTGTTCATTTAATAATTGCTGATTTTGAAAGATGAAATTGTTATCGTTTCTTTGTATGGTAAATATATGATTCCTGAGTTTCTTGGCCTCCCCGTGGCGGAACTGAAGCATCTTAGCCTATACTATATATTTTTAAATTTCAAATATTTTTCACGTATTATTAATTTACGTAACTTTGTTACGTATTTTAATAATACGTTCTTTTGTTTTATTTCTCTTCTATTACATTCAACGATCCTCCATATAAACTTATAATTTTATTCCACTTTTATCTTTTCAGGAACACCTATTACCTCAATCATGTCCAATCATAATCGTATCTCAAACTTTTTACACAACAATTTATTAACATGACTATTTACATAGTCCATTAATATTTTACAACTCCATTATATTTTTTAACGAATTAAGGGGAACTAGGGAGTGAAATTAAACCATGACCCGTGGGCAATTTTCAAAGCTTATTATTATCAATTGTGAGTAGTGTGTATTGGCGGCTTCTGTTACTGCCATGGGAGTTGAGTCCTCAACTAGCCTGTTCATTGTATGAGGTTTTGACAGTAATTTACGGCATTGGGGCAACCAATTATTGGGTTGGACCCTCAATCCAGCTGAACACCTAGAATATTTACATAAATAATTATTATTTCACAACTCAAATTTTTTAAACTATTTACTGAGAAGGGGTATTAAAACCGATTCATAGGAGATTATCAGAGCTTTTTACTTTTGATTGTGAATTGTGTGTATTAAACGGTTTGGTTACTGTCTTGGCTGTCCAGTTCTTCTGTTAAACTAAACTATTTCAAACTTGACTTTTTATTAATTCAAACTAGGGGGCAACTCCTAAGGGGGCATGGGGGCGGAGCCCCCATCGAGCCGTAGGCGAGTCCATAATATATACAGCCCCATGTGTAACTGACTGACTCACTGATGATCTTAAATTCCTGAAGCGACCGTTTAAGATAGAGACTTGAAATTTGGCATGGACATTCATTGAGATGTTTTCAATTTAGGAAAAATCATAAAACTACAACTTTTTTACTTTTAAACTATAAAAAATGTAAAAAATATAGATTTGTCAGTAACGTAGTTCAGCCGTATCAGCGTATATCACCGCGTGGTATCGTAGATCACTCTTCAGGTTTAGTTCTCGCTCGTGTTTAAATGATCTCTTTCAACTACACCCGTGTTTGATATACTCATTGTGTCCTTCGATGGATAGACTCTAATATATTGTAAACTACGGCGTTATTTTGTATTGAGAGCGGGTTATTTCACCAGGGACCCAGGGTTATACTCGATAATATATACAGTGATAATTCCTTAATTTGTAGATTATGCAGCATATGCGCGATCTTGAATGTTTACCAAAGGTGAATTTTCTTATCCTACTATGAATTAATTTCCCATGGCGGGTGAATAGTCGCTTAGTTCTCGCTTGTATTTAAATCATGTCTTTTAACTACACCTGCTTCCTTGCTGTTGGCAACATTAGTATCCCTCACATATAACAAACCGTTATCCATTTGACTTCAAAATAGCCATGAGATTATGCTGCATTAAAAGCTCGTTTCTTTTATATTTTACTCACATCATAAATATGTTTTAGGGAATTTTTAAATATCTGTTTAGCTGAACTAACAGATTTAAATGTAGGTTCTCGTTTTGTTTTAATTTATTTTAGATTACTTATTCAAATTCACCCCATGTGAACCCCTCAGCCGAATTACGCATTCAATGAATTTTCTGTGTAGCTCGTGCCGTGATCTTAACGTTATATACTTCTATTACTTAGTACGATACTTAATAGACAGTTAAGTATTATCTTTCTGCATTGTTTATAATCAGTGTTTTATATTTTATTTTAATACACACTTAAAATATGTTTTTAAGAATTTTTAAACGGCTATTGAACAAAACTAACAGGTTTTTATGGATAAATTATTATTTCACAGGTCTAGATTTTATATTCTTATAATTAGTAGTAGTTTGTAATAGTAGGGGTTTTTTGCGAATCTACCCCGTTTTTATTATTTCCTATGATTTTGTTTTCATGTTATTAAATTCTTGTTTTCGCTTATTGATTTGAATGTTATTTGCTATTTCAGTAATTTAAACGTTTTTCTTCTATATCCTGAAATTTACAAGTTTTTATTTTTAATTAGTTTGTATCAGCAGATTCTTTTAATATCGTGGTTGGCGATACTATATTTAGTTTTTATTCTCAATTGGGCGCATAGTTGTTTAAGTATGGTTTTCCCTCTTATTGCTGTGTTATTATTGATAATGAAGTTTACTGAATCGAAAGCGTAACTATACATTCAGGTGATGTCCGCTTTGATTTCTATATTAATTGCTAAAAATATTTTAGGTCTTAATACATTTTCTAGACTTTAGTTTTCTCATGCTGGAAAATTTCTTGTAGGTTTTCGCACAAAAAATTACCTTATACAGTAATTATAACTTAATTTTCTACTATTTATATGCTGTCTCTCTATATGAATCCCTAGATTGAATATAGCGCTTCAGTTTATAGTTCTGGTGCAGTTTTACTTTGAAGAGTTGAACGTGTCCCAACACGTTTGACATCCAGTCTTTGACCTATTTGCTGCTGTCCAATCAGGCTTAGATTTTAGTTTAGGAAACGATTGAACATATTAAGTTTTAGAACGATTGAACTTTCCATTCTTACCTTCGCTAACGGTTACCTACTTCCGACGTTTTTTTAAGACCATCTACATATCAGATGACCCATCAGGCTGAGAAATATTATAATAACCAATTGAATTAAACTCAATAGTAATTTTCTCGCTGCCACTTTGTCCGTCAAACTTCCTCAATGCAGTGCTCTCACCTTAAGTCTAGATTAACCCTCTTATTGTTGTAATTGAAAACTATTCTATGCTTATCAATTATTGTAACTTTTTCAGTATAATTTAATTTAACCAATAATCCTTTTTTGGCTATTATTTCACAATTTGTTTTTTTTACTACCATTGGTTGAAAATGCATAATGTACCCCGATTTTATGGTTCTTAAGTTGCAACTTTCTTCATTTTAAGTGATTATAGTACCTAATACCCTGCGATCTATTACATACTACTAGGGCTCTATTTTTATTAATTTTCTGAACTAATATATATAACATTTAAAATTAAATGTTAAAGTAATAATTGCTGATTTTTTAATGATAAAATTGTTATCGTTTCTCTATATGGTACATATATGATTCCTGCGTTTCTTGGCCACCCCGTGGCGGAACTGAAGAATCTTAGCCTATACCATATATTTTTTTATTCCAAATATCTTGATTTTGTCATTTTTACACAACAACTTTTGAGCATGACTATGCCATGCATGACATAGTTCATTAATATTTCACAACTCCATTATATTTTTTAACGAATTAAGGGGAACTAGGGAGTGGGATTAAACCATGAGCCGTGGGCAAATTTCAAAGCTTATTATTATTTATTGTGAGTAGTGTGTATTGGCGGCTTCTGTTACTGTAGTTGGAGTTGAGCCCTCAACTAGCCTGTTCAGTGTATGAGGTTTTGACAGTAATTTACGGAATACGGAATTGGGGCAACCAATTATTGGGTTGGACCCTCCATCAAGCTTAACACCTACCTGGGTAATACTCGCTTTGATTTATACATTAGTAATGCCCTAAAACTATATATTTTCAACTTACAAATCATAGAAAATTCTAAAAAGACGAGGTGTCGGTAAGGAAGTACTTTGGATCTTAAAGATGTCGCTTGGAGCGCTATTATAGTCGCTTAGTTCTCGCTTGTATTTAAATGATATCTTTTAACTACACCTCTTCCCGATAATAGTTGTTTGTGTATGGTTTTCCCTCTGATTGTCGTGTTATTATTGAAAAAGAAGTTTACTGCATCGAAAGCGTATATTTACATTCAGGTGTTGTCCTGCGTATGATTTTCGCTCTGATTGCTGTGTTATTATTGAAAATGAAGTTTACTGAATTGAAAGCGTGCCGTCCAATCAGGCTTAGATTTTAGTTTAGGAAACGATTGAACATATTAAGTTATAGAACCATTGGACTTTCCATTCTTACCTTCGCCAACGTTTACGTACTTCCGACGTTTTTTTGAAGACCATCTACATATCTGATGACCCATCAGGCTGAGAAATATTGTAATAACCAATTGAATTAAACTCAATAGTAATTTTTCTCGCTGCCACTTTGTCCGTCAAACTTCCTCAATGCAGTGCTCTCACCTAAAGTCTCGATTAACCCTATTATTGTTGTAATTGAAACCTATTCTATGCTTATAAATTATTGTAACTCTTTCAGTATATTTTAATTTAACCAATAATTCTTTTTTTACTATTATTTCACAATTGGTATTCTATACTACCATTGGTTTACTACCATTGGATTACTACCATTGGTTGAAAATGCATAATGTACGCCGATTTTATGGTTCTTAAGTTGCAACTTTCTTCATTTTAAGATTGTTATCGTTCCTCTATATGGTACATATATGATTCCTGCGTTTCTTGGCCACCCAGTGGCGGAACTGAAGCATCTTAGCCTATACCATATTTTTTTAATTTCAAATATCTTGATTTTGTCCCTTTTTTCTTCTATTACATACAACGATCCTCTATATAAACTTATATAATTTTATTCTTTTTTTATCTCTTCAGAATACAGCTATTACCTCAATCATGTGCAATCACAATCGTACCTCCCAAATTTTTACACAACAACTTTTAAGCATTACTATTAACATAGTTCATTAATATTTCACAACTCCATTATATTTTTTAACGAATTAAGGGGAACTAGGGAGTGGGATTAAACCATGGACCGTGGGCAAATTTCAAAGCTTATTATTATTTATTGTTAGTAGTGTGTATTGGCGGCTTCTGTTACTGTTGTTGGAGTTGAGCCCTCAACTAGCATGTTCATTGTATGAGGTTTTGACAGTAATTTACGGAATTGGGGCAACCAATTATTGGGTTGGACCCTCCATCAAGCAAAACACCTAGAATATTTACATAAATAATATTTATTTCACGGCTCAATTTTTTTCAACGGGAGTTGTATTCCTAATTCAAGTTTTTATTGCTCTTTCATATACTGCAAAACATTTTATTTAATTTAGCTCTATGTTGCTGAATTTCGAATTTTGCTTCCCCATAAGCTTAAAGATTGTATTACCTTAGCTTGACAGCAATATTTAAAGCAAATTCACTGTATTTAGAAGTATAACAGTCTTAAAAAATTGAATCAATTTATTCATAATCAATGCCGGTAAAAATTGTGTGTCTTTATTTAACGTTTTGTTGATCCTTAACCTTCCAGTATGTATTTTTAATGTTTACTTATTTATTTATATGAGGGGTTTACCATATGTAGACGTGATTTTTTCATGATCTTAGTAAAATTGTAATTAATGCCAGCTAATATTATGTGATTTACCTGTTGATTATGAACTTATTTCTCTGTTACGTATACTTAAAAGTATAGATTGTTTGTGAATAAGTGACATAAATCAAACTTTTAGACCTTTCACTTTTTGTCGTATCTCAAATCGTTATTTTAAAAACGATATGCAACTTTTATTATTACTGAAATTTCATATAACTTGTTAGTAGAACTAACTACAGTTATATTGTATTTGAAATTATGTCTTTTAACTACACCTGCGTTCTTAATATTGAATTTGTTGGTATATCTCACTTTTAACAAACCGTCTTCCATATGATTTCAATAGCAATGAAATTTTTATTATATCTGCACACATTATAAATATGTTTTTGAGAAGTTTTAAAAACTGTTGAACAAAAACAGATCAAATTCACATTAGGTTATTCTTACGGCCGAATTTCGCACTAAAAGGATTTACTGTAAAGCTTCAGCCGTGATCTGAACGTAACATACTTCGATTACTTTGTACAATACTTAATAGACAGTTAATTATATCTTTCTGTTTGATTTATATTCAGTGTCTTATATTAGATATTTTTACGCACTTAAAATATGTTTTTAAATAAGTATTGAACAAAAAGAACAGATTTAAAAGTTAGGTTCTTGTTTCATTTCAATTTATTTTAGATTACTTATTCAAATTCACCCCAGGTGACACTTTGGGCCGAATTTTGCATTCATTGAATTTACTGTTTAGCTCGTGCCGTGATCTTAACGTAATATACTTCTATTACTTTGTACAATACTTAATAGTCAGTTAATTCTTATATTTCTGTTTTATTTACATTCAGTGTTTTATATTATATTTTAATACACACTTAAAACATGTTTTTGAGAATTTTTAAATGGCTATTGAACAAAACTAACAGGTTTTTATGAATACATTATTATTATACATGTCTCGATTTTATATTCTTATAATTAGTAGTTTGTAATAGTAGGTTTTTTTTGCGGATCTACCCCGTTTTTATTCTTTCCTATTATTTTGTTTTCATGATATTTAATTCTTATTTTCGCTCATTGATTTAAATGTTATTCGCTATTCAAGTGATTTAAACGTTTTTCTTCTATTTCCTGAAATTTACAAGTTTTTATTTGAGTTGGGTGAGGCAAGGGATTTACCCATAATTCTCTATTTGTACATAAAATTTATATAAATTTAAAACTATATATTTAGCTACCGAACAGAGAAATATTTGTTACCATAACTACCACTATTAAATATAATGATGGCAAACACAACAACTATAACTCTTTGAATTGAAATTTCTTTTCATCTAACACAACAACAATCGTCTAACCTAAAGTATATATTTTTACCAGCATAACACCTAATATATTTACATTAATAATAATATTTTCACAGCTCAAAACTTTTAAAAGAATTCTAATTACGAAGAGGTATTAAAACTGATTCTTATGAGTTTTTTTACTATGATTGTTAATTTTGTGTATTTGACGGTTTTGTTACTGTCTTGACTGTGCAGTTCTTCCGTGGAACTAACATATTTTATACTTGACTTTATATTAATTTACGAATTTAGGGCAACCCCTAGGGGGCATGGTGGTCCCAACTAGCTTGTTCGGTACTTGAGACTTAGAGCAATTAACAAATTCGGGGTAACCCCCTAAGGGTTCATGGGGGCGGAGCCCCCATCGAGCCGTAGGCGAGTCTATAATATATACAGCCCCATGTGTAACTGACTGACTGACTGACTCACTCACTGATGATCTTAAATTCCTGAAGCGACCGTTTAAGCTAGAGACTTGAAATTTGGCATGGATATTCTTAGAGATGTTTCAATTTAGGGAAAATCATAAAACTACAATTTTTTATACTTTAAAACTATAAAAAAGGTAAAAAATATAGATTTGTCGGTAACGTAGTTCAGCCGTATCAGCGTGGTATCGTAGATCACTTTGCAGGTTTAGTTCTCGCTCGTGTTTAAATGATCTATTTCAAGTACACCCGTGTTTGATACTAGCATTGTATTTCATACAGATATGAACATCTTTATATGAATGATTTTGTTTGTGAGAATTTTTAACAACTAATGAACAAAACAAACAGATTTTAATGTTAGGTTCTCGTCTTGTATTCAAATTAATTTAGATTATTTATTCAAATACACACTAGAGTATTCTGTCGGCTGAATTTCGCACTACATGAATTTTGCTGTGAAGCTTGAGCTGTGATCTTAACGAAACATACTTCGATTAATTTGTACAATACTTAATAGACAGTTAATAATTATATTTATGTTTGATTTGTATTCAGTGTGTAGTATTAGATTATATTACACGCTTAAAAATATGTTTTTGAGAATGTTTAAATAAGTATTGAACAAAAAGAACCGATTTAAATGTTAGGTTCTCGTTTTATTTTCACCTCATTTTAGATTACTAATTCAAATTCACCCCAGGTTACGCTTTCGGTCGAATTTCGCATTCAATGAATTTACTGTGTAGCTCGTGCCTTGATCTTAACGTAATATACTTCTATTACTTTGTACAATAATTAATAGACAGTTAATTATTATCTTTCTGTTTTATTTATATTCAGTGTTTTACATTATATTTTAATACAGTCGCTTAGTTCTCGTTTGTTTTTTAATTATGTCTTTTAAGTACACCTGCGTTCTTGATGATGATTCTGTCACTGTCGATTTCCATCTGATTCTGACAGCATTGAAATTTTGCTGCATTGAAAGCGTGGTTAACTTATGTCCAAACCCACACTTAAAATATATTTTTGAGAATTTTTAAAGAACTATTTTTCCAAGCCAACAGATTTAAATGTTAGGTTCTCGTTTCATTTTCAATTTATTTAAGATTACTTATTCAAATACACCCCAGGTTATTCTTTCGGCCCAATTCCGCAATTAATGAATTTATTGTGTAGCTTGTGCCGTGACTTCGATTACTTAGTACAATAGTTAATTATTATTTTTCTGTTTGATTTATATTCATTTTTTTATATTATATATTTTGACACACTTAAAATAGGTTTTTGAGAATGTTTAAATAACTATTGAAAAAAAAAAGATTTAAATGTTAGGTTCTCATTTCATTTTCAATTTATTTTAGATTTCTTATTCAAATTCACCCGAGGTCACGCTTCCGGCTGAATTTCGCATTCAACGAATTAACTCTGTAGCTCGTGCCGTGATCTTAACGTAATATACTTCGATTACTTTGTACAAAACTTAATAGACGGTTAATTATTATCTTTCTATTTTATTTATATTCAGTGTTTCAAATTATATTTTTTACACACTTAAAATATGTTTTTAAGAATTTTTTAATTACTTGTGAACAAAACCAACAGACTTAAATGTTAGGTTCTCGTTTTATTTTTTATTTATTTTTGACTACTTATTCAAATTCACCCTCGAATTCCGCATTATATGAATTTACCCTCTAGCCTGTTCCGTGATCTTAACGTAATATGCGTCGATTACTTTCTACAATACCTAATAGACAGTTAATTATTATCTTTTTGTTTTATTTATATTCAGTGTTTTGTATTATATTTTGATACACACTTAAAATATGTTTTAGAGAATTTTTAAATTAATTACTATTGAACAAAACTAACAGATTTTTATGAATAAATTATTATTTCACAGGTCTCGATTTCATATTTGTATAAATCGTAGTTTATAATAGTAGGGTTTTTTTGCGGATCCACCAAGTTTTTATTCTTTCCTATTATTTTGTTTTCATGTTATTTAATTCTTGTTTTCGCTCATTGATTTGAATGTTATTCGCTATTTCAGTGATTTAAACGTTTTCCATATATTTCCTGTAATTTTCAAGTGTTTATTTGAGTTGGGTGAGGCAGGGGATTATGTCATTTTTCCCATGATTGTATCTCTATTTATATATCAAATTTATATTAATTTTAAAATTTATATTTAGTTACCTAATAGAGAAATATTTGTTACTATAACTACTACTATTAAATATAATGATAGCAACAACAACTATAACTCTTTCAATTAAAATTCCTTTTCATTTAACACAGCAACAATCGTTTAACCTAAAGAATATATTTTTATCAGCATAACACCTAAAATATTTACATAAATAATTATAATTTCACAGCTCAAAACCTTAAAACGAAAGCTAATTACGAAGGGGTATTAAAACCGATTCATATGAGTTTTTTTAAAAGCTTTGTTTACTATTGATTGTGAATTTCGTGTATATGACGGTTTTGTTACTGTCTTGACTGTGCAGTTCTTCCGTGGAACTAACGTATTTTAAATTCGACTTTTTATTAATTTACGAATTTAGGGCAACCCCTAGCGGGGGGGGGGGTCTAGCCTGTTCGGTACTTGAGACTAAGGGCAATTAACAAATTTGGGGCAACCCTATAAGGGGGCATGGGGGCGGAGCCCCCATCGAGCCGTAGGCGAGTCCTATAAATATACAGCCCCATGTGGAACTCACTCACTCACTCACTCACTCACTGACTCATCCATACAAATTCTAGACAACTTGCGGGTGAGCTAGAAACTTGATTTTTGGCATGCGGGTGGCTCGAGGTCTGATACCACCGGGAAAAGCTTGAAAACCGACAATTTTTCATTTCAACCCCCCCAAAATAATAACGAAGGGTGGAAACCGGTAACTCCGAAATGTAAGGTTTTACAATATTCACTGTAACTTTTGAACGAGAGGTCCTAACTCAAATCTGAGGGAAAATCGTTAGTTGGGAATCAAACGCTCTACAAGATTGGTCCTATGAAATTTTGCTGTAACTCATCCCCTTCACCCTTAAAAATGGGCGTACTTTTAAAATTTCAAAAAATTTTCACAAAAATTGCGCTATTTTCATATATTTATTTACTATTATATCACACCTATACATGAATTTCTATTTACATTATGGCCGTAACAGGTTCTTTTTATAGTAGTAGATATTTGCCAATTTCAATCGACGTTAAGTCCAAAGAAATTGTAAAAACTCAAAATTTTTAATATATTTTATTGTAAAGTGTTTTTATTTCACTTTAACCTGGTAAATATACGATATATCGATATATATTTTGCCATTAATGTATTCTATTATAGATTCTCTACAACTTTGGTCCTGTGACATTTTGGCGTATCTCACCCCCTTCACCCTTAAAAAGGGGCGTAATTTCAAAATTTATAAATTCTTCCACAATCAATTCGCTATTTTAATATATTTTATTTACTATTATGACACACAGAAGCCTGAAACTTCGTACATACTATAGACTCAACCCGGTCATACTATGGTGCTAGCAATTGGTCAAATAAAAACGAAGTTTATTAAAAAAATAATAATATTAAACTCTGATAACATTTTCACGTATAGTTTTTTTGATTCAGTTTAAAATAATTAAAGTAATGCTATATCGATATATGTTTTACACGATTATATTTCATTTTAAAAATTTGTCCGTGTCCCACCCCCTTCACCCCTAAAAAAATGGCGAACTTTGAAAATTCCAAAATTCTTTAAAAATAAAATTCTTTAAAATAAAAATAAAAAATAAAAATAAAAATAAAAAAATTTAAATATTTTTATTTAGAGTATTGCACATACATACCAGAAATTTTATGCATATTATAAACTCAATTAGGGCTTACTTCAGTACCAGCCAAGAATAGGTATAAACTTTGTTACCAACTTTAGTTATCAAAAGAATGTCGGTAACGCAGTACGGCATTTAAACCACAGCGGCAAGAGTTTTTTATCGCGTAAAATATATATAATTTCTTTAACCATGTTCTTTTACCAAATAAATATACACATTAATCCAATCAACAAAATAATAATCCTGTTCACAAATAATTATATTTAAAATAATACAGCACTTGCAAATAAACTATTTAGGTTCTCGCCTCTATTATAACAAACTGGTTCCCTCATATAACTGAGTTGCCCCACCAAGGCTCCTTCAATGGTTGTTAAGTTATTCGCAGTAATTCGGCTAGATGGATCGTTCACCATTCCAGCTCAATAGTTTGAACATGTCATTCGCATGTGTCGCCCAGGGATCTTTTCATCAGGGGGACGAGCGGAGGTTTCCAACCAGCAGCAACACTCAATGTACTGCGATCTCTGCTTGCGCCCTTGCTTGGAAGACCCTTGGGTTGGAATTCTCTACAGCGGGCATCGATACGATTCTCATAGCTGGTGATCTTGTTTACAGGACATTAAGAGATGAGAATCGTATTGGTGACGGGCTGTACTTGGCAACCGACGAACTTCCCCAGGGATTCTCTATTCGGGGACAGTCCGTCGACGTTGTAGAGAACACAGTTGTGCACGACGCCCTCTACCCAGTGACAGTGGATGATGTAGGGGTCGCCGTTATGTCTCTGGCCAATGTGTTGGAAGGCTTAATGGCCGAGGACAGCCGAGAAATGGGGTTTCTGTTCACTGGACAAACAGTTACAGTTGCGTTTTGGCGTTCAGACTCCCAGCTGTACCTGTTTGATCCTCACCCAGTGAACGAGAGCCGTCATTATGACATCTCAGATGACAACAACAACCTGGCACGGCTGTTTCAATGCTTCAGTTGTCCATCACTGGCCTCGTTGTTGTTGTCAAACGCGGCTCTCGATGGAATTGCAAGGCAATACTCCATTACACGGCTGATCCTTAGGCAACACATTGAGTGCATCCAACCGGTTCCAAGGGCTTTGGATACCTTACCGCCTGTTACGAATACACCGCCAAGGTCACGTAAGGGTAATAACTTTTTAGACTCTAAATTAAATGTAAGTCCTAGAGTGATTTTATCTCCTCTAAAAAGTATAATAAAACGTAAAGCCATTGGAAGGCCAAAAAAGGTAAAGCGTGGACGCCCTAAAGTCTTGACTACCACAAGAGAGGAGCAATTGAGAGAGGCACAAAGGCGTTACAAGCAACGGAACGGTAAAATCAACCGTGACGCTGTTCGCCGGTACGTTGCAGAACATCCTGAGGTCCACAGGGATGCTGTTAAACGTTACAGCCAACGGCATCCTGAGGTCAACAGAGATGCTGTTCAGCGATACAGCCAACGGCATCCTGAGGTCAACAGAGATGCTGTTCAGCGATACAGCCAACGGCATCCTGAGGTCAACAGAGATGCTGTTCAGCGTTACAGCCAACAACATCCTGAGGTCAACAGAGATGCTGTTCAGCGTTACAGCCAACAACATCCTGAGGTCAACAGAGATGCTGTTCGCCGTTACAGCCAACAGCATCCTGAGGTAAACAGGGCTGCTGTGCAACGCTATGACGAAGCACACGCGGGTGCATCCAACCAAAGAAAAATATTGTTTCGCCTTACCAACCCAAAGCTCAACGAGCTTCGTCACTTGCCTGCCTCACTTGCTCGACGTATTATCACTAACGGCCCGATGGCACATTGGAGCGGTGATCTATTAAATCATATAACGGCTTACAAATTGAAAAAGATCAGTCTTTGGAGTGACGATGTATTTGTCTGTCCTCACTGCCAAGCACTTCTGTTCGAGGAAGAAGAGGATCGGAAAAAATGGTGTTGCGGCGAGGGTGCATACAATGTATTGCGATTACCCCCTCTAAATGCACCATTTTACTCTAACCGCTCTTTCCTGGACAGAGCGCGGGCCTACAACGACCTATTTGCTTTCTGTGCCCTAGAAATTTCTGGTCGGTACCGGCATCCTCAAGGTCTCTCTTTCTTCAAGATTGAAGGTAGAATGTACCACCAGGTGTACAGTTTGGACGCTCCAGGCCAAAAGTTCGAAACTACTGACAAGATCGTCCAACTTGTAAACCATTGCAGCCTCTATATTGACGACGGCGAAGAGCGCCGGAACATTGCCTTGGGTAGGTCTCTTGACTCCAGCATTATCGATTCCATTACTGATTACTTATACTCCTTAAATCCCTTCATTAATGAGTTTAGGCGATTAAGTAATGAGGAATCGGTGAATGCTCGCTTGGAATTCCAAGTGACAAGTCGAGCTACTCATGGTCCTGTTCTTGGCGACAGGGAAACAGGCGTCGAGGTGCACGCCGTGCTTAGCACTGACGAGGCTGATATACAACCACGAGGTCTTACCGTCTGGAAAGTGGGTTCTGAAAGGCCTTCCAGAATTGACCTGTTCAGTCCTCTCATGGAACCTTTTCAGTACCCACTGCTCTATCCGCAAGGTACTTTGGGCTGGCACATCGGAATTTTGGATAACAAAGGGAAAAAGCTTTCGCAGTACAATTATTCGCGTTGCCTTCTGTTATCCAACCCTCGTTTCTCGCACCTCGGCCGTCTTTCGCAAGCCTGGCAGGTTGAAATGTTTGCGAGATTCGAAGAGGAACGACTCCGATTTATTAAATTTTGTCAAACAAAATCGTCAGCCCGAAATGCAATGCGGATAGGACAACTGGACGAACTCGTCGAGGCACAACATGGAGGTCTGGCAGGAAGGCAGGTCATGGATGACATCGGCCGTGACGAAACGATCCAGGGTGAAGGTGGGGCGCAGCCTGGAAAGATTTACCTCCCAAGTACGTTTACTGGTGGGCCTAGGTACATGAAAATTCACTATGAGAATTCAATGGCTCTGGTCTCGCGCCTTGGCTCACCGACGTATTTTCTTACGTTTACGTACAGCGCGACTTGGGAGGAAAATAAGAAAGCCTGTCCCCACGGAACTGGGCGCAGTGACCCTAGCACGGCTTGCAGAATTTTCCAGATCAAACTGCTTGAACTTCTCCGAGATCTGCGCAGCGGAGCGATGTTCGGGCGCACGAGCTATATCGTCTACGTCATCGAGATGCAAATGAGGGGGCTTCCTCACGCTCATATTGTTTTCAAGATTGACGGAGACGGTCCAGTTCAAGCGCACGAAATCGACTCCGTGATTCGCGCAGACATCCCCTCGGAGGAGGAAGCCGGTGGAAGGCTCAGGAAGTTGGTGCTGCAACACATGATTCATGGTCCTTGCGGCACTGACTATCGCACCGACTTCCCGTGCTGGGATTCTGCAAAGGGTTACTGCACCAAGTTCTTCCCCAAACCTTGCTGCCAGACCACTTTCGTTGACGACAGAGGTTTCGTCCAGTATAGACGGGACTATAGAAATACTGGTGTCATAACATCTCGCGGAAGGTCTGTTACGGTCCACGACGGGTGGGTGGTCCCGTACAATGCGGCGTTGTTACTAAAATACGAGGCCCACATTAACCTGGAGCTTGCTTCTACTCGTCGCGTCATTAAGTACCTCTTCAAGTACATGATGAAAGGTGGTTCCCTTCAAAACGTCGCCATCACTCCTTTAGGACAACAGGAGGACGAGGTAGAGCACTACGTGACGAAGCGAATGGTCGGTGCAAGCGACGCCTGTTGGCGTCTCTTGGACTTTCCAATCTCCAAGTCAGAACCCACTGTCGAGTGTCTACCCGTTCATCTTGAAGGGAAGCAACACGTCTGTTTTCGACCAGACGACTTGGTAGACGCGATCAGTAGAGCGAGCTCTAAGTTGATATTGTACTTCAACAGACCTCCCGGCGAGATGTTTGACTCTGTTACGTACCAGTCTTTCTATGAGAACTATATTATACACTCCAAACGCCCAGCCATTCAACCAGTGTACATCCACCCTGACGGAAAGCACTTCGTCACGGCTCGCCAGCGCGGAGAGAAGGTGTGTAGGTTGTTTTGGATCCCGCCGAATCGCGGGGAGCTCTACTACCTTCGGATGCTCTTGATGTCGACACCTTGCCGAGGCTATAATGACCTCCTTTCACGCGGCGGACCTGAATGCCGCACATTCCAGGAAGTCTGCCGGCGTGTCGGCCTGGTGGAAGACGAACAAGAGTACCGCGAAGCGCTGCGCGAAGCCTCTGGTTTCATGGTTGGTCGGAGGCTCCGTTCCTTCTTCGTGCTTCTCTGCAACATGGGGGCTCCTGCAGCTATTCTGTGGGAGGCCTTCAAGAACTCCCTTTGCGAGGACCACTTAGACAGGGACCCAGCTGACCCTGAATTGGCCTTCAAACTGGCATTGATCAAGATTGATCGTGGTTTGCGTCGACAGGGATTATGTTTGATCGATTGCGGACTCCCGGATGTGAGGGATGACACGACGGAATTGGGAAGGGAACTGTTGGAATTCGGCGAGAACCAACAGCGGGCGATTGTCGAAGAATGGGAACCGCGACTCTCAGAAGACCAGAGCCGTGTTCTTCAATACGTACGTTCCCTTCTTCACAGACAAGGCGCCCGCCAATCCTCAAGGGCCATCTTCCTCGACGGTCCCGGAGGTTATGGTAAGACCTCCCTTCTCCGTGCCATACTCGCGTATGTGCGAAGTTGTCGTCACGTCGCTCTTGCCGTAGCCAGTTCGGGTATCGCCGCCAGTAACATGCCGGGTGGTTCAACCGCGCATAGCATGTTCCGGCTTCCGCTCGACCTCGGTGACGGTACTGGCGTTTGGAACATCTCCAACGGTTCCCAGCGCGCAGAACTGATCAGAGCCTCACAGCTCATCGTCTTCGACGAGGCCCCGATGGCCCACCGTTACATTTTCGAGATCCTTGACCGTTCTCTTCGGGATCTCATGAACTGTGACGAGCCATTCGGGGGAAAGATCTTTCTGTGCTCTGGGGATTTCCGTCAGATCGCGCCCGTTGTTGTTAAAGCACGTACGCCATCCGACGTAGTGTGCGTTTCTCTTCGGGCTTCGCGTCTGTGGAGATCGTTCCGAGTTTTTAAGCTGACGACACCGCACAGGACGAGCAGTTCCAGTGAATACTCTGAATTTCTCCTTCGTGTAGGAAACGGAACTGTTCCGTCTAAAACTTTCGAGGAGGGCAGACTGTGCGATAACCTTATCCCCTTGACAGGGGTGAGGTTTTTCACGTGTCTGGATGCCCTAATTGAAAACATATTCCCTCTCGACGTACTCTGCGATCCCGATCAGTGTTCTCGTCGTGCGATCATCTCAACTCTGAATGCGAACGTCACCGAGATAAACAATATCGTTTTGAATTCGGTCGAAGGTCGCCTTCATGAGTTGCGAAGCGCCGACACTGTGGACAAGGAGAACGATGACGAGCTCGGCGTCGAAGTCCCCCTGCTGAACCAGGCTACAGGCAAGGGTGTCCCTGATCACGTCCTGCGTCTTAAGGTCGGATCAGTGTGTCTCATCATGAGGAACTTGAATATCGCCGACGGATTGGTTAACGGCACTAAAGTAATCGTGACGGCGATCTCAAACAGTCTGATTACTGTTAGACGCCCCCACGACACGGTACCTATCGGCATTCCCCGGATCGTCTTTAGATTTCCGTTAGTGGAAGGCTCGCCGTTATACGTCCGTCGACGTCAGTTCCCTCTGATGCTGGCATACTCTATGACCGGCCATAAAAGTCAAGGTCAGACTATCGACCGTGTCGGAGTCGACCTTCGCAGTGACTGTTTCACACACGGCCAATTGTACGTCCTGCTCAGTAGGGTTCGCAGCCCTGACGACATCATTGTTCTTGTCCACCCTGATAGGGTATCGGATGGAGTCGCCTACACGAAGAACATCGTGTTTGACGAACTTCTTCGTTAGTCCCAGATTTGACTAAGCAGTAGGCTAGGGGGTCTGCTTTATCAAAACTTCCCCGGCGGATTTTGACTACGGCAGTACGATAAGGGGCCTGCCTCATCAAAAGTCCCTGCTGTTTTTATTTTTGTTTTGAATTGTGTGTTTGATTTGTTTTTGGGTATGCAGCAGAGACAAGTGGAACTGCTTAACATACTACCCGGTGTGTTTTTAGATTTAAGATTTGAACTTATTTCGCAGAGGCGAGGGTAACTGCGTATCTGCCCGGTGTGTTTTAGATGAAGGATTTGTAAATATTGTACATATGGTCTCTGGTTTCCCGGCCTCCCCGTGGCGAGACTGGATACGCCGAACTAATAATAGGTTCTGGCTAACTGACAGGGAAACAAATTAACTATACAAAATGCAGTTTTATTTTTTATTTTACTTATACCAACAACTACAATTAAACTACTTCAACTACTACTTAAACTAAACTTTCACCAACTATACCTTAACTATCATCCACAACCTTACTACTCTAACTAATGTCCTGAAGCGACCGTTAAAGCTAGAGACTTTAAATTTGGCATGGACATTCTTTGAGATGTTTCAATTTAGGGAAAATCATAAAACTACAACTTTTTTACTTTTAAACTATAAAAAATGTAAAAAAATATAGATTTGTCGGTAACGTAGTTCAGCCGTGTGAGCGTATATCACCGTTTGGGTAACGTAGATCACTTTGCAGGTTTAGTTCTCGCTCGTGTTTAATTGATCTCTTTCAACTACACCCGTGTTTGATACAAATACTGTATTACATGTAAACATGAACATCTCTATGTAGACGACGGTGTTTCGATACATTGAGAGCGGGTTATTTCACCAGGGTAATACTCGCTTTGACATATCCAGTATTATGCCCAAAAACTACAAATTTTCAACTTTCAAATTATATAAATACCGAGGTGTCGGTAAAGAAGTACGTTGGTTCTTAAAGATATCGCTTGGAGCGCTATTATAGTCGCTTAGTTCTCGCTTGTATTTAAAAGATGTCTTTTAACTACACCTCTTCCTGATAATTACTTTCAATTGGGTGCATAGTTGTTTGCGTATGGTTTTCCTTCTGATTGCTGTGTTATTATTGAAAATGAAGTTTACTGAATCGAAAGCGTATATTTATATTTAGGTGATGTCCGCTTTGATTTCTATAGTATCTTTAAATTAAGGTCGCTTAATTCTCGGTTGTATTTAAATTATGTCTTTTAACCACACCTGTTCCTGATGAAGTTTTCGTGTCAGTTTTGCAGAGCAGTGATCTTAAACGTTGTATAATCTACGTTAGTGCAAATTTCAGTTTACAGTATGTTGTAATATAGCTGTAACTGTAATATAACATTTGTTTTAAGGATGGTGAAATAAATTTTATGCACGTACTCTAAAGTAACACGAAAATGTTGATTGAAATGTGAGGTTCTCGTTTCGTTTTATTTAAATTGATTTGTTCATATTGGCTATTGCTATTACTCTTTTCTTTTGAGAGACGATTGAGCGTAGTGCTGGAATACTTTGTTACAATATTATATTATTAATTTTATCATTACTATGGTGAGCTCTACGAAGCTTGTGCGAATACTTTAAACATATTATTTTAGTACTGCATAATTTTTGCCGCAGTAACGCCCGTAAAGTAAATGATTAATTACTAAAAATATTTTAGGTCTTACTACATTTTCTAGACTTTAGTCTTCTCATGCTGGAAAATTTCTTGTAGGTTTTCGCACTAAAAAAACCCTAATACAGTAATTATTCTTAATTTTCTACTATTTGTATGCTGTCTCTCTATATGAATCCCCAGATTGAATATAGCGCTTCAGTTGATAGTTCTGGTGCAGTTTTACTTTGAAGGTTGAACGTGTCCCAACACGTTTGACATCCGGTCTTTGACCTATTTGCTGCCGTCCAATCAGGCTTAGATTTTAGTTTAGGAAACGATTGAACAAATCAAGTTATAGAACGATTGAACTTTCCATTCTTACCTTGGCTAACGTTTACCTACTTCCGACGTTTTTTTAAACCATCTACATATCTGATGACCCATCAGGCTGAGAAATATTATAATAACCAATTGAATTAAACTCAATAGTAATTTTTCTCGCTGCCACTTTGTCCGACAAACTTCCTCAATGCAGTGCTCTCACCTAAAGTCTCGATTAACCCTATTATTGTTGTAATTTAAAACTATTCTATACTTATCAATTATTGTAACTCTTTCAGTATATTTTAATTTAACCGATAATCCTTTTTTGGCTATTGTTTCACAATTGGTTTTTTTTTTACTACCATTGGTTGAAAATGCATAATGTACGCCGATTTTATGGTTCTTAAGTTGCAACTTTCTTCATTTTAAGACTATATAAAGACTTTAAGACTTCATGATTATAGTACCTAATACCCTGTGATCTATCACATACTACTAGGGCTCTATTTTTATTAATTTTCTGAACTAATATATATATAACATTTAAAATTGTTAAACTAATAATTTCTGATTTTGAATGATAAAATTGTTATCGTTTCTCTATATGGTACATATATGATTCCTGCGTTTCTTGGCCGCCCCGTGGCGGAACTGAAGACGGTTTTGTTACTGTCTTGGCTGTCCAGTTCTTCTGTTAAACTAAACTATTTCAAACTTGACTTTTTATTAATTCAAACTAGGGGGCAACTCCTAAGGGGGCATGGGGGCGGAGCCCCCATCGAGCCGTAGGCGAGTCTATAATATATACAGCCCCATGTGTAACTGACTGACTGACTGACTCACTCACTGATGATCTTAAATTCCTGAAGCGACCGTTTAAGCTAGAGACTTGAAATTTGGCATGGATATTCTTAGAGATGTTTCAATTTAGGGAAAATCATAAAACTACAATTTTTTATACTTTAAAACTATAAAAAAGGTAAAAAATATAGATTTGTCGGTAACGTAGTTCAGCCGTATCAGCGTGGTATCGTAGATCACTTTGCAGGTTTAGTTCTCGCTCGTTTTTAAATGATTTATTTCAACTACACCCGTGCTTGATACAAACATCGTATTCTTTGAAAGATAATCATTAATTTAACTTGAACGATGGTATATCGCTGTATTGAGAGCGGCTATTTTACTATGGGAATATTCGCTTTGATTCATACATCAATAATGCCCAATCTGTAATTAATGCAGCATGTGCGCTATCTTGAAAGTTTACCAATGGAGAATTTTCTTCTACTACGGATGAAATTCCCATTTCGGGTGACAGTTTACACAGTCATTTTCATTTACTGATTTAGTGATGTTCAGTTAACAAGTTTAGTTCTCGTACTTATATTATTGAACAAATTTAACTACACTCCAGTAAGTTTGAGTTAGTGATGTTCAGTTGACAGGTTTAGTTCTCGTACTTATATTACTGAACAAATTTAATTACACTCCAGTAAGTTTGAGTTCCTACGCATTCATGAAATAAGATGTTTTATAAATTATTCTATTTCGTAACGTAACGATTCTTGCGTAACTTTTCCAAGGCAAATTTCTCGTAGGAATATAATTTTAATCCTATTATGAATATTTGAAAACCAATATTTCGACAAATTGGCGTATTTCCTTCCGTCAATTTTCAGGTCATAGTATTGTTATGTTATGTGTTAGATATTTACAGTTGTTTTAGCTCATTTTTAGATGTAACGACCACAAATTCCTACAAGACATGTGAAGTTATTTCAGTTTTCATGCTCTAGCGGCAAAAACGGGTTTCTTCTAAATTATTTGAGACGATTTTAGGGAATATATTTCATTTTACTATCTAAGTCGATACACAGAGATTGAAGAAGGGAGTTGTATTCCTAATTCAAGTTTTTTATTGCTCTTTCATATACTGCAAAACATTTTATTTAATTTAGCTCTATGTTGCTGAATTTTGAATTTTGCTTCCCCATAAGCTTAAAGATTGTATTACAGCAATATATAAAGCAAATTCACTGTATTTAGAAGTATAACAGTCTTAAAAAATTGAACTTAAAAATAATTCATAATCAATGCCGGTAAATATTGTGTGTCTTTATTTAACGTTTCGTTGATCCTTAACCTTCCAGTATGTATTTTTTATGTTTACTTATTTATTTATATGAGGGGTTTACCATATGTAGACGTGACTTTTTTCATGATCTTAGTAAAATTGTAATTAATGCCAGCTAATATTATGTGATTTATCTGTTGATTATGAACTTATTTCTCTGTTACGTATACTTTAAAGTATAGATTGTTTGTGAATAAGTGACATAAATCAAATTTTTAGACCTTTCACTTTTTGTCGTATCTCAAATCGTTATTTTAAGAACGATATGCAACTTTTATTATTACTGAAATTTCATATAACTTGTTAGTAAAACTAACTACAGTTATATTGTATTTGAAGTTCGAATTTTGCATTCACTGAACTTTGTAAAATATCTCTGTAACCTCAACAGAATTTAAGGGAAGTATATAATATTTAAAGTTGTTCATTTAATAATTGCTGATTTTGAAAGATGAAATTGTTATCGTTTCTTTGTATGGTAAATATATGATTCCTGAGTTTCTTGGCCTCCCCGTGGCGGAACTGAAGCATCTTAGCCTATACTATATATTTTTTAAATTTCAAATATTTTTCACGTATTATTAATTTACGTAACTTTGTTACGTATTTTAATAATACGTTCTTTTGTTTTATTTCTCTTCTATTACATTCAACGATCCTCCATATAAACTTATAATTTTATTCCACTTTTATCTTTTCAGGAACACCTATTACCTCAATCATGTCCAATCATAATCGTATCTCAAACTTTTTACACAACAATTTATTAACATGACTATTTACATAGTCCATTAATATTTTACAACTCCATTATATTTTTTAACGAATTAAGGGGAACTAGGGAGTGGAATTAAACCATGACCCGTGGGCAATTTTCAAAGCTTATTATTATCAATTGTGAGTAGTGTGTATTGGCGGCTTCTGTTACTGCCATGGGAGTTGAGTCCTCAACTAGCCTGTTCATTGTATGAGGTTTTGACAGTAATTTACGGCATTGGGGCAACCAATTATTGGGTTGGACCCTCCATCCAGCTGAACACCTAGAATATTTACATAAATAATTATTATTTCACAACTCAAATTTTTTAAACTATTTACTGAGAAGGGGTATTAAAACCGATTCATAGGAGATTATCAGAGCTTTTTACTTTTGATTGTGAATTGTGTGTATTAAACGGTTTGGTTACTGTCTTGGCTGTCCAGTTCTGTAGAACTAAACTATTTCAAAGTTGACTTTTTATTAATTGAAACTAGGGGGCAACTCCTAAGGGGGCATGGGGGCGGAGCCCCCATCGAGCCGTAGGCGAGTCCTAAATATATACTCCCGCAGGTGTAACTCACTGATGTATATAAAAGTTCGGACGGAACCATTCAAGCTAGAAACTTGAAATTTGGCATTCTATTAGCTGACACGATTTACATTCACAAAAAATTCTAGAAACTACCAATTTTTCATTTTTAATCTATAAAAAAGGTAAAAAATATAGATTTGTTGGTAATGTAGTTCAGCTGTGTTAGCGATATCACCGTGATGACGGTATCGTAGATCACTTTGCAGGTTTAGTTCTCGCTCGGGTTTAAATGATCTCTTTCAACTACACCCTTATTTATAATTGTGTATTTGCTTGCAGTCTAGCTTGTAGTATTTGTGAGGCCTCCGACGGTATATTAATGTATTGTTAGTGGTTAATTCCACCAGGGTGATTTCCGCTTTGGTTTTAACAGTAATACCGCCCAGCGTGTAGCTATTGCAGCATGTGCGCTAGCTTGGAAGTTCGTTAATGGTGAATTATCTTCTATTATTGATGAAATATTGTATTTAGAAGTGCAACTCTCTTAAAAAATTGAACTAAAAAGAATTCATTATTAATGCCAGCTTATATTATGTGTTATTCTTTAACGGTTTGTTAGTCCTTTACCCTCCAGTCAGTTTTTAAGTTAACTTATTTATTTATGTGGGTGGTTTACCATATGTGGAGGTTACTTTTTAATAACCACTGTAAAATTATTTAATTCCTTCAATATTGCGCATGGACATATCTTGAACGACACCGGTATCAATAAAAGCACCAAACATATAAAATAATTGTGATTATTTTAAAATTCACTGTAAAATTATTTAATTCCTTCAATATTGCGCATGGACATATCTTGAACGACACCGATATCAATAAAAGCCACAAACATATAAAATAATTGTGATGGATGTCAGAATTAAGTCTTTTTATTTTGCCTGTTAGAAGGAACTGGTTGTTTTACAATTGGCTGTTATTCAACTGATTGTTTTGAATTGTTTGTTACTTAGTGATGTTTTACATTGTTTGTTACTTACTGTCCTAAAACTGTGGCCTCCTAATACTTGAGGTAAATTTGCAATTTGTAACTAATATTTGAAATCCTTTTGTCAGTAATAACAGTAATATTGTGTTAAGTAGGTTGTAGTTTTGTATTTAAAGAGCTTGAAAGTGATATTGAAGGAAATTTACTTTATTTTAAAGTTTAACACTAAAAATATTGAACTTAAAAAAATTATAATTAATGCCTGCTAATACTCGTATCATGTGTTATTATTTAACCTGTTCAATATGAACGAATAACTCTGTTACAGATTGTTTCCGAATTAGCAAGATATATCTAACATATAAAAATTTCACTTTTTGTCGTATCTCAAATCTTTATTTTAAGACCGTTTTGCAACTTTTATCATTACTGAATTTGATATTCTGTAACTTTTTACTAGGCCTAATGACAGTTATATTGTTAGTGAAGTTCGAATTTTACATTCAATGAACTTTTACAATATCCCTGTAACTTCAACATGATTTATGAGGAGTAACTAGAATAATTATTATTTCGTAATAAACATTTTTATTTTGTATCGAATGGTATTTTTGTGAATACTCTTTGGCGGGTTCCAAACGGTTTGTTCATGTTTTCCTATTTTTGGTTTTTGTTAAATTATTTATTTTTTCATTTATCTGCAAAATAGTTTAATTAGCTTAGTCATTCTACCTTTTCATCTATTTTATCTAGTTTATTTTTTCATATTTTTTGCGCTAAGAGGGTGAGGCAAGGCATGGCGTCACATCCCCTAACGATTAGTTTACTACTGTATAGTTGTTTTTAAAATCCAAATTAATAATACTCAGATATAGTACCTAGAAACCAAACATACGCCCACACTCATAACCTGATCAGTACAGTTATCAAACAAAATTAACAATTTTAACTTAAAATATTATGGGAAGATTTTTAATGTTTGAGACTTGGTAAACTACTAACTTGTTCGGCGAACACAACGAGGGGTATGGGGGTGGAGGCCTCAACTAGCCTGTTCAGTGCTTGAGATTTTTACAGCAATTCAAGAATTGGGTTTAACTAATTGCTGGGAAAGAGGGTGTAGCCACCATAATACCTAGAATATTTGCATAGTTGATTATGATTTCACCATTCTAAATTTTTTACGAACTAAGGAGAACTAGGAAGTGGTTTTAAAAACGAGCTACAGGCGATTTTTGTATTAGCCGGTTTTCTTACTGTCTACTTTTCAATAATTTACACATTTAGGACAAAGTTGCAACTTTCTTCATTTTAAGACTTTATAAAGACTTTAAGACTTTATAAAGACTTTAAGACTTCATGATTATAGTACCTACTACCCTGTGATCTATTACATACTACTAGGGCTCTTATTTTTATTAATTTTCTGAACCAAAATATATAATATTTTAAATTGTTAATTTAATAATTGCTGATTTTAAAAGATAAAAATGTTATCTTTTCTTTTTATGGTACTTATGATTCCTGAGTTTCTTGGCCTCCCCGTGGCGGAACTGAAGCATCTTAGCCTATACTGTATTTTTTTATTTCAAATATCTTTATTTTGTCTTAATTTTCTTCTATAGCATACAACGATCCTCCATATAAACTTATAGTTTTATTCCACTTTTATCTTTTCAGAATACACCTATTACCTCAATCATGTGCAATCATAATCGTATCTACAAATTTTAACACAACAATTTTTGAGCATGACTATTTACATAGTTAACGCAAGTTATTTCACAACTCCATTATATTTTTAACGAATTAAGGGAAACTATGGAGTGGGATTAAACCATGAGCCGTGGGCAATTTTCAAAGATTATTATTATCAATTGTGAGTAGTGTGTATTGGCGGCTTCTGCTACTGTCATGGGAGTTCAGCCCTCAAGTAGCCTGGTCATTGTATGAGTTTTGACAGTAATTTATTTAATTGGGGCAACCAATTATTGGGTTGGACCCTCAATCCAGCGTAACACCTAGAATATTTACATAAATAATTATTATCTCACAGCTCTAATTTTTTTACTATTTACTAAGAAGGGCTATTAAACCCGATTCATACTAGATTATTAAAGCTTTTTTACTATTGATTGTGAATTGTGTGTATTAGACGGTTTTGTTACTGTCTTGGCTGTCCAGTTCTTCTGTGGAACTAAACTATTTCATACTTGACTTTTTACTAATTCAAACTAGGGGGCAACTCCTAAGGGGGCATGGGGGCGGAGCCCCCATCGAGCCGCAGGCGAGTATGTGGTATACTGTCAGATATGTAGATTAAAAAAGTTACCTATGGATCACTTTAAGAAACTCACTCTGTATATATTGACATAATTCAAACGTCCTTTAATGTATTAAAATCATCTCTTTGATTCAAATCTTTTACTACAATGTCATTTTATAAAATGAAGTGTTGTTTGATTGTTTTAAAATAAAATATGTTGTTTGTCTAAAACAAAATGATGTAATGAGATAGATAACTTGATTCTTAAAAAAATGCAAAATGTGGTTGATTTGTTATGGTTGTTGTGCTCGGGATTTTAATTCAAAGTAGCAGGCGTTTCCTTATCATTTATTTCTCCAATGATACAGCAGCGTCACCATGCCACTCTACATCCAGCCGTGCCATTCTAGTGGAGGGAAACGGCCATCTTCACTACCTATGACATGACATATCTCTCCATGTGCCTATGACATGGATCTATCTCTACAGGGTGTTTTTTATGTGCATCTAATTTATTTCAAAACTAAAATAAATATTACTGTTTAGTTTGCTGGAAACGTTTATCAACGATGGGGAGGAAAAAAATTAACATTAAAATTTCATCCCCTCGCTAACCTCTGTCTCACCCAAACCCCTAGTTCAAAAATTTCAAATGCGAACTCCCAATGTTATGTCATTTTTTGATTGTATAGACAATTTAAAGACTTTTTTACAATGTAACATTTTTCTGTAAACTCGACGTTTAGGGAGCTACAGGCAATTGAAGTCCATTTAAGTCACGTAAGAATAACATGGGGCAAACTTTATCCTATATCTCCTAAGCCATCGCATGAAATAAAAAATACTCAAGATTAAATATGTCTTAAAGTAATGATTTTAGTATTTTTCATAATTATATAAAATTTTTACAAATTTTATTATTCGTCCGCCACATTGGAAAAATGTTTATTTATGCGTAAATGATAATTTTTATGAGTAAAATGATCATAAAAAATTATTTTAAAACACGTTGGCTACCGAACGTCACACATATGTGACGTAATGTTAAAAGAAAACCTTAAATATAGACCAGCGTCACATATATGTGTCGCTCAAGGTGTTTCCAGTGTACCAACGACACATATATGGGACGCTCAGGTCAAATCCAGTGTACCGACGACACATATATGGGACGCAGTCACGGTTCAGTTAAATGACTCGCCACGCCCATTTGGTCCGCTGAATCGACCTAAAACCTGTTTATCGGTCTATAGGAATGTGTGACACACATGTGTGTCGCTTGGTCTCTGGGTAGGACCTCAATTTGATTTTTTACAGATTTTCAAAGTTGGCCATATGGTCTGCTCACATGCTGCCATTAGTGTTTGTTTACTAAACATTCCAGATGGCGATTTTTTATTGTGTGACACATTATCCTGTATATTTTAGTATTTTTTAGTGTAGTAAAACTATTTTTCATTTATTTCCTAGTCATCCAACTCATGACACATATGTGAGACAGTCGGTCTATAGCAAACAAACATAATACAAAATATTACTATAGACCAATGTCACACATATGTGACGCAATATAAATGCTAAAAGAGTACTGAAATAAATTTTTTTCCCAACTTTTACGAGCAAATATATATGTTACACATCAAATTATATTAAAATAGCGAAACAAAATTTTTGGTCTCTGGGTTAGTGTTAGTCACAATGACTCGGTCTGTGGCGAGAGATCGAGTATTAGGATCGGTCTGCTGGGAAGTCCCGGCGACCCGAATTTCCTACCGTCGGTAGCCAACGTGTTAATACATTTTACTGTGGAGTATTTTTTTATTTTACTACATGGTTTCGGAGATAAAAGCAATACAATTATGCTCTATGTTTTTCATATGGGTAAAAAAAAAATAATTTCAATTGCTTTTATCTTTCCAACCGTTAATTTTAAAGAAAAATGCCACATTATAAAAAAGTCTTTAAATTTTGTATATAATAAAAGAAATGACATAAAATTGGGGGTTCGTTTTTGAAATTTTTGAGTTAGGAGTTGGGGTGAAGAGGTTGATGAGTGGATGAAATTTTCATGTTAATTTCCCCCCACCCACTCCCCCAATAGATGTTTACAGGAAACTTAACAGTAAGATTTATTTTATATTTTTAATAAATTAAAGCGCGCGCGCACACACACACACACACACACACACACACACACACACACACACACACACACACACACACACACACACACACACACACCCTGTATAATTCCTCCAAGTTGGAAGCGCCCCTTAGACTTATGTTTCACTTCTCTGTTTTGGTTATCCGTAACATTTTTTTTTTTTTTTTTTTTTTTTTTTTTGTAAAAAGATTTAAACGTTTACGAAGAATATTTTAAAAGTTTCTTAACTTAATTTTCAAGGTAATTTTTTAATTTATAAAGATGATGATAAGATGTAGTTTCCGACTTCAAAGCGTGGAACGGCTCAGCGGCCGCCATCTCAAGGCTCCGCTCAGACCACGGAGGTGGAATGGGACACATTCATCTGCAAGTGTTGCGTCGAGTCATGTTAGCAAGCTCTTCCACGAGAAATCAACCAAAGCAAGTACTGGGGTTGATTTAAGCTTTTACTAAGCAATAAAAAAATATTGATGGAATAGTTATTTGTTTAAAATGATTGTGCATTGTTTCGTTGCACATGTTTTCATTGTCATCTAATACGCAGTAACACCAGCTTATTAATAAAAAGAGTAAAATATAATGTTGGTCTACTAACCAAAAGATGAATATAAAACCTAATGCTCTGTATTTTATTTTAAATAAAAAATATATTTTTTATTGCTTAAATTAAACTAACGTATTACATTAACTGAAGTAATAGAAAAGTCTTATCACCTTTAATTGATAGAAAGTTGCTTTTCTACACGAGGGAAAACAAATTGAACGAGAATAGTGCGTGGTTGGAGCTCCGGCACAAGGGCTTATACCCCTGTCAAATTGGTGTAATTTCTCACCTCTTAGGTCTTTTAATGAGCGCCTCTTTGCAACAGTGCCGTGGGCGTTAACTTCTTTTATCTCTTTTGACAGCGGAAAATAATTTCCTTTCAAATTCTTAAAAAGAATATAACGTTAGTTTACCATTATTCCATAATTATAATTAAACACAATGTATAAAATAGAAACAGTGTTTTATTTTTAAAAAATGTACAAAGCAACATAATATAGTCTACACTTTAAAGTAATGGTTTAAAGAACCGTCTACTGGATTGACATACTGACTAAAAAAGACATTTTTCAAATTCTTACCAGTCAATAATGTACTATTTTAAATATCCAATCCAACTTTAATAACCTGTACTAAAAATTTCACTAACTATACAGATCCAGTATCTAATCGTAAAGTAAAAAAATGTTCAATTTTTTATCAAGTTTTATTTATATGAAATAAAAAAATTAATAAAAAAGTGAAAAAGTTTTTAAAATTGATCACCAGTATTAAGCTTCATCTAACCCTCATCATCAAACTCTCTCAATCATCTCGAAGATAGTACCCCAAATTTCGCCAATCCCTCTAATTAATAAAAGATAAAAACGCATCCCAACTTGATAATTTTTTTAACCCAATTGTACCTTTGTTGTGACAAACCCGGACATATAGCGATGAAATGGAAAATATTTCCGTTTTCTTGTAAATTACATAAAAACAGTGAAAGATTTAATCGGTTAGGCAAGATTTGAAATGAGGGTAATTACTTCTGCTCGAGCCTTCATTATACCCATAGTTTTAAGTCAATACTAATATTATTGCAATTATGAATAGGATACGTACCTTCGTCTTCAGCTTCCATGAGTCCAACAAATACCGGACTACCATGGTTTACATGGTTAACAAACCATCAGGTTCGATAACATAAGTTGTTCTCTGTCCAAAAGTAAAAATGGTTCAAATTCACATAACACGTAACGAGTAATTAACGAATAAATTATTGATAAATTCAACGCAATCGTATTTTAAATTATCTACATTTTGAATCAATTACATATTTTGGTTAAACATACATTTCTGTGCTACTTTCATTGTGAGATAAGTTTGCCAAGGAGTTTGTTAAGGTCTTGTCCTCTCGGGGTCAAAGGACAATGATCGGGCATATCAGCAAACAGGCGTCGCGTTTATTCGTTGTAAAACAAGAAAATCCATAGCGGTATATTTCAAAGGCACTTTGTTAACAAAAATTTTTACAGTTTTCTTTCCGATGGGAATCATTTCCCTGATTGAAAAAAGCCTTGTTGATATTTTTACGCCATTGAACTATTCTGAATTACTCTACCAAACGCATTTCTAAATGATGTTAACAAATTTGTAAGTTTTATTTTAAATCATGCGTAATGAAATTATTTATAATATTATTAATTCTTTACACATTTACACAGTATATGAAGGCCCGAAAATTTGCTCGATAAACTTCTACAATTGTTTTGTAGTAATAACTTAAACCACACAAGGTTATCGTGGAATTTCTAATCCGAAAGGGTTGTTTATTTTCGTTCGCCCGGCCATTCAGAACGTTTTAATATACGCTGCCTAAAGGTGCTGCACTCTGTTATTTATTAGCTAAACCATGAAACTGTAACACGTAGGCTTTACTTCTTCAGCTTTCAGCAGATTTTGCTATTGTTCACTATTATCTTGTTTTTACAATATATTGCATTTTAACAAATGAGATGAAGGTTTTATTCCTTTATTTAGTTTACAATCATAATCATCAGTGTATAGTACGATTAAAAAATAATTTTGTTTATTTACCTGGAATATCTTTGCATGGGGTTTATAAAAAATAATGTTTAGCAGTTAATAAAAAATAGTACAGAGTTTACGGAATTCAAGGCACACGATTGTGACTGCAGTTGAGCGGACAATACAAAAATGCTCACAATCGTATGGTGGTAGATTAATTACTAATTTGACCTCTTGAATGTGACTTATAGTGATCACATTGAACTTTACTAAATAAGATACCAATCTTAGTTGTATTCATGACATATTGGCATAGTTATTTTAAAAATAAACATTTTTATATAACACTGGATCGTTATTTCTTGTTACCTCTAGCCCGGACACGTATTGCAAGTAAAGAAAATTCTATAATAATATAACAATATTTAACTTTTGTAGATAATTTAAATAATTAAAGAGGAATAAAATGTTAGTATGTAATCAGTTAAATTGGCCTTATAATAGTAAAACAGCTCGTACTTCTGGGAATGCAAATTGGAGATTATCCAGCTAATTGAATTTTGAGCGAACACTTTTGACAGACGTAAGCTGGTGGAGATCGAGTTCCAACAACCACCCGGCTCAATTGACTTGTTAAATAACTGTTGTTGGGAAACTGGTATAGTATAACAGTTTTGGTTCTGTTTTAATAAATAACGATTTGTTAATTTCAAATTAAACTGATAGAATGTGTAGTTAGATAAATGGTTACAAGTCTCGGTATCATCGTGACTTTAAAGTTGATAAAACATCTATCACTGTCCCTTTTCATCTTAAAGATATCTTAAGCTAAGTTAATATTGATTCTTTTTTAAACCATCTACAATGTTGGTAGTAAAATAATAAAATTAGGTAACAGGGTGAACAGTACTATGAAAAATTAAGTTGGCTCAATCGGTTAAATTAATTATTTAGTCCTTATGTTAGAAACATACAACTGATATTATTAAATAATTTGTTGGGAAGTTTTATTTATTCTAATAATTTATTATTCATGAAACCGTTAATCATTAAACAGGTTGGCCGTTTAAAAAATGTAAATTCATGGTTAATATGGGATTCAAGTAATAATCTGCGTTGATTAAAATATCACGAATCGCTTCTTATCTTTTGATAAGGTTTATACTTCTTAGTCGAGTTATATATAACAATATAAAAAAATTTTGCATTAAAAAGTTTCTAAAACAATGATAATTAAAAAAATTATCATTGTTGTAAACGGTTAATTTATACTAATTTAATGCCCTTAGCATACAGACCTACAAAAACTACTAGAAATGTATAGCGAATATCAAATACAAGTTAATCAAATAAATTTGCTACACTTTAATGTATGTAGTGTATGACTTATCCGTTGTGTTAACCGATCATCATATCAAACTTTCAAACAGTAAATATTTCCCCAAATATTTTATCACAATTTTAATCACAGACCCCTCGTCACGCTGCAATTCGATAAGTCACATATGGACATGCTTAAATGTAACATTCTCGTACAAAGCATAATAGATCAATCATTGATGGGTATGCTTGTATGCGATATAATTGTTAAAATGTCTTCAGTTAATCGCAGATGGACAAGATAATGTACAATTCCGTTGAATAAAGGGTCATCGATTAATCACTTGTGGGCAAGCTTATGTGAGATTTCCTCATACAAAGGGCCTTTGATCAATTATGGATGAACACCCTTATGTGAGATATCTCATACAAAGGGTCTTCGATCAATCACGGATGGACACCCTTATGTGAGATATCTCATACAAAGGGTCTCCGATCAATTATGGATGGACATTCTTATGTGAGATATCTCATGCAAAGGGTCTTTGATCAATTATGGATGGACATGCTTATGTGAGATATCCTCGTACAAAGGGTCTTTGATCAATCACGGATGGGCACAGATATGTGTTATACCCTCGTACAAAGGGTCTTCGATCAGTTATGGATGGACATACTTATGTGAGATATCTCATACAAAAGGTCATCGATCAATTATATCTCATACAAAGGGTCTTCGATCAATTATGGATGGACATGATTAAGTGAGATATCCTCGAACAAACGGTCTTCGATCAATCACGGATTGACATTTATGTGTGACATCCTTGAACAAAAGGTTTTTGACCTTTCACGGATGTACACATTATGTGAGCTATACTCGTACAAAGGATCTTCTATCGATCACCGGTAGGCTCAACTTAAGTATTTTATCCTCGTACACGGGATCTTCCATCAATCACGGATGGACAACTTATGTGTCGTATCATAATGGAGGTCATCGATCAATAAAGGATAAATACACCTAGGTGAGATAAAATCCTATGAGAGGTCTTCGATCAATCATTGACGTTCTCGGTAACCGTGAAATGAGCCTTATTTCGAACACCTTTATTTATATTTAATAGTTTTGACAGTATTTAACAGTTCTTAGCTTATTAACTAACATTATTGACTGTACACTTTTCAATTTTTTACTAAATGAAAGTATTTACTTGACCTCATTAATTGACTAAACATTTTAATTCAATAACTATTGATAGTACTATTCATCTATTTTCTTTCTTTTTTCTATGATAGTGTTGGTAAATTGGATTTTTTCAAGATGTTAAATTATTAATTTTAATCTTAATAAGGAATTTTATCATACTTTTACTTAAAAAGGGATTTATTTATTACAATGTTTAGAAAGTATAACTTGTTTATAAAGGAAAATGATTACCGTTTTCGACATAAAATTTCGTTTGCAGCTTATCTCATGGGAGACATTACAAACAATTGCACTATTCGCTGGCGGCGTTGGCATCTCCTATTTACATTGATATTATACTCTAGAATTCACACACAGAAGTTTACATATTTCAGGTGTTTCTTAATGAACGTTTGGGTGTTAATGCTTTATGGTGGTTAAATACATTAGTTTACAGTTATAAATTATATTCGAAAAAATCCAAAAGTTACGTTTAATGACCCATATACACATTGTTTCCACCAAAAATCGTTAAGCACATGGCTACCAAGAATCATGAAAATCCTATAATTTGAATGTAAGTAGGTGTTAAATCAAATAAAAATGGCGAAGAGACTGTTGAACGAGAATTGTTCACTCGTAACACAGAAATCCTTTCAGAAGGTTAGTAGTGAATTAGATATTCATGTACTAATTGTTAAAAAAGCCTTGAGGAGACGCTCTTAACAACTTGCTTATAGTTTTTATAAACTCTGAATACTATATATAACTAGATAAAAAATATTTACATCATGATGAAGACTGATGGTCATGTTTCTTCACTGCGAATCGACCATAATCTATGGATGATATTGTCATTTGGAGGATAACACCCAACGTAAAACGTGACAAATGATGCGCAGTAACTGCAAATTGGGTCATCACTTAATTACTTTTTAAGACGCCTGCGCTACCAGGGCGTATTTATTTTAAGGCGAATATGAACGTAGGATAAGTGTAGAATGGATGTGATGACTTGCATAGCTTTGTTACTGCCCAAGACCAGCTGGTTAATTAAACAGGGTTATTAATCAATAACCAGTGGCAGCAATGTCTGGTTTCAAACCTTTAAAAGATACATACTTTTCTCTGAATCGAACTGGTAACCTTCAGTTTTGAAGGCGAATTCTATAAGAAACCCAAACTATAAGCCCAAACCTTAAGCCGCAAAATGTTTTCCGTTTAGTCGCTACGTTTAATGTCTAGAATGACATTCGTTAAGCAACAACCAATATTTTGTTTTTAGTGAACATAGGCTCCGGGTCACATTGAAAAAAATTCCACTTTTTTTACCCAATCGTTGATAAGGGAAGAAATATTTGCAACATAATAGTCAGAAGATATAAAAATTTTGAATTGGCTTTGCATAGTATCGCATAAGTAAAATAAGCAAACCCGGGCAATTATTAGGCCAAGTAAAGAGAGGATAACATGTTTTCCTGTCTTGCCCCATCTACCAAACAGCTGTTTTTTGTTATTTTTTGTAATTTAGAAAATTTACGTCTGTTATTTACCAACCGACCTTTATGAAACACAGTACATATTTTGAGGTAAAAGAGACCTATTACAGAAATTTTAATTCGTCTAATTACAAATTTCAAAATAGTGTCCATTTAAACCTTTTTAATGGATATAAAATTAAAAAATTGAGTAGGCGTTGTTTTAAATTTTTTTTATGACTCAAGTTGAGTATTTTATGAAATAGGTGTCTTCTACCGTAACATAAAGCGATTTTCATAAAGATTGGTTAAAACATTAAAGATAAATCTTTCTGTAAATATTGAAAAATTCTTTACGGTATATATTTATTGGCATGAAGTCCTAGAGGACATTACTTGTGGGACACTGTATCTTTCTTTTAAGTTACCAACCACACATTTATACAAACCTATTCACGAACTAAGTTGTCAAAGTGCTAATGTATCAATTATGTTATCGCTTTGTGATATTTTCGTGCAGTAGTTGGTATATACTTGAAATTGTTTTATTAGAAGGTACTTTTTCGAACTGGACCTGTCTAGTTCGCATTAGTCATTAATTAAAATCTGAAGAAACAAATAAAAGATTTATCCAAGTTAATTTGTAAATAGGTTGGATCTTGGAAGCTGAGTTAAAAGCTTTGCCTAATGATCCTCCCAATGCCTTTCTTTTACTCAAGTTTTACTGTCTGAACATAGAGTGAACATTTTCAGGTTTTTTAAGTAATTGAATAACGGTTTTTTTTTTTTAACTTAATATTAAGTAAGAGACTATTGGTATGAGATTAAAATATTTATGAATAGACTATTCAATTAATGATTTCAAATATCTTTGTTGGCATGAGACTATAAATTAATAGCACTGACAACAATTCACGATAAAATCCAAACTAAATAATATATACTTGGATTGTATACTGAGGGAATACTAAAATCAATCTACAGCAAATAAATATTTAAAAACTAAAAAACCAATCATTGAAGAAATTTTGCGTACTATAGTAGTGTTTCTTCTTAAGGAACTATTTCAGGTTGCTTCAAGATTGTACTATATCTGAAACATATTTTAGGTTTGGAGGTAAATGGTTGTAAACTTTATTAGGGAATGATGGGTTTGATTAAAAAAAAAATATTGTTCTGTGGTGAGGAATAGCTATGGAAGCCTGGTTACGAAAACTATAACCAGAAGTTCGATAATTGGAGTAAAATTTATCTTTATTGTTTGCCAAAAAAGTTTATTAGTATGTTAATACAAATTGACTTCAACAATAACAACAGAGGTTTGTTATTCTTTCTTTTGTTTAACAAGCAAAACAATCAGTTATTTGAAAATTGCTCAATGTAATACGTTGCTATTAGTAGAATAGCGGCACTCGTGTCGTACAATGTTGGAAGTTTTTTTCGGCCTAGTAGCGAAAACTATTAATTACCAGACCATCCAGACTCATCCGTCCGATGGGAGGATCTAATGTTTATCCACCCCATCGGAATCGACTAGTTTCGATCACAGCTTACTGTTCAGAAAAAAAACGTTTATCGCAAGGGTATGATGAAAAATCCAACCGCTTAACTTCCTGCACACTTTGTAAATGGGGGATGAAAATTTAAGATCCGAATCCATAACCAGTGCTAAGAAGTTAGATTACCGGTGAGATTATTATTTTTTAAACTATAATCTACTAGTTGTTGCCCGTCGATACTCGACGGATATAGCTCCATTAGTGGTAAATCAAACGCTATAATAGTGCAAACATGTAAGGTAGTCTATAAAATGTACTTCTTTGAACTGCCATACCAAGAACAATAATATATTTTACAGAAAATACTACGATTTTTGTTGGAGCGTCGGAAAAGTAGGCATATTCCTTAAAACCAATAATGTTGCATCCTTGTACTCATAGGCCCCACTCTTAAGTATTTTATAAACATGTCAATTTGATTGTTTAGGTAGGCGCAAACCTAATTAGCCTAAGGAAACCGTTCTATTAGGTTCAACAACATCAGAAATAAGTAGACCAATATCCACTTGTAGGCCTATTGGATAAATTGTTCTTAACAGTTTTTTTTTCAAGAATTAGGAAAGGCATACAGTGCTGTAACTTATGATGGTTGGCTTTAACAAATATTGGTATTAGGGTAGGGTAGAACGTAGAGAAACCATTTATAACCACTTTCATATCGCAATATTTATGCTGTAGTGTGCAAGTTTCAATAACTATCCAAATTTAAAGAATACAAATTTATTTCACAGAAAATTACATAATTTTTGTTGGAGTGTCTGTCAAAGTAGGCCTATAGGCATATTCCTTAAAAACAATAATGCTGCACCCTTACTATGTAACACAAACACTCTTTAGTTAAAAACATCAAAAAATAAGCAAGCCTAAACTATCAATTTGTAAACTTGTTAGTTTAATAAATAAGTTTTTGAGAGTTTGAACAGGCCTATAAATATTTTAATGTATCTATTTTGCTTAAAATAAATATCGGTACTATCAGTAAAACATTTATTAGTGACGCCGTTATTGGACACATTACAAAAATGTATATTTGAGATGATCGGTCTGGAACCCGGGCCGACGAACTCGGAGTAAGTCACGCTACCGACTGCGCCACAAATACTGTTGTAAAGCGGAGTAAATGTAAAGCATTACAACGTTGCAAACGACAAATTGATTGCAAAAAGAATTTCCGATACATCCGTTTCTTTTAATACAAATGTGAGCAATTTATTTAAACTAAACCTTTACAATTTAGTCTTAATTTTAAAGCAATCAGCTATTTTACATAATTAAGCAGCTTTCTTTCCATTTAAAGGATAATACATTATAATAGTTGAGAACGTTTTTAGGTACGGTATTGGCTATAGTAAACAAAATCCTTCATAATAATAGTAAACGTTTTTAGGTACTGGCCATAATAAACCAAATCCTTCATGAGCTTTTGCTCATCCACTGTATTTAGACTAAATACCTCGTGTGTTTACAATCAACTGATTGAAAGCGTGTAAAATAAATAAATTGTAAACGTTTGAAAATGTCAATATTTTTAATGTAAGGAAGTAAGATAACGTTAAAGTAAATAACATCTGCTAATATAAAAAGGTTTACGTTTTATTTGGTACAAACTGTGTGTAAATTGGTCCAGTGGAAGTCTCAGGCGAACTGTCCAAAGGATTGGAAATGTTGGCTTTTTCCCCATGTTAAATCTCCATAAGAAAAGTTAATTTTTCATTTTTGACCGGTTTAACGTAAATATTTTTGAAATACGAATAAAACCTGCTAACATAGAACCGAAAACGTTTATTTTGGTACAACCCGCATGTAAATCGGTCCAGTAGAAGTCACAGACGAACTGTCCAAAGGTTTTTTACCTTTGTGTTTTAAATAAACAGGGTGGCTGAAAAGTAACTACCACCCCCCCCTTAACTTTTTTGCTAATCGAGATATTTGAATTCTGATTGCGGGAATCTTTTCCGACAGAAGGGGCTGCATTGCCAATGGGCAGTTTTACATTTTTGACCCGTAGGGGATGTGGGAGTGGGGGGTAACTCAAAATTTTCAAATGGGACAAATGGTCGAGTGACACCTCATTTCAAAGGTCTTGGCAAGAGAAGAAAAATGGCATAAAAAAAAAATAAAAATCGCTCCACCAAAAACAAAATGGCGGCCAAAAACATGGGGTGGCTGAAGAGTAACTACCACCCCAGTTAACTTTTTTGCTAATCGAGATATTTGAATTCTGATTTCGGGAATCTTTTCCGACAGAAGGGGCTGCATAGCCAATGGCCAGTTTTACATTTATGGCCCGTAGGGGATGTGGGGGTGGGGGGTAACTCAAAATTTTCAAATGGGACGAATGGTCGAGTGACACCTCATTTTAAAGGTCTTGGCAAGAGAAAAAAAATGGCATAAAAAATGAAAATCGGACCACCAAAACAAAATGGCGGCCAAAAACGTGGGGTGGCTGAAAAGTAACTACCACCCCCCTTAACGTTTTTGCTAATCGAGATATTTGAATTCTGATTGCGGGAATCTTTTCCGACAGAAGGGGCTGCATAGCCAATGGCCAGTTTTACATTTATGACCCGTAGGGGATGTGGGGGTGGGGGGTAACTCAAAATTTTCAAATGGGACGAATGGTCGAGTGACACCTCATTTTAAAGGTCTTGGCAAGAGAAAAAAAATGGCATAAAAAATGAAAATCGGACCACTTAAAACAAAATTGAGGCTAAAAATGTGTTTTAAAAGTAAAAAAATTTACCCTTTTTTATTGCCATAGTATTTTAGATTTTAAATGCTGTAGTATGGTAGTGTGCTGTTACACGATAGCTATTTAGTCCAATTAAGAACTTGTGTGCACTAAACTTACATTTGGTTGCAAACTGGGGGGCTAAAACCGTATCATGAGGATGGCAATAAAAGGGGTAATTTTTTGTACTTTTAAAACACATTTTTAGCCGCAATTTTGTTTTAAGTGGTCCGATTTTCATTTTTTATGCCATTTTTTTTTCTCTTGCCAAGACCTTTAAAATGAGGTGTCACACGACCATTTGTCCCATTTGAAAATTTTGAGTTACCCCCCACCCCCACATCCCCTACGGGTCAAAAATGTAAAACTGCCCATTGGCAATGCAGCCCCTTCTGTCGGAAAAGATTCCCGCAATCAGAATTCAAATATCTCGATTAGCAAAAAAGTTAAGGGGGGTGGTAGTTACTTTTCAGCCACCCCACGTTTTTGGCCGCCATTTTGTTTTTGGTGGAGCGATTTTTATTTTTTTATGCCATTTTTCTTCTCTTGCCAAGACCTTTGAAATGAGGTGTCACTCGACCATTCGTCCCATTTGAAAATTTTGAGTTACCCCCCACCCCCACTGCCCCTACGGGTCAAAAATGTAAAACTGCCCATTGGCAATGCAGCCCCTTCTTTCGGAAAAGATTCCCGCAATCAGAATTCAAATATCTCGATTAGCAAAAAAGTTAAGGGGGGGTGGTAGTTACTTTTCAGCCACCCTGTATAGATATATATATTTAAAAAATTAAACATGAGTACCCTTTTTGTAGTGGTTTTAACGATTTTTTTTTAGTGTTTTTAGTCACTAATACTTGTTTCGACAATTATGACATCATCACTGTGAAGAATTTTGATTAAAACTTAGTACATAATAGCTTGAGATTTTTTAAATAATTTTTATCAAATAATTCATTAAAACATGTTTTCATTCCTTTCATATGGGGTAAGTGTTACGTGATTGATATTTTTTGTAGTCTACGCAATTTTACCCATGATCTTCGAAACTTTTTGTGTTCTACAGAGTTATTTGTGAAACCCGATTTTTTATGAAGAGTACTAAGCTTGAATAAGTAATTGTTAGCACATATTAAACATATGAAAGAAACATTTCACATCATTATTTTTTAAGCTTGATTACGAACGCTAATAATTTACAGTCACTAGCTATTACAAAAAAGTAGTGTAATTAATTTATTTTTAAGCCTATCGGATATTGAATAGTACACTGTCATCTTAGAAAAAAGTCATGTTCACTAAGTTCCGAATTCCTCTTTCATTAGCAGTATTGTAGCCTATAGGACTATCGTTAACAACAATTTTGCGAACTAATTTCTCTTTGACCGCAAGCTCTCACGTCAAAGCACTACCTGCTTTTTTACTCGGAAAATTTTATCAAATGTAATATTAACTTTTATCTTTTTAATTCCAAATCCGATAGTAATTTTATGAAAATTGTATAGAAAAAATGGTTGCATACAATTTGCAACCCTTACAGGGCTAAATTAAATATTAAATATTTAAATTAAATATCGGCTGGGGCGTAATATTTTCAAATAAAATTTTAAAACATGATGTTGTAATGTAATATTATTATTTCGTTCAAAATAATTCATATGTTATTAAAAAATGTTTTAATGCTGAAATAATTCTTTTACCCACGTTACAAGGTAAGTAAAATTCGAGAAGACTGATATATCCGTCTCTAACCCACAAAAAAAAAAAACTTTTGTGGACGTACATATCCGTCCACCGCCCAGAACGACAATCGAGAAATATGAATACTGCTGATAATTTTGAGTATATTTTGCGGGTCGAGGACGGATATATCCGTCTATGTCATTTTGTTGTTTTATTTACTTCCTATCATAATATCTCAGTAAAAAAAGAAAAAAAAGTTAAAAATGCAAGAATTACCATGGATTGTGCTTCTGGATCATCGCTTTCTTCGCCAGAATAATTTTTTGTACTATAGTCATTTTCACTGCCAAACATGAAATTCCCCTCAGATGTACTTTTTAATTAGTATGTTTATAACATCTTGAGCAAAAAATTTGGTTATTAGGAATTATCATTTTGAAATAAAATTCATAGTACGTCATTACAAAAACGTAAACAAACACTCAATGTAAGGACCCAGCTCAAACTGGCAGTTTCGAGGTAAACCTGTTGTGTTTAGGCATGAAACAGCTGAAAAAGTCACGTGACATAATCTTTCCAACTGTAAAAAACGAATTACCGTATATGATGTTTATTATCTTAATATATACAATATATCTTAATTAATATATCTTAATTTTCAAATTCCCCCGGTTACCACAAGTCACCCTTCTATACCAAATAAATAACGGACTGCTCCACAAACGGGGAAAACGACGTTTACACATTCTATTCGGCACTTCTTTGAAATCTTCAGCACTCTATCCTGACATTACCGGGACCATTTCGTTTTAGTTTATTTGAGAAATTCTAAATTATAAACAGATTATGTAAAGCATGTACATAAATGTAGGTATAATAATTAAGAATAAAGATCTCTGAACGAATTTAACCAACTTCCTTTTCATTCATGTATACAAAAACACTATAACAATACTAATTGTAACACTACATAAAACCCCTACATAAATTAAAGTGGATACACACATTTTAAATTTGAAATATTAATTTGTACATAAAGTAGAGTCACCAAGGATGTTTTAATAGTTTTTAATGCTTTCTAGTTTTTTAATTAGTCAGTGTACGAAATTTGTTTAGCTTTGAAAAGTCATATAGAAGGAAAACTATTAATCCTGGAATACGAAAAATGTAATACATGATTAAAATGGCATTTGATGGTTTTTGTGAAAATTTTGCTAAACGTAACAAGTGCACAGTTACGGTAATATTTAATGCTTTTTAACGGAAACCCAGGAAGTCACCGAGATAAAAAAAATGGATTTTGCATCTCGGTACTATCTCACGCAATGTAAACTAAAGAAACCTCCTCCAACATTTTGTGCACAATAGGGCCCCTTTGAATGGCCTAAATTTACTTCAATTTTGAAAGTAACTTTACTAAAACATTTGCGAGAAGCTGGTTCTCTGAAATATTTGATTTGGTAACATATAATCTATTTAAGTTACTCCTAATCAGATATTTCATTTGGAAGCCAATCCCATGTCTTGATAAATTTGACAATTTGGCAATTATAACAGTTAAGTAGCTACTGCCCCAAGACTGTTACGATTCTGGTGCATTCTGCCTTTTAATGTAAAGTTGCCGGCTGCCGACTCAAAAGTTAAATAAAACAAAATAGGATCCAGCTAATGAGATATTAGTAAGGATAAACAAACCCTTCCTCCACTACATCTTGCTCCCACAAAGATCAAGCTAAAATAATAATTAAAATAAAATAAACAAGCTATAAAATACGTGGATTATTGTACGAGTATTTATTATCAAATACCAAGTTTTGCTAAATCAACCCACCAGGACTGCAGTTATTTTTTTGTATTCGAGAATTTTGCCTAATCCTGTATGACGAAGAGTAAAAATTTGGCAATTATGAAAGTCTGAAAATTTTATCCTCTAGAAGATGTCTAGCCAACAGAGAACAAAAACATAAAAATAAAATACTTCCCAAAATAAATGAAAACAAATCACGTAAAATGGGAAAATGTTAACTATTTGCAATACAAATATGCAATTCATGTTAACAACTCGCTCTGCAATGCGGTCGGTGGTGTTGTGTTGTTTTTCACACGTTGCACGGTTTGTTGAAAATCAGTTGTAATATTCGAAAAGAATAAATTATTTAAGCTTTGCAGACTGAATCTGCTATTTTAGTTATTATGACAAAAACAAAAATATTTCCATATTCAGTTTACAAGGAACTTTTCGATTGTTTTAGTTTACAACTTCAAAATAATTAGATGTCCTTGGATATTAATTTATTTTCACTAAATATTTTATCCACTAAAAGTATTAATAGGACAAATATTTACTGACTTCTGTCGCTTCTTCGCTAAGTTTCAAGTGTCGAGAAACAAGGTAACTTTGATAAAGTTCTCACACAATCGAGGGACGGTTGAGGAGGGAAGCAATTCTGAAGAAAAGCAGTGGTAAATTAAGTTGAAACTAAGGTTGAAGCTTTGGAATATTTGAAAGTCTACCTGTCATATTTTTTTATTATGATGATAGATATAACTTATTACAATACTACCACACAGAGCGGAAATTTATTCACTTTAAAAATGTTACCCCGGTGTCCCGGACCAGCCCTATTACCTCTTTAAAAATGTAAATAAACAATTATTCACTATAACAGATTTTGCCGTTAAAGGTAAACCGGTATCGCTCTATCGATTGATACTAATTTTCATGTACAGGGAGTACCAGAAGTAACTAACCTATCCAGGCCGGAAGTCGCTGATTTTAAATACGAACCCCCACTTTTTATGACATTTTTGGATTCTACACGTAATTTTAAGACAAGTTTTTAATTTAATTTCCATTCTAATTCCTAACTGAGTTGAATTCATTAGTCGCCTAATTGAGTTGAATGGCGGTTGAAATCGAGTTTATTCCCATAAGAAGAGTATGGGAAAAAATTTTACATCCATTCTGCCTGAACATTTTACGTTAAATAGAACTGTCCTAACATTAAAAATGTTTTGGAACCTAATTTGAAATAATATTCTATATTATGATGGAAAATACTTAGAAGGAGAATCTGAATCATTTTTGTACTAGAACATGTTTAGTTAACCCAAAATCTTCAGAAATAATGGAGTTGAAATTTTGTTCCATGATTTTCTTATGGGAAAATTTAAATTTCTATCGTCATTATATCCTTAACGATTACGATTATGTTGCAAGTTAAAATGTGAAGTTGTCTTAAAACTACGTGTGGAATAAAAAATCATAGAGAGTGAGGCTTCGTATTTGAAATAAATTATTTCCGGTCTGGAAAGGTGACTTTTGGTACACCCTGTACATTGAAATTACTGTCAATCGATAGAGCGTTACATATAATGGCAAAAAATTTTTTGTTATACATTAATTCTGTAAATTTTAAAAGGAGTGTACTGGTAATCTGTGAAACCCGGTATATAGCCCATAAAAAAACTTTTAATGGGTGGAGATATAATAATAGGGGGAATTGTTTTTATCCTGGCTAATATTCTATTGACTGAAGCCTTTTGGTTTTTTCACTGTTGCATACCAGCTGCTAAATTTACATAACAACATTTTCTTTGTCAGTTTTGTAATATTCTTTGTAATAAATCCTTTTTAATCAGTTAATTTAGAAATTTTACTTGATAACGAGGCATAGGTTTGGCTTAAAAATGAAACAGCTGATTGGTAGTTACCGAAGATATAATAAGCAATTAAAAATTCTAATAGTATCGTGTTGCTTAAAATCGAGCAATTTATTTTAATACAGTACAAATGTTACTTTAGCTCCAAATCAATGACGTCCGACCAATCCAATAATGTGAATAATCAGAGAGTCCAATCCAATAATCAGAGAGTCCGGGCCATGCCACGTCTCTCCTTCTCGAAACACGTGAATGAATGTGCGCGACGCAAGGCGATTGTCGCGGCATCTGCACTTTATTGGACAGCTTGAGTGCGACGTGGTTGCGGAGGTCTCCTCTTTTGGTGTCACCGTTACCCATAAAAAACAACAAGTACACGCTTACGCTGCAAAAAGGCTCCGCTAAATTGGTCAGACACCACCCCTGCCCTTTCCGCTTGTACCTCCTTTTTTGGCAGTACCTTAGACAGCTTAATTGGTCGGTCTTTCAGCGTCAGCCCGTAGTATTCTCCGTCATGTCCAACCCCCTTTCTGCCGCGGTGCTTCAGGTCCTTGAGGGCAGGGAGTGCCGTGTCTGGGGTGTTTCTGGATTTCGACACAGCAGACCGCAGCCGCTACCGAAAATGCCCACTACACATCCAGAAGTTGAGAGCGAGATCTCTTACATCAGAGAGCGGATACGCGCCGATGCACCGGAGCTCGATGAGGAGATTGATAATTACATCCACTCCTCCGAGGTAACCGATTTGCATCTTCTCAAACCAGCGTTTACCGTTTTGACAGACAAGCCTCCTAAACCACACAATAAGGGGGTTATGTTCGATGCGTTCATACGACTGGCTATGGAATTGCCCCGCTCGGAGAATGGTGAGATAGCCCGGGTTGAGGTGCCGCCGATAACGGTTGGGGCATTGAGCAACCAGGACCAGACCACTTCTGCATCTGGACTGTTGCCCTTAAATTCTGTGTTTGGCACTGTGGTCGGAAGCAAAAAGGAGATGCATGAGGCAACTGTGGCCGTCAACGTGCGCGACGGCAAGGGCAAACACATACCACCCTCAATGCCGTATAAGCCGTCTTTGAAAGGGGAAGTCATAAAGAAGAACAAGAAAGTCCGTGGAATTCTCCTTGAGTCGCAGGTCAACTATCAGGTCTTGAAACACATCTCCGAGCCGTTAGTGTCCGCCTGGAAGAACCCCGCGGGGGGCTGTGCGATAGGTATGTCCACTATACGTGGCGACTTCAAACAGATCCTCTTCCGCTGGTGGCTAATCAGGCGCAGACGCACCGGGTGCTCATGGGAGGAGTTCCTGGATTGGTTAGAACAGCAACCAGCTCATGAGAGTGATAAACAGGCCTGGGAAGCCAGTACAAATATGAATGATGGCTTTCCCTTTATACTGACAGTGCTAACCGAGCTAGAACTGCCTGAAGACGAATTCAGCACGCGACTTATCACCAGGGCGCTTGCTGATTACGTCAACCCAGCCATCCAGGTGGATTGCGACGGTGTTTATTCCATCCCTTGGCGCACGCCGAGTGGTAGCTACTGGACAGCTTGGGGAAACTCCCGTAGGCATATTGTAATGGCTAATTTTGTCTGCGACTTCATGGAGAGCCACGGTGGGTGTGAAGGGTGTGATGTCTGTCGGGATGTTCAACACCTTCCCTGGCGTGAGACTATTTTGACACCTGAGGAGATGGCGCGTGCGTTCTTCGTCATGGGAGACGACTTTCTCGTGCTAAATCCACATGCTGAGCTGTTTGACAGGCTGACTGATTGCTTCTTCGGCACCACCACCAAGACCGAAATTAAACCCTTCTTTTCCGAGCCAGGCCTCTTTACGCCACAGGGCGCTGAGTTTCTGCGGAGGCACTTTGTCAGGGAGAAGCGCAAGCAAGAACCTGACCAGGTGTTTACCTTCAGGAGTCCCGCGCGCTTGCTTGGGAAGCTGTTCAAAGGGTCCGCGAGGGGCAGGTTGGAGACTTTTTATGCCGCTCTCACCGCTGCCATCTGGGAGTGTGGAGCCAACCGTCCCCTCTTTGAGAAGCTATTCAGCATGTCCTTCTTCTTTGTGGACAAGGTTAACGAGTTGTGTTACCGAGACCCCCTCAAGGAATATCTCGGCAAGATACCCATGCTCGAGGATATGACAAGCGTCTTCCTCCCCACGTACAACGACCTCAGGAATCTTGACTCCGATCTGATCTCGCCCCTCATTTGGGTGGAGCAAAGTAAGGAGTGTAAAGAGCTGGGGATGACGCCTTTTATGTATGCTGCATAAATACCCATTCATGCACGGATTGTTTACTGGATATGACACCTTGGTCTTAGCCAAAAGGTCGAGAAGCGATAAATTGTATTATACAAATTAAGGAGAGTGTTAAAACGAGTATAAAACAATTCTTGCGAGAAACAATTTCAAACGAGTCGAAAAGAAAATTCGTAACCAAATCGGTTCTAACAGAATTCACGTACGTAAGCGACCAGCTCATTTATCGGACACACGGCGGCCCTCTGCTCGACGGCGCGGCGCTGACGGTAGATGATGAAGTTTGAACGTGTGTAGCGGCGAATCGGCGGCTCGAGGGCTCGACGCGCGAGACCTGAGACCCGAGCGACGTGAAGCCAGCGCACTTCATCTCGCTGTGGCGGCGGCCGGTACTACACCTCAGGCTCCGGACCCTCAGGTTCCGACTGATGCGAACGCGAGGCTGAGGCTGCCTCAGTCGTCAAGTTTGGGTGTCTGTACGTGGCATAAAAATTGTCGATGGTTTTTTTAGATCGGTTCTTTGACTTGTGGTAACTAAAATTCAATGTTAACGTTATGGAATGTGAATTATTACTGAATATGAACATTTGTTAGTGTTAGTCGTGTATGAAATAGGTAGACTCTCGCAATTATGATGTTGAACAAGTTCGGTCGGGGTCTCAGTGCAGACATAAGTGCTTTACTCTAGTTTCCCTTCTAAACGAATAAACCTTTCGCCTTTAACTAAAGATTTCCGTGGAGGGGAGCCCATGATGAGTCTATAAATAGTTTTTATTTAGCGCCCGATCCTAATGGGATTGGGCCACCTAAACGATATCTATATGTATAATTCCGTAAGCGAATCGGTCCCCACGTAATATCTCGAGAAAGATAGGGCAACGTATTATGGCTCATTTTAAAGCTTGAGGGCCAAGGACGCAAGGAAAAATACCAGAATTATCAAAAGTTACCTGGGCTTTGCCCCATTGGTCCGTGAAGTTCCAATGTTAATCTTATGGGGAGGAGATTTTTAGATCTACACGTGTAATTAAGCATATGTTCCAGTGAATATTTTATATTAACTGAACAACTCAGCTGTTTACTTTGAGTTAAGATAACCTTAATTATAACTTTTAAAGTGGGCAATGCCCTATAAAAAAGGAAAACATGGAAAAATTGCGAATCCACAGTGTTCTTCTTCGTGGCCACATCTATGACATTTAGTATATAATCAGGACTAAGGACTAAAATGATTTTGTATGTTGAATAGACCACAATTGAAAGATGCTTAACCTTGATACAGTTAGTATAATAGTTAATATATTGTCTTTACTCAGTGAATGACGTTTAGTTATTATGTTACTGTTTTACATTTTGGCTATATTTAGTTAAAGTTAAATAGTTTTACTAAAGTGTTTGTTTATTTCCGACTGAATAATGTCAACTACAAACATTGAATAACCTCTGCGTGAGGAATATTTTGTTTTATTCATTCTCTACTTCTTTCTTTACGTAGGTAGTATGGAAACAACCAATGCCCGTTAACCAATACAGACGGGGAGCTATGCCCTATTCATGTAAATGACAGTGTGCGAAAACAAACAATCTATAAATCAATGTTTTTCATTGAACAAACAGACAAAACACTACAATCATAGCACGAGGGACGTCGATGGAACGGGGGGTAGGAGGCATGGGGATACATGTACATTGGGGGCATGTTGGGACATGGGTGGATATAAAGGGCATGGGGTACGTGGAAGAATGGGGGAGGCATGGAGGTCGGGGGGCAAGGGGGCAAGGGGGCTCGGGGAGGAACGGCGGTCATGGGGGTACAGTAGTATGGGGGAAACGGGGGCCAAGGGGATATGGGAGAAGGGGGGCGCGGGAGCATGGGAGGGTACAAGGGTCAAGATGGACTTTGGTGGTATAGGGGTGGTTGGGCTTGGGGGCATGGAGGCACAGGGAAGAACGGCGGGCATGGGGACACGGGAGGGTGGGTGACAGAGGAGACACGGAGCATAGGGGTACGGGTGTTGGGACGTGGGTGGCAAGGGGTATGGGAGGTTACCAGGGGCACGAAGGGCTTTGGTGGCACAGGGGTAGTTGGACATGGGGGAGGCTTGGGAGCGAAAGGGGACATGGGGGAGGCAAGGGAGACATAGGGGCACTGGGAAGAACGGCGGGCATGGTGGCACTGGGGCATGGGGGAAACGGGGACCAAGGGGAGGCATGGGGGCGCGGGGGCATGGGAGAGTACAATGGTCAAGAGAACCTTTGGTAGCATGGGGACACAGGGAAGAACGGTTTTAAACACAGGGAGGATGGGGGACAGAGTGGAACCACAGGCATGGGGATACGAGAGCATGTAGGGAACAGGAGCTTGGTGGTGAGGGGACGGGGGCATGGGAGGGTACAAGGGGCATGAGGGGCTTTGGTGGCACATGGGTAGTTAGACAGGGGGCACGGGGGAGACATGGAAAACGCTTGCTGGACATAGGGGGCATGGGGAAGAACGGCGGACATGGGGGCACAGGAGCATAGTGGCGGGAGGGGCACGAGGTGGTACGGGTGGTGCGGGGGCATGGGATTCACGCGGATCTCTGGCGCATATGGGGGTACTAAGCACGGGTCATGCGGGGGAACAGGGCACATGGGGGAGGCATGGGGAACACGAGGAGCTGGGGAGGAGGCACAGGGGTTCAGAATACAGTGGTGTACAGTATTAATAGGCTAATAACCATTTTGTCATGTTGTATTGAAGTATTTTATTTATTTGAGTTACGAACTCATCACGTACATGGTTAAGGTTAAAACCATTTTTATTGCGTCAGCAGTTTAGTAGTGTAATGAATTTTCATTTTTCCACAAAGTAGACTACTGTAGGTAATACAAGGAAAATTATTGTTTCATTGCTGATTTGATACCACCAATAAGTTCTATCACGATTAAGGTAATATTTTATAAGAAAATTCAAGAGGGTAAATTCACAGTATAGCTTGAGAAGAATTACATTAACTGTGAAATGAGATGATGAATTGAAACTTACTTTTGGATATAACTTAATTTTTAGGGGCCTTTGCCCCTACAAGAACCTAGTAATTAATAATAGTAATGGTATATTAAAAGAGTTTAAATATCAAGCCACTCTGAACGCTCAACTCCCTACCTCCCCCAATGGAAGGCTGAACAATCATCGATGACATCAAGTCACGAAGGACTTATCTGCCTCACGCTCAGGGAGAAGAGCCGTAACTCTTCATCGAGGCTGGTAAACACTTCAAGGTAGAAGAGATTTAATGAAGATCTTACAACAGTAATGATCCTGTGAAGTATGATCTGGCAGCGGTTCGAGTGAATAAATTGAGTACTGAAATGAATATACATTCATTCCTGTGAGAACCAATCATAAAAAAACAACATAAACAAATTTAAATTTTTATTACTATTATTTATACCAACATCAATCAATATCCGCTAAAAATCGTTATATCGACTAAGAAAAGTACCACACAAACACAGTTGTTGTTGTTTTGAATTGGTCCGCTTGAGATTCACAGTTAGGAGCTGAGCCTCAGTTTCAGCCTCAGCCTCGAGCCTGAGGTCTGAGACCTAAGGTGCAGTTCTGCCGTCCGCCATGGAGCGAGTGGAGCGGTAGCGTCGCTGGCTTCAAGCTCGAGCCCTCCAGTTTCAGCGATTTTAGAATATTTACAAAAATAAATGTATAAATAAGAAAGAACCAACAATTTGTTGATTGATTTTCACGTGATATTTGATGATAAACAAGAGAAATTTAAATACATTTCACTTGGGTGTAGTTTTAATGTGAAACAGCGAATAAATCAAACATGATTCTCGGACGTATAACTGTATGTTGGCTCATAGGCTTGCTCAATTCACTGTCTTGTACCTCATATTTACCTGGCGTAGGGGTTACCGTGATCAAGAAGGCGGTTCCCCCAGGATGAGGCCCTTCCATTGCACTGCGGTCGGGCTGACTCGTGCGAATGCCCCTAATGTGGGTATCACGGGCGCGTAATTTTTGGTAGCGGGGACTGCGTTCGCCCTGTCCCTAATAATCCTCTGATACTTTAGCGTTAATCAAGTAAAATGATTTAAGTCGTAGATCGTCTTACGTCCAACGTTAGCAATCACTTTATTAAAAATAAGTTCAAAATTTGTGTTGGTAAAATATTTAATTAGTATCGTATTGCCACCCAGCGATAGAAATCTCCGAGCGGTCACCCATGCAAGAAGTGGCCGACTCGATGACGCTCGCATGAAAATATACTATTTATTTAGTTTAGTATTTAATGTACTTAAATATGTAATATTGTTTACACTTTTTTGTCATTTAATTTTAGAATTTAATTCGTTACCATGGTTATTATTTTAACAAATGAAATTCTATTTGTAAATTTTTATATATCAACAAACTAATTAATTAATTAGCATTTTTAAATCCATTGCCCTGCTTATTATTTTTATTCATTTCATTATTATATATATATATATATTTTAAGTCAATTGAACATTATAGTACATAGGAGTACTTTTAATTGTTTCCATTAATTCTATTTTTTATTTCATTTAACAAAATTAATTAATTAACTTATATCACCACGTTATTAAAAGTGTACCAACAGTTGGGAATATAGAAGTGAAAAAGAAAACAAAAAAATATATAAAAACAAGAAAAAAAAGAATGCCAACAGCACGTGGTGTTCCCAAGGTCACCCATCCAAGTACTAACCACGCCCTACGTTGCTTGACTTCGGTGATCGGACGAGAACCGGTATATTCAACGTGGTATGGCCGTTGGCGGGAGTGTGAGTTGCGGCCAGTCTACACGAATGTCCCGACAAAATAATCACAACACTAGATTCCAATTTAAACGATAATTTATAATTAATTCTAGTTCAATGGACCGACCGACACTAAAATTATCATTCAATAATGAAAAACGGCAATAATTGTAAAGATAATTCAGTTATTTCTTCGACAGTATGAAAATGAGCGGGCGTGCGCGAGTGAAAATGTGGTCAGGCGTCGTCGGGCATGTCGACGAGTTGGATGGGGGCCGGCCAGCCGCGACACTTACAGTAAAAGCGATGGGAATGAACCGCACGCAATTATTTTCCTCCAATTTTTCCACACACGTAAACGAATTACCATATTATTCGGTGACAGTACTAATAGTATAACTTTTAGAAAATATAATAATTACAATAATAGTGTTTTTTGTTGGTCATCGTAGCGCAAAGTCGTTTGACTTGAACTAATTATTTTTCCTCCATTTGACAATCAACGGTGATTACTATTTATATTCTAGGTGAGAGTTCAAGTGTTTAGGTGGGCCGGTCCCGGCGGTACTGCAATGCCGGGTCAACCCGTGACAGAGGTGGAGCAAGCTCCTAGGACTCCGTCATTTTCCAAAAATCAGTTTAACAAACTGGTCCCTCGATGAGGGACGTATCAGATGTTAAGCTGATAAGAACAGAAATTTTTGCCTTTATTTCAAAATTACATAGCGAACATGAAAAGAGGTTATAGTGTAAATAGTTGGTCAATACAAGAAAATACAATGCTTACAATAAGTTCAAGATACAATACACAAAGTCAATAGGATAAATAAATGTCACAAGGCATAATAAAACCAGAACAAAATACAATAACAACCGAACCACCTCAGTGAATTCAGAACTGCCGTATGCCGGTGATGTGCTGGACATAGATGTCCCGGCTCCAGCGGATAGCGGCAGAGACGCAGCGGCGGGCGAGTGTTGTCCGGTGGCGCCTGCTGATGCCGTGGCGGGCGAAGGTCCCCCAGTTGGAGTTGTCCCACGCGTCCAGGGAGCCAACGACCAACGCGTCGATGGTTGTTGTGTAGCCACAGGACGACAGCATCTGGGCGAGTGGGGTGTACTTCCTCAGCTTCTCTTCTCTGGAGGCCGCAATGGACTGCCAGCCGTCTTCATAGGGGGTGGCATCGACGATCTTGATTGATTTGTTTATTTTGTCGATGACGACCACATCAGGCCGACAGCGGGCAGTCTCCTCCGGGATGTTTTCAGGCGTGGTGTTGCGTAGCTCCTGCAGGGGCACAGTCTTGTCCACCCGCAGCTCAACGCCTTCCGGTGTTCGGATCGACTCCGTCAGTAGTTGTTGGATGGAGTCGTGGCGTTTCTTGATTACATGGAGCGCGGGCGGGCAGTGGCAGAGGATGTGGGCGGTGGTCTCGTCGTGGCGGCCGCATCTTCGGCACCGCCGGTCTTCGTTTCCCCACCTCCTGCAGCCGTTGAGTGGAAGGACGTTGAGGCGGGCTCGGTGGAGGAACCTCCAGTCGGCGAACCTCGTGAACCGGCCCTATTTGCAGCATATGGTTGGCCACGGGGCAGGATGTGGTCACCCTCGCGACTCTGCCCTGGTCGGGTTTCGCCGCGAGAGTGGCCCTGTAGTGCAGCTGCATAGCGGTGCGGAGCCTCGCTGTCAGCGCCCCTCGTTGGAATTTGTCCACTATGACGCTGCCTCCTTCGGTCGGGATGTAGAGCTGTAGAGTCCATCTCTCCTGACACCAGCTAATCAGACAATAATATCTGTAATCACCAATAACTACACGTATTTACAGCTGATTATTAACAGATGTTTCAAATGCTTTATTCAATCCCAATGTTATTTTAATGGGAAATTTTTAAAATTCAATGGTGGATAGCGCCTTTATTTTCAGTCCGATTCTTATCAGTTTTTGGCGGAAACAACTACAGACCAAGTCCTATTGAAGAACACCAAAAACTTGAAAATCGGTTTAAAATTGTAGGAGGAGTTCTCAAAACAAAAAAAAACCCTAAGCGTATAAAATAAGTATAGATTATTATGTAAGGAAACCTGCTACTTGAACATGTATGTCACAAGATTAAATTTTTTCATTACAGTTTAATTGCGTCAATCCCCTCTACCCCACCGTAATATTCTCGAGAAGGATCAAATTTAATCAAACGGCCGGTTTTATTCACATAATATTGCCATTCATACCTTATTTAAAAAATCATGTTTTTTAAACAAAGAATGATTTTAACCATTGATGAATAAAAAATGCTCTCTATGCAAGAGATGAATTCATACAAGACATCATCAAATTTGAAGGTGGCGGCTCAAAATTTAAGAGTTTTTGCTCTTTTGCATTATTTTCTAGACTTTAATGAAACTCCCGAACGTAACGTGAAAATGAAAAATAAGTTTTTACTTTTTCTGTGACATTGAAGGCTTGAAAAAAAGTAGGGCAAGACTTTAATAACTGCAAAGGTGATTACATTTTGCGGTGACCTTGACCTTGATGGTGTCATATGATGATTAATCGTCCGTTAAATCTGTCACACGGATAGTTGATTCTTCCCGTAACGTTACCTCGTGAAATCACTCAGTGGTTTTTATTTGAGCTAATTCCAACAATTCCGCACTACCTATGGCTTTAGTTCAGATGGAACAGCTTCTTAAGCACTTTTTACAAAAATTCTACGCCTCCACCTCACATCTGCTTATTCCCACAAAGGATCAACTTTAAAACAGGGTTATATACTATGTGCGTTAATATATAAAAAGAAATACCAAGTAAACGCCGTGATGTTGAAAAAGCATTCAAAAACTTTTGTATTAACTAAAAGCTATCCTGGATTTAGAAAATTTTTTTCCTATATTGTTGGATAAACGACTTGACTTGAATGACGAACCTCGGGAGCGGCTTCTTGAATTTTAAGAAGTTGGAAGACGCCTTTTTTCATTACTATGCTTCGTTTTCATGGATAAACCACTTTTATAGATTATCGATTTGTTCGATAATCTGTACATGGATCCTATTAGCAAAATAAAGGGGGAGCCACTACAGTACAGGTGAATGGCACTAATGAAACTTCCAGTCAGGACAAAAATAGGAAACCACGTTGTCGTTGCCACAGCCCCTAAGCCCAGCATGCTAACCTTTTCGTAACCGACTCAATCCAAAGAGGGTTCAAATCACCAGAGCTGTTTGGGTGCCCAGAGCTCTGATACTGACATATGTTGTATGGACCGATGATTTCCTTACCTCAAAATGTCAATAAGCATAATTCTTTGATAAGTTATTCGCAAACAAAAGTCTAAGACCTTAAAAATATCATTTTACTTACTTTAAAATTTAACAACCACCTAATGAAATAATATTCTGTTCAGTATTTTGGACGGTCAGTTATAAAAGACTTTAAGAAAGAAAAGCTCGGGCTTAACGTTTTCTGAACGATTACAGATAAAGCTATTAAACTTCCTATATCATTCCACACTTTAAAATCTACTTTTTGAAGTAGTTTTCAGATTTTTTGAAGGAAATTTCCAGGACTAAGAAGAAAATCTTAAATGTTAACATAAGTTGATGTGTTACAGTGTGTTATAAAATTTAAGGTCCTTAAAGACTTATTTTCACTGGCTGAATACTAACTAATTATGTATATGATTATTTGAAACACCGCAAACAGGACCTCAATTGGATAATCGATGCGAAAGTGGCAGATAATTAATCTTTTCATTATATTAAAATGGCCAAAACTAAAACTCAAGAACTTTCGTAATATTCCACATTTGAGAACGGGTTTGTAGCTGGCCACTTACATTTAAAGAAGTTTAAAATGATGTATGATGAGAAAAAGTCAAAAGGTTATTTTTCAAAAGGTATGCTTTCATACTTCCTCTAAAGGACCTCCCCCAAGGAAAGTCATAAAACAAACTTCTGTGACCTTATACCAAATTTTCACCTTCAGAGTAATATAACACAAACGCTACATAAAAGGTTTATTGAGTATTGCGAAGTTATTTGTCTTTTTTTAAACAGGAACGTTTAATTATCTGCAGTTTACTCTTATTTATTTACAGTTTGTGGCACTGTAGTCTGTTAAGAGTTTTTTTTTTGTGAACATATAAATTATGCTTACAATGAAGATTTTTTCTGATTACTACTGGTAATTACTGATTACTACTGGTTGTTCTGATTACTACTGGATTTTGTGGTGATTACTACTGCTGGTAGGGCGTCACCGAGGCATGGCATAAAACTGAATGTAACAACAAAAGTGTTTTTCTATATTTATTTATTTTAAACTTATCTGTCAATTCTTATTGCTTTATTTGTAATGGTTCAGATATTATTTAGCACATGAAGAGATCCTTATGGTACTACATGAATAGAGTACCATAGGTAGTCCAATATCGTAAGATTTTGTACGACGGATACAGAATTTAGGCACCCAATTTTAGGAAATAATTTATAACGCTATTATAACATATTAGACATATTGCAACAAAAATAATGTACTTTACTTTTGTTATTGCAACTCTGGGAAATCAGCTTTGACGTTTCTGTCACTGTTTTAATTTAAAAACTTCAATTTTAGAACCTTACATTAGTACATAAACGTTTAGAAACATCAGAAACTGTATGAAAAGTTTTCAAGGAACAAATAAATTTATATTTTATATTAACTCTATAAACAGACAACATTAAAGTTATGAACAACACTACGTTTAGACACCTGCAATTTTCGGTGTATGTTAGATTATACTGCGTAAAATTACACTATACAAAACAATGCGATTTTAATTCTATTAATCCAACAAATTGTCCCTAAAGGTGATTATTGGAAGAGGTTTATGTTGATTGAACATTATAATATGCTTGCACTCAGTAAACAATCATCCTAGTTCGATCAGCGAAAATTACATGAAATTCATTATCCAAGTAATTGTTCAATAACTTCTTGCCAGCACGGGCCTATTTTTTATGCTTTATTAAATGGACACAGAAAAACAAATTAAGATTAGATAATGAAGCAATATTATTTTATCATATTGATATAGTCCTGGATAGTATAGTCAGGGTTTTGATAGCCAGTTGTGGAGTTTCAAATTATTTACATCACTTTGGATTTATGTTTAATCGATGGTTGTTTGATTGGGTGTTTTACTTTTGCCTTATGTTGTATGGGTGTAATCTTGCTTTTCTTAAATATCAGAGTCTATCGGCATAAAGAATGACTTCTTGGATGTAGATACTTGTAATGATCCTCAGCTCCTTGAAGGCAGACCTGTAGCTCTCATAGGGGCCTAGGTCAGCAAGGATTCTACCAGTTAGCTTCCCTAGGCTTCAACACCTCCTCTTAATGATAAATTACAATGTTCCACCCCACATGACAATCCCGTATCAAGATGAGTTTCTAGAAGGGCATGCATGATATGCTGCTTTTTTGGAAGTGGATATGTTCCGCACCTTTCCTATTGGTAGACTGCAGAGTTGACCTTTTGCAGAAATTGTTTATGAGAGGTCCCCAGAAGTTTGTACCCATATACATTGACGAGTTATCAGACGAATTCTCAAAGACTAGGTTTCAACAACCTTGCTCACACCAGGCAGAGTGGGAATTCGGTGGTCTCTTCTCCAAAGTTGATTTGTTTGGTTTTTGCTGGGTTTGCAGCCAAGTCATTCGAAGAACAGAAGTCAAATGTTATATTTATTCTATTTGAGCATTTATACTGGAGGTTGCAAGGGAAGTCAAAGTTGTATCGTCGCCATACATAATTGCAGTGCTCTATTCATTGACCAAGTCTGGAGAGTCATTAGTAAGGAGTATAAAGAGCACTGGCCCTAGGACTCATCCTATTTAAATGATTGATAGTTCATTTCCACTAGTTGCCTAGCTGCAGTCTTTAGCAGCTATGGAAGTGTCTTGGGCAACTATAGCCTGCAGTTTGTCCAGTATGATTTCAGGGCTAAGACAGTCAAAAGCATTGGAGTATTCAAGTCGAAAATACATTTAATGAAATGGCCGAGATTTTATATTTTGTCGCCAAAATTAAAAAGAATTGAAATAAAACACATCAAATTGTACAGATGTAAATCTTAATATTTTTTTGTTTTGTTTTTAGTATGACCGAAACATATGAATTGAAGATAAAACAAATTTACATTTAATGTAACATCTTTATCCATTGTGAAAAGCCACCGGAACTGAGTATTAATAAATATGGTACATACCAAATATCCGTCGCAGTTCCAACTTGTCCTTTTTCGGATGACCCGGGTTTCGGCCCCTACTGGGCCATAATCATATCCTTTTCAGGGACACTGGTTAAAAAATCAGTCATATTGACGGCGTTATAAACACACAAAACACATACACGGTAAAAACACGTGTGACAAAAAGACATTTAAACAAAACGCATTTAAATGTTGTTTAATGTTTAAATGTCTTTTTGTCACCCGTGTTTTACCGTGTATGTGTTTTGTGTGTTTATAACGACGCGACGTCAATATGACTGATTTTTTAACCAGTGCCCCTGAGTAGGATATGATTATGGCCCAGTAGGCTATAATCATACGTGCCTAATAAGTCTGTTTTATCCAATGCCTGTTATTGTATTGGTATAACCTTATCATACTCTAAAATAATAGTCTTTATGTTTAAATTATAGTTCGTTGTAATTTCGATCAGTTTACTTTAGAAAGAAGAATATTTTTCGTATACCGAAATAATTATAAACGTAGCAGTAAATTGAAGACAAAACTCTGCAGGTCCTAAAGAAATTATCAACATAGAGCATCAATATCAGTGAGAGACGGTGCGCCATAATTTGTGTACACTACGAAATAATGTCTCCCAGGAGGCGGCCCCAGCAAGTGAACCTCCTGATAAATTGTAGTTTCACTACAGCATTTGGAGGAATAAAATTATACCATGGTCTCATTTTTATGTTTAGGAAATATTTTGTTTTTATTTAGACCTGATTTCGTAACAAATAATTCACTTTTTTATGTTCACTTCTAACACAAATTTTCCTAAGGTCTGTAACTTTAATTACATCGGAGGCGCTGTCACATTTTACATGCTTGGTGACACGGGGTCAGAATGATTGATTGTAAGACAAAGTAAATAAATATTAATTATATAAAGTAAATTAGTCACACGTTTTTTATCACAAATAACCCCGCGTAGTTGTGCTGAAACTGTGACTGATCTTAATATTTTATTTTGATTGATCACCATCCAAAGTTCACCAAATTCAAACTGCAATACCTTAAATAATTTATTTTTTACAACCACACGTAAAACAACATTGTTTGTATTTGTGTATGTATTTTAGTTCATTTCTGTATTTCAAAATAATCATAAAGTAACAAAATTATTTCCAACGGAGTTTCATAGGTGTAAAATTAGTCTTTTAAAACAATGACGGTATACTGCAAACCATCAAACTTACAGATTACAAACTGAACTTCAGCCGAACAACGTGAAACTAGTTCAACTTAATTGTAGCGTCAATTGATTTGTTATTAATGAATGTTAATGCTGTAGCTGGTCTACATACGCCATTAATTCATTAGCGTTTGGCATTATACAATCCGTCGGCATGATAGGAAAGGTATAATTATTGATTTAATGAACCTTAATTAAAACATTCAATTACAAATAGATAAGTAATGTATGAATTCAAATTGATCAATAGTATTAATTTCAAAGGTATCGTTAGGGTAAAAACTGTAACTTAAGCTGTCTTAAAACCTCAAGGAGCCTATATAAATTTCATAATGTTATATTCAATCACTCTTAGCATAATTTATTCATTTTCTTTTACTAAATGAGGTTTAAAGTTACCTTTTGTGTCCAGTTCGGTGCAGGTCGTTTACTACGACCTAGGTTTCGACTCTATTTGAGCCATGTTCATAGATGTCAGTTGAGAATCATGCTGGTCCAAGCGTTCAGGTTAAGCGTTAGGTTGACGTTGTCGAAGGTTAAAAAACATTTAAAACACAACAAATACCTATTTCAAACGAAAAATACATATGTACACCGAACAGGAGACCAACAACGGATGCGAGCATTAAAAAGTAAACATTGAACGTAAAAGGTTAACTAAAAAAGTAAAAAGTAAATTTAAGACACATTTAAGTGTTACCAGTTCTGAGGCTATTTTTTAGTTAAATTAAATTATATTTTTTAATATTTACATTTTTTATTAGTTATTGCTGAAAGGGGGTTTATGGTTTTTAATAGAAAGTAAAACAGTTCACGAACAAGAGATTTTTTACTAAATAATGATTTAAAATTTAATTACAGTACAAAGCCCACCTCAACTTTATTTAAGTTTAAAACTTCAACACCTTATGTTATGGAAATAAATTATTTGGAATATAAATTATCCGTGTCATGAAATCATCTTGTCTGTTTAATCAGTTAACTTCCTTAATAAATTTCTTCTGTATTGTAGCTTTATTACGAGTGTATTGTCAATAGATTTAAGTTAAGTTAATGACTGTACCTAAAGAGTTGGATTTAAAATATCTGCTAAGTCGTAGGTCATCATTTAGGGTTATCGACATAATATTTCAAATTGTTTTCTGCTTATGGATTATTTAAATAGGTTTGTCATATTAGCTTACCAAATTAAATCAATACAATCAACCATTTATACCAGTCCTTTAGGTAAGATTCAATCATAAAATTCATTGTAATTTTGTACAGAAAATAGATCGTATTAAATAATAAAGATCGATGTATTTGAAGCATCGCGTCCTCGGTTAGATGTTCCAACAGCTTGTTATAGTAATTATTGCTGCCGTCTCTCGGAGCTAAGTCGATATTGTTGTGTGGCATAGTTGGGAACTCCTTTCAAACATGTTGATTTTTTACTAGATCAAAGTAATCCGTAAGATTTATCTTCACTCTTAAATATTTGGCTAAAATACCTTGTTATTGTGTTATTGTGGAGATAATAACGCTGTCTCTCAAAAAATTGTGTTGCAGTGTATATTAGAACGTTGACTAATTTTCAAAGTTGGATAAAGAGGACCTGGCTATTATTTATGTGGTGAAGAAATTTCATGAGTATATTTATGGTCATAAATTTACTTTCATAAAAGACCTTGCCCCGTCACTAGCTTTGTTTGGAGAAACAGAGTATCCCTATTGTGGCTACTGCAAGGGTGCATCGTTGGGCACTGATGCTGTCTTACATGTGATTATCATATTGTCCGTCGTAAGGGTTCCGAATTGATTAAAGGTGATGATTTCTGCAGAATCTAAATGATGAAACTTGATTAAATGTCAATTTCTTTGCACCCTTACCAGAGCTTCCAGGTACAGCAGCAGACTTGCTGCTGTACCTGGAATGTCATTGTTCATTGTTGAAAAAACAACTAGACATGTTCCAACACCGTCGAAAGTCTTTGATTTAACACTTCATGGATGGCCAGAAAGACTTTAGAATGAACCATCTCATTGGTTGACGATCAAAATATAATATAAAAATGGGTTGCTTACTGTAATGTAATTTATTAAGTTTACTCAAAGACCAAAAATGTAAAACACTTAGTCAAATATTAGATTTTATACATTAAAAAGAGAAAGAAATTTTTGGATCATCAAACTACATTCTCAACCTTTTTAAACACAGAGTGTGGGGCAGTTTCATCAATTGATTGAACACAGAGAGAGGCTGATTGATTGATAGACGTTGATAACCGATCTCTAAAATCCCTAACTTGTATCACACCCTTTCCTTCTGGTTTTTAGATAATGTGTCGGTCGATATTAACAATAGTATACATGCTCTACTTGGATAATCATATCCATTATTAGACATTTATCTATCTATAATATATACAGCCGCATGTGTAACTGACTCACTCACTCACTCACTTATGATATTAAAGTCCTGAAGCGACCGTTTAAGATAGAGACTTGAAATTTGGCATGGACATTCTTTGAGATGTTACAATTTAGGGAAAATCATAAAACTACAATATTTTTACTTTTTAACTATAAAAAAGGTAAAAAATATAGAATTGTCGGTAACGTAGTTCAGCCGTATCAGCGTATATCAACGCGTGGTATCGTAGATCACTTTGCAGGT
>CM061531.1:147774125-147814974 GCA_030545055.2 Neoaliturus tenellus
TTTTAAATTTGAGTTGTCGGTCTATTTATTCATTTTAGTGACCCCTGGAGTCGCAAAAAGTGGTTTTCAGAGTGATGTCTATCTGTGTATATCTGTGTGTGTGTTTTTTATATTTCCATAAAAACTGTTAGGTTAAAAAAAATTTTTACTTATCACCATTAAATCAGGCTTAAGAAAAACTAAATAATCCAGTATTTTGAACCATTGCTTAACACACTTGGTTGCGGAGAAAACACATTTTTCATTTTGGGGTAAACGCAGTACGTTGCAAAACGCCACAGCGCGTAGAGTCAAACTCGTGCCGCTCAGCTGTTGGATATCTGACTTAGCTATCAAGACATTATTGTTTGGAGTCTTTTATCACAGTTTTTATATTTTGTTGAGACAAAGCATGTGTCAATTGAAACCGTTTATTTAATAAGGTATCACAGTTAATCTTGACAGATAAATAAATACAATAATTAAATAAATAGTAGCAGTGAGTAATTATGCGTGCATTAGCTTAAAGATGTACAGCTAATAACAGCCTAATAAAATTGGACCACACAAAATTGACTAGAATCGACATAAGTGCATTCTAGGAGTGAGTGACAAGAAATATATTTAAAATTGGATTTTTAAAACCGTTACAAAAACTACACTATGTAATTCAGACTCGATCAATGTTTCATTCAAGAAAAATATTCATCAACCTAATAGAAAGGACTTTTACGTAACAGTTAGATTTTTTTTTTAACTCTTATATCTAAACCAGTAACGTGCTTATATATTTTATTATAAAAACTTATAACATGCCCTGACTTTGGCGTTGCTGATCTCACATGAGTAATATTAATTTTCCATTTTTTCTACTTATAAAATCATGCACATTATTATTATTTATTCCTTAATAAATACTTATGTTTATTCTTAAAAGTAAACAGTTGAAATTCAATTGGTTAAATTATAAGGATTACATGAGGTTAACTTTGACATGGGGTTTCTCATAAACGGTTACGTTAAACAAAACATGTTTATATATGAAATCGTCTTAAAATATTATTTTATCTTTTTTATAATAATTAGTGATATTTTACTATGTACATCATATTGAAAAAATAAAAAAATATTCATTTTAAGATGAAAATGACATACTAAGACGATTTTATAGCAATATTAGTTTTTAAACGCAACTGTTTCAGATAAAATAGAAGACAAAGTTTTCTTCATGTGATCCTTAAGGCTTACAGATGAAACTTACGATCCATTATGTATTAAACGGTTCAGTTTTGGGAAAGGTACCAGAGGATAAAAATGTTTGAAAATTATGAAAACTCTAAAAGGATGATAAAACATATTGCTTTCAATAATAAATTTTTAAGTTAGCCGCAACATTTAAAAATAACAGTCATTTACGTAAGAAAACAACTAATATTTTTATAGTCTTAAAAAATGTTTAAGTCTCCGATTAAAGTTTTTTAATAAATAGTTTTTGATATAACAATGGTGGCACAGTTTAACAGTTGTTCATCCTGTATAAAGGATGTCTCAAAATTATTGGCCCAATCTTTACCAGGTCATTCCTTAGGTTGAAAAAAAACAACTTTCATCATTTCATGTATCGTGCTATCTTGCTTGGTTTTCCGCCTGTCTGTCAGTTTGTGTTTGTAAAGAAATATTCATTCTCTCAGTTTTTGGTATCGATATCAAATTGAAACTTCGCTTGGAGGTTTATGTTAGGCAGTTACATTTTAACTAAAAATTTCAAAATTAAATCACTTCCTGTTTCAATATGGCGACTATTTGTAAATTGTAATTATTTTTCAACTACTCGTATAAGGAACATTTGACTACAAATAACCAAGCAAAGACTTTTCTTAACAAAACTACTCTTGATTTAAGCATTTTATTTTAAATTAGAATGATTTCGCTAAGGAAACTTATTTACTCTTATTTACTCAGTTAGGTGTGGTTCAATGTTTCCCAAATAGGTATTTTTGCTTTAGTGACTTGTTTAAATTTAAATAAAGTATAACAAATTTGGAAAATTTTCCTTTTTTACATAGTAGAAAGTTTTAAATAGAGGCCATTTTAAACCAGAAGTTATATAATTTTGAAAGTTTTAGTTAAAACGTAACTAATTAAAACTTCAAAGTAAAGTTTTAATTTGATATCCTTATCTAATTCGGAGGTAATGATAATTAAGACAGACAGAATGACTGAAATAATTAAGATCGGTCTATACATTACATGTTAAATTTTGTTTGTTTCAACCTAAGGAATAACCTGTGGAAGTTCGGGTTCATTATTTTGGTAGACTCTGTACATCGCGATTATAAGATGCTGCTCTTAGTTATTATTCGACAACACAAGTTGGTCATATCACATATTGTTTTTCACACATGTGAGAGATAATTGAGAGAGAATTGTCTTCAGAAAGTGCACCACTACTACGTTGTCTGTTGCCAAAAATAACCCTTTGCAGCCAGTATTTTACTCGGATAATATAGCGATAAAGTAGCTTCTAAAACGTATAAAGTGAGCCACAAAGACGCGCTGTGAGACGTTTCCAACCATGCGAGATATGCCTTCATATGAGCTGTACTACTCTCAACAATGTGCCACACAATACACAGCTTCCGGACCGTAGTGGAAAGGTTATTTGACTCTTCAAACGAGAGAGACTGTAATTCTACAAACCGTGCGCAGTGCTCAAGTCAAATATTATATCTTGGTAGTGATTGATAGCGTTTACAAATTATAAATTACACATATAACCACTAGGACAACTTACACAGTGGCTGCTGATGATGCGAGACAGGGTTCAATGGGTAAGGTCCTTTTTGATGACTTCAAGTTAAGCAAAACTCATAACCTTCAAAGTTATAAATAACTAAGACAGATGAGAAGTAACACAATTAAAATTAACACAAAAATACAAAAAAATTGAACTGAAAATGATACTAAACTTATTTTCAAGAGCTCGTGTTTCGCCCAAGAGTTTAAAAGTTCAAGTGATATTAAGTATTTGTTTTCTTACCTGTCTTGTCTGTTGTAATGAGTTTTACTTTTATTTTAAATTAATTGAATTTGGTGCTACTTTTTTCAATTAAAATTTATTGGACTGTGGAGCTTGTGTAAAAACTATTTCTCAAAGTAAATGTTCAGTTGACCTGCGATGTCTGGATTCTTATAGATGAGTAAAGCTGACTTGGGATCAGCAGCTGAAGGACTCCTTTGGATGTGTTAGTCCCTGGTAGCTAGAAGCTAATTCTAATTAATCACAAGAAACCTTATACTAGAAGATTGATGAGTGTACTTATCCTGTTCAAAACTAATAAGGTTGTAAAATGTTTAAAAGTAATTTATAGCTTGGCTAAGAAGAATAAAATGCTTAAGGAAAAACTTTATGCTATAGAAAGCAGACTTGAAGAACAAAAATAGTACTCAAGATACAATACTGATGAGATTCATGGTATTCCGCAGGATTACTGTTTTAAATATGTTTTTTAAATAAACAATTCCATGTTTGTAAGTTACTTGGTTATTTATTTATTGAATATTAAAATGTGTCCAATAATTTATGACCACCCTGTACAATCATTTTACTATCTTGGGGAAATAGAAGCCAGACCAATAATTTAATAACTTTTTGGTGATCATCGCATACGTGTTGTTATAAGCATTAAATAATAAAAAAAAACAATTTAGTCATACAACTTTATTTAATAAAATTTACATTCAGATAATATAATGGTCTTGATTCTAACCAGTCGGTCTGAAGATGGTGACATAGAGCAAATTAATAAGTGATACATGAATGTTGAATCCATATTGTTGTTTTCGTTCTTGATAACATTTAATTTTCAAAATGTTGTCGTTTTATTTATTTAATGGATCCTCAAACAATTATTAAACTCAGCATTAGCTTGCTAAGTTTAAGGCCACTAATTTTTTTGTTGTCTTTGTGATTGGCTATAAAGAGATGTCCAGGTTTCTGACCTTCAGGGAGTTTGATGGTTGACCGAAGTATGTGTATACAACTTACGATATGGTTTACAATATAACATAATTACATACAGTAATCCTGCATATTTATAAGGTTTTTTTTCCTTGCCCTTTAGAGATAGTTTGAACATTAGTTTATACCGATTTAATATTTAATTTGTGTCTTCCTCCATAAATTTAATAAAAAAAAAAAAAAAAAAAAAAAAAAAAAAAAAAAAAAATGGTAGGTACGGAGAGCTGGGATTATTTAAACAGTACTTAATTACACATCCATAAAAAGATATGCACACAAATTCGTTTGCCTATTTACCTCATTTATGAATGACCTCAACTGATTATATTCTTTTAAATTTTTGTACATTATAGATTTGGTACGTTGAATAGACTTTTGTTGATTAAATGACAACCCATTTACTGCTGTTGAGTTCGAGAACTCATTTTGGTTTTGAGTCATCCATACTTTGGTATTGAATTTTGTATCGAAAAGGGCATAACATAATTGACAAGAACTAACAAGGATCGGCAAATATGTTTTGTGTATTCTAGAAAACAAGGTGAGATAGGCTCATTCAACCAAAGAATACTTCAAAATTTTATTGTATACAAATACAAAAGGTTTAATAAAATTTGTTTAGTGTCATAATAATTACATTAACTTTATTTTAATGTTGAAGTATTATCAAACTTTTCTATTAAAATTTATCATACTTTTTGCAGGAATAGCTTTTAAATTAAGATTTAATACATGTATGTTTATGATAAGAATTTCACTTTTCATCCTTGGTTTACTAAATTAACTCTTTTAAGTGATGTTTATAAAATTTTTAAGGGAGTAATCAATAATAAAATAATAATTATTCCAACTACTCGTGTATAATTGTTCCGTAACTGTTCCATAATCAATAATTATTCCAACTAAAATTACTTTAATTTAAATTCATATGTATATTAAACATAAAAGGGTAGTATTTGCCACAGTAATTTGCATTAAAATTCAGTATTAGATACAATAATTGATTATCATGTAATATTTTAGTAAAAGCAAACAAGTCTTAAATAATATAAATTAGTCAGCATTAAAATAAAAATACAGAAATATATACATAGAATTAGGTGCATTAAAGGCTAATAGGATGAAAAAGATTACCCAGTTCATTAAACAAAAGCTTAGCAAATAACTGAGCTGAATGGTAGATTACCATTGTAGTTCTCTTGACTTACAGCAATCGTAATTAGCCACTTAAACAATTAGTTATATGTTTTCATTGTACTAAACTCAAATTGTTGTATAAAAAAACGATTAAGGTATTTTCTTTGAATTATTATACCTTTGACTTTACTTGTATGTTAATAAACTTGGATGAACTTTCTAATTTAGCTTTATAATCATTAATTCTATTCATTACTACCTACTTAAAAACAATTAATAACAAAAGCATAATACCTAAGAGAAATTGGGTGTCTTGCTAGCCTAACGCTTAGCGTCTTGGACTTGAGTTCAAGAGGTCACGGGTTCGATCCCCGGGATGCCCACTGACTTTAAAGGGTTTGGACCGCTTGCCAAACGCGGATTTTTATTTATTGTATACAATAAATAAAAAATGCCACTGGCGTTGATACATAAAATATAATAGAATGTAACGAATATTGATACATATAATAGAATATGAAAAGAACGATATAACTACAAGGGAAAAGTAATAAAAATTATTATTGCATTTAATCGAACTAGTACACGTGTTGCTCGACATCGATCAATTTATTTTGATACAATACAAAAGTTACATTTAGTTCTAAATCAATGACATCCAACCAATCCAATATTGTGAATATCAGTAATCACCAAAAACTACAGCTGTATGTTAACAGATGTTTAAAACGCTCAAAACAATCTCTATGTTATTCTAATGTGAAATATTTAAATTTAATTTGTGGATAGCGCCCTTATGTAAGTCCGATTCTCACGAATATTTTGCGGAAACAACTACAGACCAACGACACCAAAAACTTGAAAATCGGTTGAGAACTATATGAGGAGTTCTCTACACAAAAAAAACCCTTAGAGCATTAAATAAGTATGGATATAAAATATATCATTTGAAAACTTGAAGTAGATTCCTTTTTCCTTCATTTAATTTTATACTTCCCATGTTATGAACCACTTACTATGGGACAAAAGTTAACATGAATTAGCTTACAATTAGGTTTAGATACAATTTTAAACAATAGAGTAGTCTTAAAATTATATATTTTAATTTTATCTTTTAAGGGATAAATACAAAATCGTTATTGTTTATGCGTTTCCTTTTGTTTATGTTTCCAGCTTGAAGGATTTCTGACCTGGTACAAAATGTAATAGGCCTAACAACTGTTCACAATCTCATGCCTGTTCAGTAAATAAAGCCGTAACCAAATAAAAGTAAAGGGATGTATCATCTTACTTTTAGATCATGAACGATATAGATTATGCCTGGATTTTTTATCTTCTCATTTATCATCGCAAAAACATTATTCAAATCATTTATCTTCGAGTTCATCATCACGATAAAGATAATGAGATTCCTTTAACATCACGATTAATAGTATTCAAATCCTTTTTTTATCTTCATTTTCAACATTATTAGTGTCGTACTTAGATTACATATATATTATAAATCAATTTATCCTTATTTCTTTTTCATAAGAGACGCATAATGTTTTAAGTTTGAAAGAGAAATAATCCAAAAAATTATTAGTAATATCTTAGTAAAGTAATCTAATCTAGTGAAGAAAATTATTTAATAATTTTAAAATAGTCAGCAAGTGATTTCTCGTCAAGTCATATCTTAAATTTTTTTATATGTAGAGTTAGAAAAGTTGGTGCACTTGCATTATTTACCATAGAATAATGCGTAATAAAAAATAAAATAGTGAAAAAGCCTTCAGTTTCTACTATTTTGATGAAACTAGTTAAAATATATAATTACTTTACCGCTTAACCTGTATACATAAACCAATTTTATACACACAACACTGAAATCGACATATTGTTGGGCTATGCTACAATTTAAATAAATAAGGATAATCTATCATAAAGCAATGCACTACATTTCAGTGCTTGCAGTGCTTATATTCGAAACCCTTTGATGCTTAAATTCATTGCTTAGCTTTGTCAATAAATTAAATCTCAAACCCATTTTCTTTATTTGTTAAATCTAAAAACGTAATTTTATTCATACCTCACTTAATGAAAGTCGCAGCTCGAGTCTGATACAAAGGAACAACTAGAAGCTATGAATTATTGAGCGTTCTGCACATCTGTCGCGTTCTTCAAGGGTGTTACGTTAGTTAGTCCCTTCCCTCTGGCTTGGCTCAAGTTGATATGTTAAATAATAGATAAGGTTATATTTCTAACATCGTAGGCTTCTATAAAACTGAAGAGGAAACTAGTTTATAGGGAAAGAGTGGAAATGTTTGACAAAAGTCGACTAACATATCTAACGTTATATTAGTTTAACCTGTGCATCTCATGTTTGGAAATATTGTGCAAAAGATATCTATTTATTGAAATGGCGATTGTATTTTACGACACAAGTTAAAGTATAAGACAATCGTATCCATTAGTAATTCAAACGCCGTTTGAAAATCGAAACCAGGAAACAAAAAATTGGATATTGTTTTGGAAATTCAAATTGAAAATGTTTTTTTGAATGCTCTATACATATTTACAGGTTAATTAAAATTCACAAAACTTTTTTATTAGATGTTATTTAAAACTTATAATTATCTTTGAAAGAAGAAAAGTGGCTTATCCGTTATTCTAATTCTTTTTGTGTTCAGTATCTTAAATATTGTATAACTACAGTTAACTGTATTAATCGTATAACTTACAGTTAAAGGTAATTTATAACATTGTCAAGAGTAAAACAGTGTAAGTCTCAGTCGTATACAGGATGTCGCGTGGGTAAGTACAAAAACTTTGGGAATAGGTTATATGAGTCAAAATAAAAAGGAAATCAAGAATAATTTTTCTCAAACGCCTTGTTCCCGAAAGATCGGATTTTTTTTTTTTTTTTATAAAACATATATATCTAAAATACCATTAAAGATAACTTTAGGAAACTTAGTATAGTGTTTAAAGTAGAAATTAAATAATTGCAAAAACTAAAATTTTAAAACTAAAACATAAGCTGATTCTAAAAAACTCAACAAAAAATCTTTATTTCTCAACTATTTGCTATCCGATCCTTCTTAACTTGGCGTCGTTTGATAGAAAATTAAAAATACTAAAAAAAGTGATCGTGTCTTTTTTTCATTAAATTTGCTTTCTTAGAAATTTATGTTTAAAAAATCAAAATGGCCGCCATTAAAAAACGGAAATATATGTTTAACGAATTTTTTTGCAATTATTTAATTTTTGCCTTGAACACTATATCAAGTTTCATGAATGTATCTTTAATGATTTTTGAGACATAGATTTTTATTTAAAAAAAAAAAATACAAACTGGTACATATCTTGATGTTTTAGAAATTAAATGTTTTCTTTATTTTTTTATTTTGACCCATAAAACATATTTCTAAAGTTTTTTTAATTACTTATGTTCCGCCCTGTATATGGATACAGCTCCAGACATGGTGAGTGGAGCGCTTGGCAGATGGTGTGAGAAACATTTATAAAATGTCCAAACGTACTTTTTAAAATTGCTATTAAGAAACTTTAAATAATTTTACAATAAAAAACTAATAGTTTTTCAAACAACCAACTATAAAATTGAGTAGTTTAAATATTATAACACTGTATTATTTTTCTTTACATGAAAAAACAACATTATAATTATATACGATTTTAGGTACAGGCCATGAAAAACCTTATCCATCTTGAGCGCTTTTGACCTTCTAGACGAATAACTCGTCAGTTTACAATCAGCTGGTTAAAAGGTTGTAAAATAAATGAATTGCAAGGTTTTTTAAATTTCAAATTTTGGTAATATTAAGGATGTAAGATTACCTTAAAGTCAATCAAATCTGCTAATATAGAATAGTTAAGCTTTTATTTGGTACGTACTACATGTAAATCGGTCTAGTGTAAGTCTCAGTCGAACTGTCTAAAGGTGTTTTTGCCTTACTGTTTTAAATGATATGTAATTAAAATGGAATAAAGTTATTAAAATAGCGTTACATTTGGTATCTCGAATACACCAAGTCTGTAGTTTAATAATTGCCCATCGTTTTCTACGCTAAATCATATGATTCATCTTGGTACCTCCTATATCCTATTGAAAGCATTTAGCTGGCTATAAATTGAATATAATTTAATCGAACAATCATGTCTAGTAAAAAATCTATGTAATAAAAAGAATAAGCTTTGAATAAGCTTTTAATCAAAAGGTGTTAACTTAACACCTGTAATCATGTCTTCACCCTTATGATTATTAGTTTTCATATATACATCATAGGTAGACACTGTTTGAGAAACCTGCCTTTTCTGTTACTTCTTGTAAATGTGGCACTGCCGTATTTTATTTAATGGTGTTGATTTAAGATTCTATCATCTCAGATTTTTCAATACAAAAAATTAACTTTTTTCATACAATAACTTCTTTAAAATATATGATAATTTTGTAATAAGAGTAGCTTATACAGAATGAATTTATTTATAACAATCACTCACCTTTTTTGCCGATAGTGAAATTGGATTCATATATACCAGTCTATTTATTTTTACTTCCTATCCATGTTATCAGTTAGTACAACCAAGGCCCGACTCAATATAATTCTCGGTAGTCACAATGACCAATGAGGCCCTGATTAGCTGATAGTTTGTGTCAGTTATGGCTAATTAAGAGAGCTTATTTAATTCTTATTTATGTGTTAAATGTGTAGGTAAGGAAACTATTTTCTGGAACATAGCAGTAGTGGTAGCCATACATAAAAAATGCAAATACATTACACTATGTAAGTATTTTACCTAAATCCAAGGTTCCATGAACCTGTATTTTTCCTAAAATACAGGTTCCATGAACCTGTAGAATATTTCGAATAAAATAACCTCACAATATAATTTATCGTTAACGATGTAGAGAAACCATATTATTAATAAAACTATTATATTATTATAGATGGAAATTGAGTTTATTTTTAGTCAAAATATCATTAGTTATATTAAGCTAATATTTTGTATGAATAGGGAAAAATGGTAGTATTTATCGCCTTATTTCGTTTTTTCGCCATGAGACAGAAAATTAATTTAACCACTTAAACATATGTCAATTTTTAATCAGTAGTATGGTACATCTGCGTTCAAAGACGAGCGAAGAGACCGAGCTCGACCATCATGAACATCAACGAGAGTTGCGAGTAAAAGCTGGTAGCTTAAAACAAAACAATTTAAAATGGTATAATTAATTGACGAAGAATTTAATGTATGAGTCAAATGGAGAAAAAAACACTGGGGTGGTTGTATAATGTTATGATTTAACAATGCATTTAACTACCGCTAAGAGGATTACTTAAATTAATGGGAAATGAAAATGTTTTACTCAAATAACCAAAGTTAAAACAGCGGAAAGAAACCGGTTTTACCAATTACACTGTATTATATTTGAAATAATTGAAATAAAGGGACGTAAAAACTGTATCGTACTTGCTGGGTAGCTGAGTGGTTACAGAGCTCGCCTTTACATCTGAAGGTTCCTGGTTCGATCCTGAGAAAAGTTAGTGCTTTTGATGGTTCGATACTTAACCCAGCTGCCTTTGATCATTGGGCATCTTGACAAAAGAACAAGCTGCTATTTGTCAGTAACAAAGCTACACCTCTTGTGATCAATCACACTCATCTCTTCAATCATACTAACCTTAAAATACGAACCATAGAATGAATCGGTGTTTCAAAGAAAGTATTAATATGTATTGTTTGATGTATTTTACGCGTGCAAAAGAGCATGGATTTCTTTATTATGACACATTTTATTTATTGTCATTGGACTATTCTTCCAATAACTTTCCATAAAACGACATAGTAAAATAAATAGTATTGGGTGGTTTTCAAGTTTCTACTCCTAAAGGTGAGTTGTCTTAATTTTTGTCCCTTAAAGGGAGAAGGTATAACAAAGTTAACCTTTTCAAACGAGGAATGATATCAAGGAAAAACATGGAAGAAAAATTAAACTATCTAAATAAAAAATGGCCATACAAAATTAAGGCAATAAATTGAGCATCATAAAAATTTTTATATTTATCCCGTTTCCCTACTTCAGTGTCGTTTTATGATGGCACAATAACAGAGGCAGCTTATTTTGTTATAAAGATCCATGTAACCCGTTTACGAGCCCTGGGAGTCTTCTGTCAGCCAAACATGTGCTATATATCACCCCTTGTTTCTTCTCTGTATAACAACATCCCCATGTTTTACATTGCATCACTCTTAACTACTTTGGAAAATAAGGAACACTAAAGTCATGTTGATGGTTGCAACAATTAAAGTGAAAACATATTCGTGTAAAATAAATCACGTTTAAAAAGTAAACAAAGGGTATAAGTTAAGTTGATAGGCATGATTACCATTTACTATTTAACCCAACAACCCAGCCCAACGATTTTACAACTAACCCAAGATTAAGTAATTTTCCAAGCACAGTTATTAGTGCTTACAAATTTATGAATTATTCTTAGTAAAAAGATTGCTTAAAATCACATATTAAGGTTTAACAAGGAATCACCAGGAGTGCTATTCACTCTAATCTATTGAAAGAGACAGGAAAAAATTACATTTATATTATTAATGTAATGTGTATAACGTGTAATGTTATTATTAAATGTGTATAAGTTGGATTGATGAGACATGCTTGCTTAGGTTTAATTACAATATACAACTTAACTACGATTAACCCAAGATTAAGTACTTTTTCGAGCATAATTATTAATGTTTACAACTTGCAGAACTAATCGTAATGAAAGACTTGCTTTTCACACTTCTCTTTTAAAAGTAAATAATCTAAAGATACATGCAGCCCTGAACTGAACTATGAATCTATGCATTAGTTTGCGAAAAGGCTTTTTCGATCGGTGTGAGCGTTATGCTTTAATTAATTTCTTCCTCCAGTCCAGGCCAATAAAAATTAAACCTAAATAAAAGAAATGAAATAGTTATTTATGCAACAAGTGCGGAAAGTGCCGATTTGCTGCACTCGAGAGAAATAATTATGCACGAGCCGCAGGCGAGTGCGGAATAATTTCTCTCGAGTGCAGTGAAAGCACTTTTCGCACGAGTTGCATATTAAATTTTTCCTACGACTACCAAATATTTGTTATATACTTATAAACGTTTAATATTCACGTTAAAATACCCACTATGTGAGGTCCCTGTCTCAAGATAGTGATATTAATGATATCCTGTTTTATGCACTTTCTACATTTAGTTAAACATTTTATTGGATTTTTCATGCAGAAGATTTAACGCCACTGTTTTAGCAGTTTTAGCAAGATCGTCAGGGAATAAGTCACTTAAATCACTAAAGTCACCGTCATAGTTGATCATTGCGCATCTAACTTACGTGCCGGTAGCTCACCTGTAGCTGGTTTGTAGGTTATGTTTATGTTGATTCAATAGAAAACGACCACATGGACAACAATAGATCAGATGTTTATATCCAGTGTTGCCAACTTAATTCCTCACTTATCAACGTTTCCTTGCTGGTTAATGCTAATTGTTTTGTGTTCTAATGTTTAAACACTGGAGTGCGCAAAGTAAATCTAGCGTGCGCAAAGTAAATCTAGCGTGCGCAAAGTAAATTGAATAAGGCAATCGCCTGTTTTGCGACGAGTATCGAGTGCGTAAACAACTGTTTTCACGGATAGTCGTAGGAAAAAGTTATTTTTTACATTTTAACTTCTCCTCCTCTTATACTTCTCTTTTCTAATCTTTAACTATGTTAATGTAAACAAAACAAATCGTCTCTTTGAAATTCATAAAAGGGATGGATTTAGTACTTTGGATTTTGAACTGTCTTTTGTACCTCTTTCAGTGTTTGAACTACACTACGTTTTTAGTAATCCCTACTCAAATCAGAGTAAGTAAATTAAAGAACATGCAATATATGTTGGGTTCTGATTGAAACTGGGAGAGTTCCCTTTCCTGTGTAGTTTTGTAGTTATAAACACAAAAATAAATAGATAAAATCCGTTTGAACTTCGAAATGCAAGAAAACCAATAAATTTTTATAAATTTATTTGGTCTTAATCCGCTTTACGAAGTTGTTCAGAACTTGTCCATTTTAAATTCAAATTATTCAACACAAAAAGGATTGAAATAAATGAGGCCATGCTATTAACTTTGATTCATTTATAGGTTCTATCTAACCTAAACCAATAAAATCTCTATTTAATAAAATATTTTTGACTATGACGATATATATTTGTGGATTATATATTTCAGTGAAATATGAATTAATTGATGTAATAATTTATTTATAATTCAATTACAGGTTTATATAAATGAATATTTGAAAATATATTCACTACCCTGATTTTAACATTTTTTTTACGTAATGTGTAGTAGCAGTAATGGTACAGGACAGTTCAAGTAGTTTACTGCCCTGCTGAAAACACAATAAAGTGTAAGATTCAGTGTATTCCCTAGACGGAGATCAGTCCTCAGCCTGTCACCCTCCCCCTCAGTCTGCGCCGAGAATTACTTTTTCGTTTTAAGAAACAATTATCAACGGAAAACTCATTATTTTCTTTATTAATGCGAGGGGAAATACTCATAGACCACGAGCCGCCAATATGAAACTCTCCCCCCCCGTGAGAATTTATGACTTATACTTTTTTTGTTGGTATTACCTACTAGATTAAGAATTCGGTTGTTTGCCTTTTTTAAATTACAGCATATTCCAGAAAACCACCAAGAAAAGACGGCCTACGAGGAGTCAGACAAAATTTTTAACCAGCAGCATAGGTCGAGTTTGGTATCAAATTAAAGGTCTCACATAGCAGAGTACAATGCCGCAAACTAGACTTCAAATGGATGACCGAAACGGAAATGGCAGGCAAACAAAGATTCCATTAAAATGTATGGGTAAAACTTTAAAATGCAATAACTTTCTTTATACCCAACCTTTTAACGTCGGGTTTGTGGCATTGTACTCTGCTAATTGGGGCCTTTAATTTGATACCAAACTTGACCTATGCTGCTATTTAAGAATTTTGTCTGACTCCTCATGGACCATCCCCCTTAAGGGGTAAAAAAGTGATAATGCCTTAAAAGAGTAGACATTTATGGCCATTATTGATATACCAAGTCTTGTAACTTTATCTATATTGGTAAAAAATATATTTCAACGTTCCGGGACTTTTCAACCACACTGTAAATAAAACAAATTATTTCACTTTTTCACCATAAATCTTTAAAAAATTCATAATTATTTGGAAATATTTAAGTAGAGAGCCTTATAACGACCCATTAATTAATAAAATTGGCCAAGAAAACTGTTTGTGTTTTCGGTCAAAAGATTTTTGAAACTGAATCATTTTAATGATGATAGTAGATTTTATATTTTTCATGGTTTTTTCGTATTTTTCGGGATATGCTGTAATTTTTAAGTGGCAAACACCTAAAACCACAAAGTACATGTCAATACAAACACAAAAATGTTGAGTCGAAAATTCCCACAGGGGGGGAGCATATGTTCACATCAGCCTCTGCTCTATCATAGTCATTGTAATAAGCCATTTTCTGACAATGGCAAGATAAAACATAAGATGCCTAAAATTTTATTTTCTGGATTTGTCATTTAAATGCAACTAATGTATAGTTAAAGCTCTCTTTTCCTTTAAGAAAAATGAAATGTATTAAATCCTGATTGTTATTCAAGTTATACTTTATTACCTGCCAAAATTAATTTAAATGCTTGTCTAATGAGGCAAATTATGTCCACATGATGTTTCTGTTTATCTGTAGTGAACCACGTCTATATTAATTGTAATAATTGTTTTCATCACACAATCATTAATCACTAAAACAGGTTAAATAACTTTAAGATGCCGTTAATTTTATCATAGATAAAATCAATCAACGTAACCCAGCGGTTACGTTATCATGGATTTTTTGTTAACATTTATATTACACCGTATTATATTTGAATTACAGTAATATAAATCAGACCAATACAAAATACCTTGCTAGTAGTTTTGATAAAACTACTATGGCGATATACGAGCATATTATGTCATGGCATACTGCTATGTATGTGCATATGATGAGTGACATGTATGAGTCACAATAATTTTAAACATTTCAAAGTATTTTTACTACTAAAAAAAGAGTGTATGATATATACAGTCTTTATTGTCAATTCTCCAGCTTACCACAATTACAGGGGATAATAGTATGTAAAATGCCGTTTTCATTATTGTTATATAATGAAATTTAACTTAAGTAGGGTACATTTAACTTGTACATGCAGGTTGTTGTCTTTTTTACTATTTTTGTAAATTAAGAAAATAAAATATTTTTTTTTCTTGGACCACTCCACTTAAGGTTAACCTTAGGTCGTTACACATCATTCAACTATCAATAAGACCTATTCATTTCTTAAATAAATAAATAATATATAATAACATATAATTCATTTCTTTGGTTTTTATAACTGGCTACTAATGAATTATAGAGTCATGGTACTCTAATACCACCTATGTTTATGCCTTTGTAATAAACATTCTTTCAACAATGGCATTTTTCCAAACTCCATCTCCAAAATATTTCCTATTGATAAGAGTGGAGATAGGAAAGATCCGATTAGCACCACGCGGTTTTGCCTATTCCTATAATGCCAAAAATCATGGAAAATATATTGTGTGAGCATGTCAATGTTATTATTTTTTAATTATATATTTTTGTTATCGTTAATTCCTTTTACCGACTTAAAGTTTGGCTTCAGGTAGCGAAGCGGAAACTTAGTTGCAATTGATGCTTTTATCGAAACAATTTAATCTTGTAAATCACATTCTGCTTGTGATTAAAATTAGTCAATATAATATCGGAGGTTCTGCTTACAGCCTGTTCAACCCATTGCTGTCAAGTAGTACTGACTCGGTCTGACAAATTGTGTCAGAAAACGGGCAGTCCTTTGAGCGGGAAGTGGTCTCGTCGGTCCTTCAGGGCTCACTCCTCGGTTGTTTTTTACTACCTTACCCTACACTCTACACTATAGTATATGAAGAAAGTATTGTTTGGTAGTAGGTCTCATTGCACAATAATTCCAGGTGGATTTTTATTAAGTGTTTGTTGATTTTTAAAGCCAGTTGAACCCCCAAACCGTGAAAACCAAAATTTCGTAATTTCGTAGTTTATTAAGATTGAAATAATGACACCACCTGTTATTCCAGTATACTAGCATTCAACTACTAGTTCTTGTGTGTGAGTATGGGTGTGTGTGTGTGTGTGTGTGTGTGTGTGTGTGTGTGTGTGTGTGTGTGTGTGTGTGTGTGTCCGTGGTACCGATGACTTTTGAAGGGCACCTCCGATTTTGATCAAATTTGGTATGAAGGTGTAAGACCAGGTCTATTTTCATGAGTTCGCGAACCAGCATGATCTGGTTATGGGAACGGGGTTTTATGGGTTTTCAAAGGGGTCAAAAAAAGGTTTTTGGAATTTTTGGACCTCAAATTTCAAAATTCAACAAGTTTTACTAAAACCATTTAAAAGAGCTTAAAAAACAAACAATTTAGTATTTTTATTTTTTAACTTAGCTTTACAGATAACGGAAAAATTCTAATAATAAGTTTTTCATGTTAATCTTATGGGAAATCAATAGAACCCTGTATCTCGCTTATTATTGGAATAACTTGATACAATTTGGTATGTACCTTCACTAGGTAGGGTTTAACTGATATTTGCTTACAACACCCATATGGCGGAAAACCTACATACTCACCCCCATGGGGTTTATGGGGAAAATTAAAAAATGCCGTTTATTGATATAATTTTATATTTACCTTACCTAATCATTATATTTCCTACCAAATAAAATTTTTTAACAATATCCCATGGCAGTAAACCTACATAATCATTCCTATGGGTTTTATGGGAAAATACATAATCTAAAATTCCTATGGAAATTCGCTGATTACGCAGGTCTGCTGCGACGGGGGTATTTTATTATATACAACATTTAAAGGCTTTATATATGGCAGTTTTCCTTAAAATTAACGGTTGGAGAGATAAAAGCAATTGTAATTATTTTTTTACCCATATGAAAAACATAGAGCAAAATTGTATTGCTTTTATCTCCGAAACCATTTAGTAAATAAAAAATACTCCACAATAAAATGTATAAAATAATGTTTTTAGATCATTTCACTCATAAAAATTATCATTTACGCATAAATAAACATTTTTCCAATGTGGCGGACGAATAATGAAATTTGTAAAATTTTTATACAATTATGAAAAATACTATCTAAAAACATTATTTTAAGACTTATTTATTCTTCAGTATTTTTTTTTTTTTTTTTATGCAATGACTTAGGAGATATAGGATAAAGTTTGCCCCATGTTATTCTTATGTGACTAAAAATGAACTTCAATTGCCTGTAGCTCCCTAAACGTCAAGTTTAGAGAAAAATGTTACATTATAAACAAGTCTTTAAATTGCCTATGCAATCAAAAATGACATAACATTGGGAGTTCGCATTTGAATTTTTTTAACTAGGGGTTAGTGTGAGTCAGGGGTTAGTAAGGGGATGAAATGTTCATGTTATTTTCCCCCAACGTTGATAAACGTTTCCAGCAAACTAAACAGTAATAATTATTTTAGTTTTGGAATAAATTAGATGCACATAGCAAACACCGTGTAGAGATAGATCCATGTCATAGACACATGGAGAGATATGTCATGTCATAGGTAGTGAAGATGGCCGTTTCCCTCCACTAGAGTGGCACTGCTGGATGTATAGTGGCATGGTGACGCTGCTGTATCATTGGAGAAATAAGGGATAACGAAACGCGCGCTACTTTGAATTAAAATCCCAAGCACAATAACCATAACAAATCAACCACATTTTGCATTTTTTAAATAGAGTCAAGTTATCTATCTCATTATATCATTTTTTTAGACAAACAACATATTTTATTTTAAAACAATATAACAATACTTTATTTTATAAAATGACACTGTAGTAAAAGATTTGAATCAAAGAGATTATTTTTAATACATTAAGCCGCGTCCGCACTGGGCGAACATTCGCGGCGAACTTGTTCGTCGAACACAAAAAAATCAACAAACATTCCTAACGAACAATTACCAGCCATATGATTTACATTCTAAAAGGTTAGCAACGAACAAACAAATGTTCGGAAGAACTTTGTTCGGCGAACATGTTCGGCCAGTGCGTACGCGGCTTGAAAGGACGTTTAAATTATGTCAATATATACAGAGTGAGTTTCTTAAGTGATCCTTAGCAAACTTTTTTAATCTACATATCTGACAGTATACCACATATGTGGGATCCCTTTACTTTTTTATGTTGCTTTCAGGTGTTTATTTCAATTTTGGAAATTTTGCCATTTTACAGTTTCAAATATTAAAAGTTAAGGGCAAAAAAAACAACATATTTCACCATTTTGGTACAAAAAAAAAACCCGTTCCCATGGTCCGATCTTGTTAATTTCGAATTTAACCTGGTGAATGCTGCCCTACACCTCTGTACAAAATTTCATCAAAATCGAAGGATCCCTTTAAAAGTTATCGCGTTAACGGGACACCACCTCGTTATGTGAAGGTATAGATTAAAATTTTAACATTAGATCAACATATAAATAATCAGAATGTACGGGTGTTTTGGCCTATAGAAACCTCTAAATGAAAAAGTAAAACTTTTCTGGGTTTAACCGTGAATCCTACCGTAATAGCATATTTCTTATAGGAAAATTCGCAGTTCTAAAGTATTCTGCCATTTAAATTAATGGTTTGGTCATCGACATGATGGCTTTGGGTGACTCGGTAGTCCCGAACGAATGGCCACTAATATACCGGGTGTCTCACGTAAGGTGTCTCAAATTGATTATAGATTAACAGTTTGTCCTAAAATCTTGAAATAAAATCATTTCCCACTAAATTGACCCCAAGGAATAATTTTAAATATTTTTAACGTTGTATAAATACAGGGTGTTCAAAAAACTGGGGGTCACAGGTTCGAATCTCGGAAATTTCAAATACAAACATACGTACAAACATACGTCATATTATACATCATTAGAAAGGTCTATTTAATACAAAAATTTTTTTGAAAACAGAATTTAGTTATCTTTATTCGTTTCAAAATGGCGTCCATTGTTGTAGCCAAAATAAAAATTTACGGAATACCCTGTAATTCTTTTATTATTTGTCATAAATGACTTCTGATTCAAAATAGTTATTTGAAATGAGCTAAGCTTTACAATGATATGTCACAAGACCACATTTATTAAAAAAATAAAATTTCCAAAATTTTATATTTTTGAAAATGTTTACATAAACAAAACTCAAAAATTTTTTAAATACAAACACATGTCATTTTGTACATCATATTAAAGCCCTCGTTAAACTTAGCAACTTTATAATTTACACTAATAGCGTATCTCTTATGGTTTTGTAGTAGTAACGTAAAAATGTCATTTTCCCATATGATTTTATGCATGTTAATTGATCAGAACATAATAGTATGGCAGTCCTTCTTTCATTGTTGCCATACCATTAAATTAACATGCAAGTTATATGGAAAAATGACATTTTTACGTTACTACTACAAAACCATAAGAGATACGCTATTAGTGTAAATTATAAAGTTGCTCAGTTTAACGAGGGCTTTAATATGATGTACAAATTGACATGTGTTTGTATTTAAAAATTTTTATTTTTGTTTATGTAAACATTTTCAAAAATATAAAATTTTGGAAATTTTATTTTTTTAATAAATGTGGTCTTGTGACATATCATTGTAAAGCTTAGCTCATTTCAAATAACTATATTTGAATCAGAAGTCATTTATGACAAATAATAAAATAATTACAGGGTATTCTGTAAATATTGATTTTGGCTACAAAAAATGGACGCCATTTTGAAACGAATAAAGATAAATAAATTCTGTTTTGACCAAAATGTTCGTATTAAATAGACCTTTCTAATGATTTATAATATGACATATGTTTGTATTTGAAATTTCCGAGATTTGAAACTGTGACCCTTCAGTTTTTGGAACACCCTGTATTTATACAGTGTTAAAAAAATTTTAATTAACCCTTGGGTCAATTTAGTGGGAAATGATTTTATTTCAAGATTGTAGGACTTAATGTTGATCTGTATAAATTTGAGACACCTTACGTGAGACACCCGGTATACAATGCTTGACGGCTTTCTCCACACACTGATTAACTTAATCTAGGTATAAACTTGCGTTTTGTTACGGTAATTTGTTTACAAAACTGTTTTTTTTTCACAGTGGCAGCAATGTGGCTGCATGCGAATTATTCACCCGTTTTTAAAGTAACAGGTCGATGTAGGAAAACAAACCGTTTTATTACACAATAATAAAATAATGCAGACAGCAACAATTTAAATTATAAACTAAATAAATATCACAATAAAAATGAAACAGAGCCCCTAATTAACTGATCTAAAAGTATCAAGTTCTGAACAGGCTGGTTCCATTGAAGTTTTGAAAAGCCCAAATGGCCAATCATGAATTATATTTAACCCGTGAATCAAATTTTATAGTGCAGAATCTTCCATGTTACCAACCACTTGTTCTAGAGGATTAACGAGCTTAGATACTGTAAGTTTGTAAAGGGGCAAAATAATATTTAACCAAGAATCTTTTTGTTTATATGTGCAAATATTTTAAACAATAGGCCTAATGTAAATAGATCGGATATAGTAGTAATATTTTACGTATTAAAATTTTTCGAAAAGAACGTACTAAAATAATTTTTATTTGTCTAGAGTTTTTTTATTTCAAACTTGCAATGGTCAAGAGTATTCATTTAAGTGATATGTAAAAAATTTTGTCTGGGGGATAAGGGGCAAGAGATTGGTAAAAATGCCTCACATACAAACTTAAGGTTCGTTTGAAGTAATTGTTTTGAAATTCATAGTTTTTTCCATAGGAAAACCAGTTTAATCGTTCGAACAATATGAAAATCATAATAAAATATTGCTAAAAAAATATATATATATTTTGAATATTGGTAGGGCTGCTTGTAGCAAAAAGTAAAAAGAACACTTAACTGATGCGATATAAGGAAAAATGAAGTAAAAAATGTATTTTGAAGATTTAAAATTTCTAGTAAATGAAACGTTAAACAGTTTAATCACTCCAGAAGAACACTACCATTTGTCTTGAGGGGTTTTAAACATGTGCAAAATGTTTTAAGATTAAAATTCGTATTAACATACTAGCATAAAAATAGAGTACAAGTAACAGAAGTGAGTACGCTTATCAGAAAAGATTTATGTTAATACGAAATACATTAAACTGTAACTTCAGAAAGGCTTATGGTTTTTACCACAATGTTAAGAAAGAGTTCTTAACAACCAACTCTAAAAAAGAAAAAAGTTCTCAGTACGATTATTAAAACTTGCATAAATATTAATTCAATGATTTTAATCATCGTAGTTGGTAATGTTAATCACGCAGGTGATTGTTCCTGGGTATGTTTTGTATGCACATTTAAAAAGTTTAAAAAATCAAGAAATTAAAAGGGCAACAATTTATTTGCAACGTATGATTAAATAAATAAATAAAAACAAAAGCTAGGTAAGTTTTTACGAGTATGTGGTGGTATTTGTTTCTTAAATCTCTTTGTAGGTCGCCATAAAGGCTACTTAATAAATATTCACCTCGCTTTTCGCCTAACGACCGCTGTGAAAATCACCAAAGTTTTGAAACTACCTTAACTTTCTACTTCCTGGCTACAAATTGCTCAACACAAACGCTGTGATTCCTATGCAATATTGGACTTTGTTTCAAGCGTCAGAGTATGTTTTTGGTAGAGTGTGGAAGTTTTTTCTTGAAAGTAATTTGTAGTGAGTTGGTTTTAAAGTATCAAAATAGTTCCATTGAAATATAAAAATAGTTTCATTGGCTATTTTAGTTTGTTAATTCCGAATCACATTAAAATTTTCTTACAAAAGTTAACATTTTCCTAATTTTTGTAACGCCAGAGTCCGCCAGGGGTTACAGCACAGAGCTGTATGGGACACATAAGTATTCTTTATTTTCTTAGTTTTTAGTTTTGTTTTCATTTGTACTTTTCTTCTTTTTAATAAGTTTGTCGATTAAATTACTCTTGTAGCCATTTTTTGCAATGCTTTTTATGATTTGTTTTTCGGTCTCAAAGTCCATGTCTTTCATAGGCACTTTTAATAATCGGTTGACCATAAAATTAAAACTTGCCATTTTATGCTGCCAAGGACTATTTGAATCTGACGGTATTATGAGGTCGGTTTGAGTCTATTTATCGTAAATTTTCAATGAATGTCTCCGATTGTCTTTGCTGATTGTTAAATCAAGAAAATTTTTATTTTTTTTCCAATTTCCATTGAAAATTGTATATTGTCAGATATCGAGTTCAAATATACTAAAAAGTTATTACAGTTATTTTTATTTCCATTTCAATTAAAAAGACAAATTACGTCGTCAACATATCGGTACGAATACGTTATGAATTTTCTTTGAATATTGTTATCATTCATTATTTTATTATCTTCCAGATAATTTAAATATAAATCAGCTAGAAAACCCGAAAGGGGCGAGCCCATGGCTAAGCCATCAACTTGTTTGAAAAATCGATCCTTGAATTTAAAGTAGTTTTGGTCCGTTACTGTTTTTGTCATTTTCATAATGTCTTCAGTTTTATTTGTTGACACAAGATTTTTTGGGATAAGCTGTCTTGCAGGATTTTTAACGTGTCTTTTACTGATATGTTTATGTACATGCTTGAAACATCAAATGAAACAAATAGAGAATTGTCGGGTATTTCTATATCTTTAACTTTGGTGATCACATCATCTGAATTTGTCAAAGTGTTATTTTTCTCAGTTTTTCTCAGTAAAATTTATTTTATTTTGCTGTATAAATACTTACATATTTTGTAAGCTGGCGCGATTTGGTAGTTTACCACTGGTCTCATTGGAATATTTGGTTTGTGGATTTTTGGCTGTCCTCTTAGTATTGGTGCTGATGGATTCGTGGTTTTCAATCTCTGCTTTTCTGCATTCGTGAGAGTTTTACATTTTGTGATTATATTATTTATATTGTTGTTATGATCTTGCGTTGGACCTTTTACAAGTATCTGGAATGAGTTTGCTTCTATAAATTCGCTTACTTTTTTGCCATAGTGTTCATTTTTAATTATGACAACAGTATTAATCTTGTCAGCCTTTGCTATTATACATTTATTTTCTTTAAGTTTATTTGAAATTGATTTAATTACTTTCATGTCTCTGATTGATTTTTCTTTTTGTTTCTTTTGCTACATTTCAAAACCTGTCTTATTAAGTTCATGTACGAAGTTGTGTCTCATTGGGTCTTGTATTTCTTTGTCTTTACCTTTTATTGCCATTTCAAGGTCAATCAGTTCATCTTCAATTACGTTTTTCTGACTGTCCAAGTTGACATTATATTTCAATGATTTGTTTAACATTTTTTTTTCTCCCTCGTCAAAAACAATATCAGTTAACTGTCCTCTTAGTATTGGTGCTGATGGATTCGTGTTTTTCAATCCCTGCTTTTCTGCATTCGTGAGAGTTTTACATTTTGTGATTAAATTATTTATGTTGTTGTTATGATCTTGCGTTGGACCTTTTACAAGTATCTGGAATGAGTTAAGTTAAGTTTTTTTTTTTTTTTTTTTTTTTTTTTTTTTTTTTTGAGTAAAGTTCATAATTTGAATCTATGTTATCAATATCTGTGTTTGGCTTTTGGTTTTCGATAAGTGTTTTTAATCTTTCTGTCATGTGTTTCTTTTTTTTAAGAATAGGTTCAATCCAAGGTTCTATGTAATTTGAATGAAATTTGAAGTTAATTGTAATTTTTACAATGATTAAAAAAAATGACAAATAATGAACAAAAACAAACGACGGATAAGTTCCAAACGTCTGGCATATATAAAATTAAATGTAAAGAGTGTCCCAAGTATTACATTGGGCATACCGGAAGAAACTTTTTGTGACGATGCAAAGAACACATCAAAGCCATCACATGGAACAATAAGACAACTCAAAGATTGATGTTCGCAGAGCACATATTAGAATCTGACCACGAGCACGGCAACATAGATGAAAGGGCCAAAAAATTTTCATTTTACACACCCTTTAAGGGATGTCCCTCTTGAAAGTATTACAGAAATTTTGCTTTGGCCCTTCTCACACCATACACCATTTTAAAGGTCTTTGCATTTGGAGTAATAAGCCACAACCCCGACGTCATAAGGCTGAGTATTAAGAAAGTTATTGCATTTTTAAGTTTTACCCATATGATTTTAAAGGAAACTTTGTTTGCCTACCATTTCCGTCTCGGTCATCCGTTTAAAGTCTAGTTTGCGGCATTGTACTCTGCTAAGTAGGACCTTTAATTTAATACCAAACTCCACCTATGCTGCTATTTAAGAATTTTGTCTGACTCCTCGTGGGCCGTCCCCCTTAAGGAATGAATAAAAAAGTGATAATAGCTTAAAATAGTAGACATTTATGGCTCTTATTGATATACCAAGTTTCATTACTTTATCTATAATGGTAAAAAATAAATTTCACTGTTCCGGGACTTTTCAATCACACTACTTAGTTTAATGATTATTAAAACTTGCCGTAAAATTCCAACTTACAATAGAGGCAAATGTTTTCACAAAACCAAATCAGGTTATCGGTTTAACAAATTTGTCATTTCCTCTCCACCGGCCAATTCCAGTCCAGTGTCAACAAATCAAAAACGTCGACAGCCAGTTAAACTAGGTCTTGTTTTTGTTGAGTTTTATTCAACTTGTCCTTTGTATTAAATAACAGTTGACAATTAGGAGATTTAATTTATCTTAATTTATCTATATTCATTTAATTTATCTTCGCCGTTTTATCACTATGATTTCACAGTTTTGAAAAGTACCTTAAGACAATAAAATATTATATGAGGTGGTGGTTGGATGACCGTGGTTGATCACTTCTCAATCAACTTCGACTCATTAGTCCTTGCTGAGGAACAGGGTGGCCCCTAGTAGCACTAGCTCTAATGCTCTACCTGTCAGTGTGCGGTAGTGGGTTGGGTTCGGCGATGTTGGGCCGTAGTCGTGGAGGTTCCTCGTCGACCAGCTCCCGGATTTGCCCCCACTCGGAGCTTGCTGCAGAGTCTTCAAAGTTGGAAGTCAGCCGATCTACGAAGCACCGGATAGTCGGGACGAAAGCAGCATCCCTGATCTCGGAGTTCCTCACCAACCACGGGGAACCGGTGGCTCGACGTAGACACCTGCTTTGCACCGCAAGCAGTTTCTTCCTCGACGTCCTGCCGGTGAGGTGGTACCAGGCAGGAGCAGCGTACGTCAGGACAGGGTGGAATAGAGCGGTGTGTAGCTGAATCTTTATCTTCACCAAAATTGACATCGGGAGGATGGAGGTGAGCGCCTTGTTGGCGAGGTCACACAGCCTGGTGACGTGGGGTGTCAGTTAACCTCTGGATAAGAATGACACCGAGGTATTTGACCCTGGACTACCACCCTATCCTGGCTCCGTTGACATCCTGGCTCCGTTGACAGTCAGGGAGCGCCCGTCCCCTTGTCGCCACGCACGGGTGAAGTATATGGCCTCGCTCTTGTCAGCGTTGACCTTGATTCGCCACTTGGTCAGCCAAGGTTGGAGAACGTCTAGTTGCCGCTGCACGTAGACTCGTGTCATTCTCAGGTTGGCGGAGGTGGCCGTGAACATAGCGTCGTCTGCGTACAGGGAGATCTGGACTCTCGAGGCGGCAGGCATGTCATTGGCGTATCACAGGTACACAATTGGGGGCGAGCACTGAGCACTGAGGCACGCCGGACGAGACAGGGCGAGTGGTGGACCTGGAGTCGGCAACGCTGACGCAGAAACGACGCTCAGCAGCTTCCATAAACTCCCAAGAGGAATCAGCCAGCTTGAAGAGTAGCCCCTCGTGCCAGACGCGGTCGAAAGCCTTGCTCACATCAAGCAGGACCGAGGTGGCGTGATTCTTCCTAGTAAGGGCCCCAGAGATGGTGTATAGTACCCTGCGGAGGTCTAAATTTTTGTTCACATAATTGCAGGCGTTTTTTGATGTTCCAAATACGTCATAGAATATTTATAAACATCATATCAAGGCTATAATTTCTGAAGTAAAAAATGAAGATAATCTGTGGTACCGAAGGGTAAAAATGTACTAGAAATATAGGATACGCAACATATTTTACCCGCATTATTTTCTTTAAATTTCGGCCTTGTCTACTTAAAAGATGTTTATGGACATTCAATTCTAACGTTGAAAACGATCAAGCAAAATAAATAGTTTTTAATAGCCAATATTAGTAAAAACTAATTATTATTATCATACAAAACGCTTCCCAAAGGAAATTAAAATTAAAATAGACAACTACTCGTATTAAAGTCGAAGAGTAAATTAATTTGATTTATTTATTTAGTAAGTAATTTATTGAATTACTCATGGTCAATAATTTAAGTGCTAACGATTTTACATGAGTTTGGATCTATTCTTTACTTAAATATAATAGTATAATAAAAAAAAAAAAATAGAAATACCACTTCAAGAAAATATTTATAGGAAGGTTTCATATATAAATACGTAGATATTCGTAAAATAAAACTGAAGCATAAAAATCCGGGCTACGAATTCAGCTTCAGCCCTTAATCATCCTGTAAATATTTCCTTTATAAAACAGCAAATAACAGGAATGTATAAAAATATTGTTTAATACTGCTGTTTGGGCAATACGATGCCTTTGAGATGTATTTCTTCGACAATTCTAGACGAAATTATTGTAAAATTAAAAACAACAACTGTTCATAGGATTAAAAGTAAACTATTTGCGATATGTATTGGTTGCATGAATATAAAACTTTAAACTGCAGAAAATATGAGTTGATAATTATATTGTCATAGTTAAATGTAATATATATTTTTTAATCCACACCGTAAAACAGAAATAATTTTGTCTATACAAGTGAAATTTTCTCTGATATTGCCTTTAACTTCTTACTTATTTTTTATTAATTTATTGATTTTACGATGAATAATGTGCATAGTACTGTGCGTATAATGTAAATGGCTTTTTCCGTGAATAAACATATAAACTATCCTCGGAAAAATATAACCAAGCGGTCGAACCTGTTGAAGGAATCAGACAGAGATTGATTGACAAGTTCGCCGATATCCGGGATCCTCAGTGTTCTCAGCTCGTATAAAGTCTCTTGGACGAGATTTATGTCTTTATTCGAAAAATAACCCCGTGTACGTCTTTTCACATTTAATTTTCATATTTTAACCAGCTGGGAGTAGTGTCTTGATGCATGATATAGTCTAACACTAAAACCCAAATTTGATTATAAGAAAACCCTTAATTCATGATATAAAAAAATCCAGACAATTAAGAGCTGGGTTTTGATATGTTTCCATAATGAGAATCGTGATTGCACCTAATGAACAGTAATCATTCGACAAAACTAGTTCAGGAACTGTTCTTGGTTCGAATTGCTGATTGCGGTTCCTGTATAGTTAAGCTATAGTTACTATACTTAAATTCGACGGATCAATGAGGTAGGCCTATTCTTAGTAGTTGTTATTATGATGAACTGATTTACCGTTTTATTAGTTATAGTTCACATGTAGGTAAATTTTTTAACTAAAGGAAAGTCATAATGAGGTATGAGTGGATACTTTTAGGGAGTATTCCTCCTCTCCATCAACCAGGGAACAGCATTGATTGTGGCGTCTATGTCTACTGGTTTGCTGAAAGACTTTCTTCAGAGTATCCCATTACTGCATGTGAGATAAAAAAATGATTTTCAGAAGAAAAGAGCGTCGAGCATGGATCCTCGGCTGTACTGATATTACGGGGAGAAGTCAGAGAGGTGGCTTTTCCTAGAAGATCCAGAAGAAATACCTATTAAATCGCCTCCAGCCCCAAAGTTTAAACCCCAGCTAAGGCTATCAGTTGTAACATATATAGTTGAATGGGAAACAAACCCTCTGGTCTTATTGGGGCCAATTGCTAGAAGCCCTTAAGGGATCGATCAAGGACAGGTATTCTAAAACTTAGTCCCTGTTTCGCATACAACCCATCAGAACACCGGAAGAGGGGAAGAAGTCATGGAGAATCCAGCTACCCTTGTCGCCGTGGAGAAAGATTTTGAAATGATTGATGCCAAAGAAATTTGAACTAGTTTCCTTTTCTTCTGTTGGAGGAGCAAGACCTTTTACCAAATGAAAGGTGCAGGCAGTGTCTTTCATTGATTACCTTGTCCGTGGGATACGAAACCTACAAAACTAATCATAAAGTAAGATTCATTGACTCTCCGATTTAGACTCCCTTTCATAACAAATAAGCTATTCTTGAGATTTACGGCTACATTCATGGATTACAAACTTAACAAAGCTAACCCTTAATTACTTTTTTATTTAGGCTCTATTTTATAACAAAGAGTTTATTCTTTAGATCATTTACTTCGTCCATAAGATAAGGACCTAACCAAGCTAACCCCAAATTAAAATGTATTAACTTCTCCATGTTGAAAACCTTTCTTTGATTAAAACGGACTGACAGGAAAAATAAAATATTCTTTGCCATCATTGTCTTTTATAGAATATTGACATCATAGAATTAATATTCTTAAATATAATAATATGTTCCAATAAAAAAATGTTGCTTCCATAAGAGTAACATGGTTACTTTGAAGACGAGTGGAGCGGAGCCCTTTGGAGGAATCTTAACACTATCACGTTTTCCTATTTGGGACCCACAGAATCCGTGTACCAAATTTAAACCCCCTACCATAATGGGAAGTGGGAGAATTCGTGATGTATGAGTGAACGAATCAGTCAGCCTTTTAGGTATATGTGTAAAATAAGTATCGAAGGTATCACGTTCGATATTCATTTCCCCGCGCTAGTGTGAAAATCATGAATTATCATGTTCGCATGTAAACCACCACTTGGCTGATTGGTAACCTAATATACTATTACCTTTATAAATGGTTTGAGGTCCCTGTCAAAAGTTATCAGTACCACGGACACATATATATATATATATATATATATATATATATATATAAGTAGATAGTATCATGTTACTTCTAGGACACTTTTGGAGACAATCAAAAATCAAACAAATTTCACAGTTTTTTAATACAATTATGCAATATTTTTGCCATTTTTTGGCCAATTTTCAGCTTTTGTCAAATTGTCTTAAAAAATATGCAATTTTAATGAAATTTTTAACAAATATGCCTAAAATCTTCTACAAAATAATTTTTTTTTAAAAACAAGTAAAATTATCACATTTTATAAGTATTTTTTCAATAAAATCAATAGTCGACTTTTCATAAGGTAATTTAAAATTTTAGTAGTATTTTTTCAATAAATTTGACTAAAATAGTAATAATATATTCTAATTAATTTCAGTAATATCATTTTTAATTATATTATATTCAAGTAATTTTTCAGATACAATAATAATATAACAATTTGTTTTACTAGTAGCTACTATATCATAATCAAAATCTGCATTAATAATAATATCATTTTTTGAACTTGAAATATTTGTTGGATTTTTTGTAGTATCAATTACATAAATTGGTCTATTATCTAGAAATTCTGTTGGACTATAATACATTTTACTACTAATATAATAAACTTTTTTGTAATCTTGATACATTTCATACATAATTCTAAATTTTTCATTGTTTATATCAAAATTTTCCAATTCATCAGGGTAATAATGACCATTTAGTTTTACTCTTATATTTTTTACATACATACTATCAAATTTAGAAGTATCAAATAACTGATCATTTGTTCTTGATTTTTGAAATCCAATTATAATAAATTTTGGATTATAAATATTTCTATAGATATTTGTTATATCAAAACTTAAATTCTTTCCTGTAATATTTTTTTGTTCAATGCATTGCCAATGATTAAAATGAAAATTTACTTTTTCAAATTTGCTTAGTTCATTAATTAATTGAATTTTACTTGTTGTTTTGTATTCAATTATAGGAACTCTAATAAAAAATTCATCAATTGTTATTTTACCTTCAGTTGGTAATGTAGCATTATCATAAGATCCATCAGCCTTTTTAGTTTTCCATCTAAAAATTGAAGGGTACAGAGGGTCCAAAAATATTCAAAATTTAACTGATACCACCACCGTGTAGGGAAATGTGAGTTCTATAACCACGTGCTTTCATTACAGCAAAATAATGATCGGGGTCCTTTAAAATCAACAAAAAAGATTTGGTATACAGAGAACTAGTGCTTGTTGTCCCTCGCGAACAGCGAAGAAACGCTTGTAGTCCACTAAGCGGGCCGGCGTCCTCTGAAGCGCATGCACGCTGTGTCTTGTACCAGTCTGTGACTGTTACGCCAGCCAGCCTACAACAGTGCTTTTCAACTTAATTGTGTTGTAAAGTTTATTTTTTAATACAGTATTACAATATGAGTGATGGTGATAGTGATGGTGATGATGTGTCGAACTTGAATGTGAGTGCTGGTTCTACCAAGAAAAGGTAGGCCTAATAGTATGGCTCTATTAGCAGCAGACCTGCATACTCAGAATATCCTACAGGATTTGATTCTTTTAACTTCCCCCATAAAAATCATGGGAACGAGGATGTAGGTTTGCCGCCATATGGCTGCTTTAAGTAAATATAAGTTGAACCCTACCTAGTACATTCCAAATTTGATCAAGTTATGTCAATATGTGAGATAGAGGGTTTTGTTAATTCCCCATAAGAATAACATGGAAGAACTATTTTTGGATTTTATCCGTAACCTGATAGCCAAGTTAAAAATTCAGAATACTAAATTGTTTGTTTTTAAGCTCTTTTAAATGGTTTTAGATGAAATTGTTGAATTAAAAAAATGTGGGTCAAAAAATTCCAAAATCACATTTTTGACCCATTTGAACCCAAAAAGCCCCCATGACCCGATTATGCTGGTTCGCGAATTCATTAAAATAAACCTAGTCCTACACCTTCATACAAAAATCCTTCATCAAAATCGGAGATCCCTGTCAAAAGTTGTCAATACTTATTAATATATATAAATTAATTTATATATATATATATTTATATATAGCATTAATACATGTGTAAACTTAATATCTTTGTGAAATTTGTAAATATATTACAAGGTTTCATATGCAACAGTGCTTATTGTCCTAGTTTACAGAGAAAAAACGCTTGTTGTCCAAGCAAGTATTTTTTTATTTATTAATAAAAGCTATTTTATTGTTTTTAATGAAACAACTTCAGTTTAAATTAATGAAGGATTAGAAGTAGATAAGAAAACATTAGCTTTTAATTATTTATTGTTAATCCTGGTCGTTTTATAAGGTTTTAAAGTTTAAAATGCCTGTCCTGTAAAATTTAGTTTTTGTGACATCAATCGTTCTTTCTCTGCACCCTTCAATTGCATCATTATCTTCTGATCTAATAAATGTTACATTAAAACCTCCTTTGTATATTGGAATATTTACATTTTCAAAAAATCCTAATCCGAAATGAGATAAATTACCAATTGCTTCAAATTTATTTTTAAAATTTGATTCAAAACCATTATTTATCTGATTTATTTCTGATTTTGAATAAGTTATAGTACCTTTAATTGTACTTAATAGACCAGGATATTCAATTTCATCAATCAATTTATTATGTTTTCTAACTTCAATTTTTGAAAATAAAAATGGAACAAAATTATCAATTAATTTTATATTAGCACCATTATCATATGCATTTCCATCAGATTTAGTCAATTTACCAGATATATAAAATTGAAATTTAGAAGTACAAAATCCATCTCCAAAATCTATATTAAATTCAGTTTTTTTATTAGGTTCATTTAAATGTAATTTAGATAATGGATAGAAATTTTTGTATTCAGCTCTTTCAATATCATTTACATATTTTTTGTAATCAGCCATTTATTAAGGATAAATTTTTTAAATCAAAAGCTTTTTTAAAACAAGTAAAATTTTTATAATTTTATGATGTCAAATTTTATAATTTTTATGTATCAATTTCATATTTACTTTTAAAATATTCAATTTCAGTAGCATGATCAAGTATAAATTTTGCTGATATTTTTTGATGTTCTAAAATTAATTCCCAATTTAATGTAAATGCATAATCATGAATGAAATATTCAGTTAAATCTTGATATTTACAAATCAAATCAATATAATCTTTTAATTGATAATTTATGAATTCAGTAATAAAATCTATAGTTAAATTTTGATGTTGAGCAATTTTTTGCCAATTTAATTTATTTTGAAACAATCTCATCATATTAATACTCAACTCATATTTTTCAGAAATATCATCCCAATTATCTTTGTTTAATTGATTTTGGTTTCTGATAATGAATAAATCAAATGAACTGTATAGAGCCATTTATTAGGGAGAAAATTTTGTAAAACAACTTTTCTTTGAATTACAAATACAACATTTTGATTTAATTACATTTATATTTTTCAATTTTATTATCTGAATATCTTTAGAATTAGTTTTTTTGTTTACATTTAAGACAATAAATCAACTCCATTTATATAAAATAATTATTGTAATTTATCTATATCATCTTTAATTAGTATTATTTCAGCATTTAATTCTTTTATGGATTCATTGACTCCATCAAATAGAAATTTTAGTTCTTTTTCTAATTTTTCTTCTAAATTTTCAACATATTTTCCAATATTAATTAAAAAGTCTGTAATTTTATTTAAATCCTTTTTAGTTTCTGAATGATCATTACCAATTTTAATAATTGAATCTAAAACTTCATCTAATTCTGATTTTATTACAACATCATATTTATTTATACTTGGTTTAACATTAACAATTCTTTTACCATTAATACTTATATAATTTTTCGATAAACCAATAGCATTTACTAGATTTTCAGTCTTTTTTACATGACTTTTAAAACTTTTACTAAAATTATTAAAAAATATATTTAATTTAGAATTTATATAATCTTCTTTAATATTAATTGGATGTTTTTTCTGTCTTCCAAACAGATCAAATATATTTTGTGAATCCATATTTATTAAGGATTAATTTATTTATTATATTATCAAATTTTTTATTATTATTTAATTCATTTAATATAAAAATACATAAATGACCACAAATTGGTGGATCATTATAATTTTGAATTTGATTATCATTATAAAATATATTATCTTTTCCTAAATATTTAACTAATTCTATTGGTGGTTTATTAACTATATTTCCATATGAATCAAAATAATATTTAATTTTATCTTTTTTATAATAACAAACCCAAATCATATTAACACAAAACACAAATTATGTTAACACAAACACAAATTATGTTAACATAAAAACAAATCATGTTAACACAAAACACAAATCATGTTAACACAAAACACAAATCATGTTAACACAAACACAAATTATGTTAACATAAACACTAATTATGTTAAACACAATTTATTTTACTTTATTTCTGTAATTTTCATTAAATATATAAATACTAATGAAATAAATAATACTAATAAAATAAATATTCTATCAATTATTGAATCAAACATACAACAAGCCATTATCATTATTTAATATCAGAAAAATTTTTCATATATTTTCCATCATTTGATTTTTTCAATAAATTAATAGTTAAAAATCCATAGTCTTCTTTCCAACAATCATTACAAATAGTTTTAAATTTATCAAATTTCATATCTGATCCAACAAAATTATTATATATTTTTTTCATATAATGTTCATTTTGTTTAAAGATGCATAACATATTTAAATTATTTCTAATTAATTGCATATCAACTTTTGAATAACATTGTGATAAATAAATACATGATATATTTTTATGTCTACCCATTATAAAATATTCTTTAATTTTATCTTGTTTTTCTAAAATACAATCATCAAAAACTACTAATGAATTTGGTTTACATTTATTTAGTGGAATCATATCATCACATGAAAAATAAGAAATTTGTTTATTAATATTTGATTCTATATTTTTAAATCTTTTTTGTAATAATTTATAAGATGGTTGTTCTAATGATTTACTAAAAATATATAAATTTGAATATGGAATTAATCTTTTGTAAATAAAATTTAATAATAATGTAGTTTTAATCCACTTGTTCCTATAATTAATAATCTAATAGGTTGATCATTTTTATTATTTTTATCATATGATTCTAATTTTATATTATCTTTGTTTTCTAAAAATTTCTCCATTTAAATAAGATGAAATTATTTAAAATAATTGGTCATTCATCCAAACTAGAATTAAGATTAGAACATCCAATACATTTAGATGGAAAATATAGTATTGGTTTAAGTGGATTTTATTCAGATAATTTTATATCAAATATACCAAATGATTATAAAAACTGTTATGGATATTCTATTAAAGATGAAGATGATAAAATTATAGATCAATATTTTGATATAAATAAAGGAAATTATACAATTGAAGAAATAAAAAATATTTTTATTAATAGTTTAAAAGAATTTAAAAAGAAAATTAATAAATTTGATGAAAATGATTTTACACTGAAAAATGATGGACCATATATTATAATAAAATCTCCTGTTAAAATTATAGTAACAACAATTATAATTGATTTATTAGGATTAGATGATAAAATGATTGAACCAAATGTTATAACAAAAGGAATAAAACTACCAAAAATTAGACCTTTTGATGTTATTGAAATACATTGTAATTTAGTTGATCCTAGTTTTGAAAATCATAAAGATCATTCACATTTACATAAAGAATCAGAAATTCTATATTCATTTTATCCAAATGTTGAATATGGATCAAAAATTAGTGAAAAACCAAATGAAATTGATTATATTCCTTTAAAAAATATAAATAAAATTCAAAATATTGTAATATCTATTCAAGATAGTGATGGAAATCAAATAAATAATGAAAATATTAAAAGTATTGTATATTTAAGATTAAAACAAAATTTGTAATATAAAATTTATCTACATAAATAATAAAAACAATAATTGATTTAACTAACAATAATTTTATATTTAATAATAAATTAATTGTATTTAATAAACAAAATAAACCTTGGTTTAAAAGAAAAGATATTTGTTATATTTTAAAATATAAAAATTCTAGAAAAGTTTTAATTAATAATGTAAAAAAATATATAAAACTTAAAAAATATCAAGTGTAACCAACAGTTACATTTACATAATGATGATAAATTAATTTATATAAAAATTATAGGTGTCACAAATTATGACACCCTAGAAATTGATGTACAAACATGTTTTCAGATGCCCTAAAACAGGGCGTCAATAAAATAGATAATAAAACAATGTTTATTAATGAATCTGGTTTATATTTATTAATTTTAAAATAAAAAAAGTAGAAAACAATAAGGATAGATTAAAATTTATAGATATTTTTAGAGGGGACAATTTGTCCCCCCTATCATATAATGAAAAAACATACAAAACTTATTAAAATTAGGTAGGACCCAAAATGGGTCCCATATAAATTAGAATATTTATTTTAAAATTTTTTAAAGGAGGTAACCTTATTATACAATAAAAACTTAAGGGTAACAAAATGTTACCCTTCTTAAACATTCAAAAATATTCATAAATATAATAAATTATATACAAATTTGAGACCCGTCTTAAAGACGGGTCTTACTTATAATGATAATAAAGTAAAATTTATAGATATTTTTATGTTAGATATTCAATAAATTATTGAATATATTTAAATTTATTAAAGAAAATATTTAAAAATATACATAAAATTATAGTATGAATTCAATATCATATGATTATAAATTATTAATATAATTTTGATCATTTTCTTTAAAACTTTCTTTAACATATTTTTTTATTATATTTATAAATGGTTCTATTATAAAATTAAACTTATAATGATATACAAAATAATTTTTATATTTAAAAAGATATATTAAAAATTTATTTGATATTTTAGTTTTAAATAAATATAATTTTATATCAAAATCATTATTTATTAATTCTTTTGGAACAATTAAAATTTCCATTTATTTATAATTATTTTTATACCCCCAAGGTAATGTATCAAGTTTATTTTCTCAAATAAATCTTTTGTCATCTCTATTACTTAAAGCTAATTTATTTATTGTAATTGTATATAGTTCATGTTTAAAACTTCTAATACAAGTCATTTCTCTATATTGTTCTTGATCATCAAATAAACATTTCTTAAAATCATCCATATGTAATGTTTTATCAACAACACTTTTCTTAATACCTTTACATTTTACAGGATTTTTATTATTAAATTCATAACTATATAATTTTGATCTTAAACCACAATATTCTTCTAATATTTCACCATTTAACTCATCTTTAAATTTACCAATTATTTTTTTATTCTTTTCACTATAGCATTCATGTTCTTTCTTATAATCACTTGTATCAAATTCATTAATATTTTCTTTAATAATTTTATATGGATCCTTTTTAAATTCTATAAAATAACTGTCTGTATCCATATATAATAACCTTATATTTGGATCAAACTTCTTTAATTTTTCATAATAAAATTGATACATATGTAATTTTGATAAATCAAGTACTGAAAATCCTATATAGATTGGTTTATCAAACTTAACCTTTTCTTTTATCATATGTGAAGCAATACAGTCTTTATAAAATATACTAAATGTTTTAAAATTAGGTTTTTTTGCTTGTTTTAATGAAAACTTTTCATCACCTAATTTAATATCACATCTATTTCTAACATTTTCCATAGTTTTTCCAAAAACACTATTATTCATCAATTTAAAAAAGTCTTTTTCAAAATCTGATGTTGATTTGGATCTTAATTTGGTATTTAATTCAATATATTTTTTCATATAATCATCTTGATCAAATGCTATAACTCTATTAACTTTCTTTAATTTTAATCCTTTTTGTAGATAATATTTTAAGTTTCTTGAATGAATAACATAATCTTTTTTATCAAATAATGTTGTGCAAAGCTTATTATTATAATGTTCAGGTGCTAATGGTAAATCTTTATGATTATCATGTAATTCAATAGGATATTCTAAATCAACATCTAATATATATCCATATTCAGCATTTTCATCTAATTCTAATATTGTTTCTTCCCATTCATTTAATGTATATGCATTAGGATTCATCCATGTTATATCTTTATAAGGTAATTTTTGACTTAAAGCCCATCCATATAAATTATTTGCATCTACATATAACATATAATTTTCAGGTTTTGTTTTATCATACTTTTTTGTATATTTATTGTTTGCTTTACAATATCTAGTTATACATTGTGAAATACCACCTCTAATACCTTTTTCAATCATTAAATACATATTATAATCACTTATTAATTCTAGTTTAATTTTTGTTAATTTTAACATAGAATCCCAAGCTAATGATGGTGATGTTAGATAATGTGCTGGATCTAATTGATAATTTTTCAAACAAACAGATCTAAAATTTTCAAATATATCAGCTAATAAAATAACATCTTGAATATTATATAAATCTGAATAATTACCTAATGTTTTTACTTTTAATTTATTCCAAACTTTTATATAATGTTTATAATCATCATCACTTATATTTTCATTTGTTAAACAACTATAAAATTGATCTTTTTCTAATATTTTATCATAGTTTAATTTTTCAACATTATCAATAAATTCATATGGAAATACACCTTTAGAAGTTAATATTTTTAAAGTTTCATTATCATATTCAATTATATCATTTTCTTTTATAAATTTATTTATATGCTTAAATTCTTTAAGATTTTTAGCTAATTTTTCAATTGATGTAGCCATAAATCTAAATGTATCTACAAATGAGAATTTTATAAATTTTCTAGGTTTATCACCTTCAAATTCATAACCATAACCAGAATTTACTGAATAGTTTATATATTTTTTCATCTGTATTGGCTAACAAATCAATTTTACCATATTTTTTAGCTAATTCTTTAATAAACAAATGTGTATCATAATTTGAACTATTATGACAGAATATAGGAATATTTTGAGGGAATTTTAGATTTAAATTACAATTTAAATGTGCAGCACCTCTAAATTTTCCTGTTAAATGACAATGATATCTTACTTTTATTCTTTTATCATTATCAAAACCACTATTTTCACAAATATGACAAATATTTGTTTTCTGATAATTAATTTCTTCTTCATTAGTTAAATTCATAGGCTTTTTATTTTTTGAATTATATTTTTTTAGCTATATATTTTGAAATTTCATCTAAATATTCAAATAATTTATTTGGTACATTTATTAATTCCTCTTCATTTTTTGCTCTATAACAAATAGGTTTATACATTTTATTAGTTACTCTAGATACTAAATAGATTGTAAATCCATATGGTTTATGTTTTTGAATTTTATTTGTATATGAGCAATTTGGATTATTTTTACAATTATCAATCTTTTCTAATATACTTTCAAAATCCATATAAATTACATATGGATGTTCAAACTTTTTATAATAATTTTTAAAACTTACAGTTTGACCTTTAAATGGCATTATAGGTCTACAAGGTTCTAATGATTTACATATCTCTAAATGATTATTCAAGTCTTTATTTTTGTAGAAATGAGTCAAACATCTTCTACAAATATATTTTTTATTTTTATTTTTTTTGTGTTAATTGCTTAGATACTAACTTACTTAAATCAGTAATCAATATATAATGAGATTTATTACCAATTTTATAATATAATAAATCAATTTCTAGTTTTGAATTATAATGTTCAGATATTTGTAATGGCACTATTTTTTTCATCTTCATCAATTCTATAAATATTTATTGACATTGATGGATAGTTATATTTAGAATCAAATGATCTTTTTTTCAAATATTTTAATATCTTTCAATGATATTGGATAATCAAAACCTTTAAAAAATATCATCATTTATATATTTTTGATATTGTTTAACTCTTTCAGCATGTTTGTTTGGTTTATCAATAGCACATCTAATTGCATAAATAAAACAATATTCATCTTTATTTTTAAAATTTACACAACATTTTTTATTCTTAATTTCATTTGGTAATTCTATATATGATCCAGCATTTAATGAATTATTTTTAGATAATTTTAGATTTAGTTCAACACATCTTTTTAATGACCAACCAGAGCCTTTTGATGGTTGATTTAGTTGTTCTCTAACTATTAATTTCTTAAATTGATCATCAATAAAATCATCTATATTTAAAATATCTGAACTTTTTATGCAAAAATACATATTACTATTTTGAATTTCACCATTTATTAATTTTCTTTCATATTCACATTCTAAAGCCATCTGTCCTTTAATATTTTTAAATTTTTGTTTTTCTATCAATTTTTTTTATTTCATTTCTTTGAGTTTCTAAATAATCATTAATATCTAAATCATCATTTGAATTTGTTAAAATATAATCTTGAAAATATCCTTTTAATGACGAAGCTTCTTGAATATTTATTATATTTTCTTTTGGAATTGGTCTATTTTTAAAATAATCATTTAATAATCCAATCAATTCTTTTTCTAGTTTTATTAACAATTTTAATACTATTTTTAATTGCTAAATTTTGAATGATCTATATTCTAAATTATTTGGATTTTCTTTAATTTTGTTTAATCTTTTAATTAGTTCATCTCTAGATAATTTTTCATAATTTCTGACAGATAATTTTTTTGCAATTTCATTTAATTTTACTATATTAAATAATGAATAATTTGTAAGATCAAATGTTTCTTTAATATTTGTTAATTCATCTAAAGTTTTATTTTTATAATTATATATATTATTATTTTTACACCAATGTTTTAATTCAAATATTTTATTATCATATTTTTGTTTATTTAGTAAATGTTTATTTGAATTATAATGTCTATCATAATTTTTATATAATATATTTTTATTACAATAAGGACAATTAATATTTTTATTTGTTCGTTCCATTTATTAGGGGTGAAATTCTTTATTTATTAAAAATAATTTTTACTTAGAAATAAAACTCTTAAAAATATAAGAAGTATTTCCACTTTTTACTAGGTAATTTATAGTTTAAATCATATTTTTTAAATAAAATTTGAATTTTTTTAAAACAAGTAAAATTTTGTCTTCATTTTTTTATCATATTTTTAAATTTTCTAGTTTTGTTATATTTTTGTCATGAATTTTAGTTTCTAAATGTCTTAAATAATTATTAGTCCATTTAATATTTCTTCCACATTCACAAAATTGTGGTTTTAAAAACATTTCTCTAATACATTGTATACAAATTGTATTTTTTCTATCTTTACTATAATGATAATTATTAAAATTTGAAATATCTTTAATTTCTTTACATTTATGACATTGTTTTTCATTTAATTCAATAACTTTAATACTATCATATAATTTTTTATAATACACATCCTTACATTCTTTACAATAATAATATAACCCATCTTTAGTATTTTTGTCTTTATAAAATTTAGATATATCTTTATATAATTTACACCTTAAACATATCTTTTCCATTTATATAAAATAAAATTTACAAATTGTTTTTTTTTCAATTCATATTCATAAAAATTTCCAATAATATCTTC
>CM061531.1:147815074-147883841 GCA_030545055.2 Neoaliturus tenellus
GATGTGACAAGGGCCAAAGGAGATTTCTGTAAGACTTCCAAGAGGGACATCCCTTAAAGGGTGTGTAAATGAAAACTTCTTCTAAATGTAACATCATACACCATCTTAAACGTCTTTGCATTTGGAGTAAAAAGCCACAAACCCGACGCCAAAAGGTTGAGTATTAAGAAAGTTATTGCATTTTTAAGTTTTACCCGTATGATCTAAATGGAAACTTTGTTTGACTGCCATTTCCGCCTCGGTCATCCGTTTGAAGTCTAGTTTGCGGCATTGTACTCTGCTAAGTAAGACCTTCAATTTGATACCAAATTCGACCTATGCTGCTATTTAAGAATTTTGACTGACTCCTCGTGGGCCATCCCCCTTAAGGGATAAAAAAGTAATAGTAGCTTAAAAAAGTAGATATTTATGGCTATTATTGGTACACGAAGTTTCATTACCTCGTCTATAACGGTAAAAAATATATTTCACCGTTCCGGGACTTTTCAACCACACTGTATTTTTGTGTATATGTATATATACACAAAAATATATATTGTGTTGAGACCTTGGGACATCAACTTTTTTTGCTCCTCTAAAATCCACTAAATATAAAACATTGTCTTAAATAGAATATCCACATTCGAATTGGAATTAGCACGCTACATTACGTGCTATAAACATTCTGAAAATTTTAAGTCTATTTAGGAAATATTCGTTGTAGTTAAGATTTCAAAATTGTTTTGATAGTTCAAAGTTATTCAGTTTGGATGTTTTCGTTGATAATGGCAAGAATGAGGCACCATTTAGGATACAGTTTCGTTACCATAACAATATCTTCCAGTCCATAAGGTGGATGGCTTTGTCCCAGTCCCAGTGCTATTGTGATCATAGCTCAGTTACTTTGCAAAAACACCGATTTACTTTGCAAAAATACAGGGTTGTCGTAAAGTTTCTACGAAACATTCATTGATAATAAATTAAAGAAAACTATGTGCACAAGAAATCGAAGTAGATTTTTCATTGGACTACCTTGTGCTTCAAATAATGTACTAAGCTGGAATTCAGGTTAGTCTTTATTTTGACACACAAATGTAATTAGTATTGTTTGTAATAGTGTACTGCATATATTAGTTGTACAGTAAATTACAGTATTAGTCACTTGTTATAAATTTGTTATTATTAGAACGGGATGTAATAGTAATTTAGTCGCATTATCCTTTGTACTTAAATTAATTTATTATTCCAAATGAAAAATTACAAGAAACTAGTTTTTTTTAAAATTTTATTCTGTTTTTATCACAAACTTGAACCGGTGCACAGAACGAGTATGCAAAAAGGATGCAACATCATGGTGATGCAACATCACGGTCGGGTCTGGACGATGAAATAATTCGTATCACCGTTTAAATTGCTAGTAGAATGAAAGTTACCACAATGATATAAAACGTCTTAACCCGCGCGTAACAGTAGCAAAACATCCAATTTACGTTTACGCTAATATTGCAATAGGACGAAAGCTCGAACAATGACTGTGCTAGTCACGAATTCTGTAAACCTGATTAAGGTTATGATTCAGTCACAACAAATAAATAAATAATATTAAAATAAATTTAAACAAGCCAAAGGATTTGCATATTAATTTGAAATTTGAGTTATTTATTTATGTCAATTACAACGGGAGATATATTTCATAATTGCTGCAGATTTTCCATGATCGTGTATGATTTAAATGCTTGAAATCTATGATTACTTTGGTATTCTCCACATAAACGAAATTTAATATTTAATTATTAGGATTAGAAAGTTAAAATAGAGATGAATATCCTATAGTCCTATAACGATAATTCATACAGAGTGTATAATTCTGTTATATGCTAATAGCATTTGTCCAGTGTAACAGACTGTAAAGAATATTATTCTTATAAAATGGGGGTTTCTTAAACTAATTACTTACAGTAAGACCAATATGTTATTACAGCCAAAAAGCAATGCTAGTTTATTGTGTAATGTGTATTACAGGAATTTGACGCTTTGTGTAAAGCAGAAGTCGCATTTTTCCTTGCGAGAGCCATACTAAATGTAAGTTTTCATTAATATCATTTTCTACCAAATATACATTACCTTAAGTTCTGGAATCTGTTAGTTGGCAGACTTCAATACAATCTTCTTACAATATCTCCTTCAGTCCCATGGTGATAACTAACATTGTAGAATATAAATAAAATCATTAAATATCAATCGAAAAATGTCCTTTAACAGTTTATAAAAAATATTAAGCCAAGGAGTTAAACTGGATGTACTTTATTACTGAAACCTTAATAACTTCATGTCTCAATAATGTATGTAAAATATGTGTGCCTAGTTTTATTTTTATAAAAAAATGCGTATTAATATATTTTTCAAACGCTAATTACTTAAGGACTACTCAACCGTACTTCACGACTTACATGTCAAATTAAGGGAACTAGATTGTCCTCAGGAGTCCTATGTTTCGGGCCAGTTCAAATCTTAATATAAGAAAAAAAATCTGTTAAATTTACCAATTTATTAATAGTCCATTTGTAAGTAGTTTGTTGTTGTTTTGATAACCTCACTTTAGTGGTACCAAGTTTAACGAAGTGGAGCACGCCAATTAGGCTATTCTACAGGGTGGCTGAAAGATCACTACCTATTTTTATAGGGTAATCGTTATAATTTATATAGCTCTATAAAAAATGTACATTTATACATTGATTGATACCATTTATTATGAAACATGTCAAACTTAAACATATGCACCTGCATTGCCAACACACTTACTTAATCTTACATTTTCAACAGATTTTCTAATAAAGTCTTCCGGAATGTTACATTTTAGGAGATCTAAAATGGCGACTTCCAGTTCATGGAGTGTCTTTGGATTCCTTTTGTATACCTCTTCTTTTGCTCATCCCCACAAAAAAATCCCAGGGCGGAAAGTGTGGGCTACCCGCAGTCCAGTGATGTGGACCACCCCGTCCAATCCCAGGGCGGAAAGTGTGGGCTACCCGCAGTCCAGTGATGTGGACCACCCCGTCCAATCCCAGGGCGGAAAGTGTGGGCTACCCGCAGTCCAGTGATGTGGACCACCCCGTCCAATCCCAGGGCGGAAAGTGTGGGCTACCCGCAGTCCAGTGATGTGGACCACCCCGTCCAATCCCAGGGCGGAAAGTGTGGGCTACCCGCAGTCCAGTGATGTGGACCACCCCGTCCAATCCCAGGGCGGAAAGTGTGGGCTACCCGCAGTCCAGTGATGTGGACCACCCCGTCCAATCCATTTGTCCGTGAATGTTGTATCAAGTGAATCTCGGACAATATTTGCATCGTGTGGCGTCGCCCCATCTTGCATGAAAATAATGTCATTGACTGCATCCCATACTGAAACCTCTGGCCAATCAAATGTCTCCTACATATTCAAATACCTTTCACTATTCATGGTAGCATGAAGAATGAAGGGTCCAATAAGTCGATTAACCGTAAACCCACACCAAACTGTAAGCTTAGGCCTTGCTTGCATTCTCTCAATGCAGAATAATGTGGCCGGTTTCTCTGCTGACCACCAATGGCAATTATGCCTGTTTACAAAGCCTCCAACATGGAATACAGCTTTATCCGACCATAAAATGTTATTAAAAAGGTTCCAGGATTCTTCTTTCCAAGCTAACATTACCTCAGAGAATTCCATGCGGATGTCACATTCCTCATCAAACAGTTGCTGCACATAATTTGGTTTCCAAGGTCTAAGGTTAAGAGTTTTCTCAAAATTTTATTCACTGAATAAAATTTTAAGTCCGCTTTCTCTTGCTCATTGTCTCACTGATTTTGGGCTTCGCTCAAATATAGCCTGAACAGAGGCAACGTTTACTCTCGATTTTCTGTTGACCGCCTCCCGGATCTCTTCTTGTCTTTCACACTGCCACTTTCAAACAGTTTACTATGAAAACTTTTTATTGTCTTTGCATTAAGAGATGCATTTCTTCCATTCTGGGCTCCCCACCATCTCTAGACCTGAACATTAGACTGCCACACCTCATATCGTGAGGCACTTTTCGCCCTTTCCTCAATACTTACAACACCAACCATAATATGAGACTCAAAAAGTCAGTTAACGATAAAAATAACAACAATGATAGTAAATTTTCTTTTAACAGCTGTTAATACGGCTTCAGAAAACCATGTAGGGTTTCGATGAGAAATTTTTAAAATTAGGTAAAGACTTTTCAGCCACACTATATATTAAAATAAAAGAGTTTGATGCTGCCAAAAGTCGGTCACAGACTTTCCCTACTATGTCGCAGGCGCTGTCAATTTACGGCGTGCTGAGATTCTACAACATGATCAAGGCGGGGGTCACGTGGAAGGGTCCCGAGGCCATCGAGCTGTGATGTCAGCTGGGGGGCAGCCCGCCGCCAACACTCCAGCCCTCTACCCCAGACAGTAGCTGCTCCAGCGGCGACCACAACTCCAGTCGATGCCAGCTGTGATGTCAGCTGGGGGGCAGCCCGCCGCCTACACTCCAGCCCTCTACCCCAGACAGTAGCTGCTCCAGCGGCGACCACAACTCCAGTCGATGCCAGCTGTGATGCCAGGTGGGGGCATCCCGCCGCCTACACTCCAGCCCTCTACCCCAGACAGTAGCTGCTCCAGCGGCGACCACAACTCCAGTCGATGCCAGCTGTGGGCAGCCCGCTGCCAACACTCCAGCCCTCTACCCCAGACAGTAGCTGCTCCAGCGGCGACCACAACTCCAGTCGATGCCAGCTGTGATGCCAGGTGGGGGCATCCCGCCGCCTACACTCCAGCCCTCTACCCCAGACAGTAGCTGCTCCAGCGGCGACCACAACTCCAGTCGATGCCAGCTGTGATGCCAGGTGGGGGCATCCCGCCGCCTACACTCCAGCCCTCTACCCCAGACAGTAGCTGCTCCAGCGGCGACCACAACTCCAGTCGATGCCAGCTGTGGGCAGCCCGCTGCCAACACTCCAGCCCTCTACCCCAGACAGTAGCTGCTCCAGCGGCGACCACAACTCCAGTCGATGCCAGCTGTGGGCAGCCCGCTGCCAACACTCCAGCCCTCTACCCCAGACAGTAGCTGCTCCAGCGGCGACCACAACTCCATTCGATGCCAGGTGGGGGCATCCCGCCGCCAACACTACAGCCCTCTACCCCAGACAGTAGCTGCTCCAGCGGCGACCACAACTCCAGTCGATGCCAGCTGTGATGCCAGGTGGGGGCATCCCGCCGCCAACACTCAAGCCCTCTACCCCAGACAGTAGCTGCTCCAGCGGCGACCACAACTCCAGTCGATGCCAGCTGTGATGCCAGGTGGGGGCATCCCGCCGCCTACACTCCAGCCCTCTACCCCAGACAGTAGCTGCTCCAGCGGCGACCACAACTCCAGTCGATGCCAGCTGTGATGCCAGGTGAGGGCATCCCGCCGCCTACACTCCAGCCCTCTACCCCAGACATTAGCTGCTCCAGCGGCGACCACAACTCCAGTCGATGCCAGCTGTGATGCCAGGTGGAGGCAGCCCGCCGCCTACACTCCAGCCCTCTACCCCAGACAGTAGCTGCTCCAGCGGCGACCACAACTCCAGTCGATGCCAGCTGTGGGCAGCCCGCTGCCAACACTCCAGCCCTCTACCCCAGACAGTAGCTGCTCCAGCGGCGACCACAACTCCATTCGATGCCAGCTGTGATGCCAGGTGGGGGCATCCCGCCGCCTACACTCCAGCCCTCTACCCCAGACAGTAGCTGCTCCAGCGGCGACCACAACTCCAGTCGATGCCAGCAGTGGGCAGCCCGCTGCCAACACTCCAGCCCTCCACGCCAGACAGTATCTGCTCCAGCGGCGACCACAACTCCAGTCGATGCCAGCTGTGGGCAGCCCGCTGCCAACACTCCAGCCCTCTACCCCAGACAGTAGCTGCTCCAGCGGCGACCACAACTCCAGTCGATGCCAGCTGTGGGCAGCCCGCTGCCAACACTCCAGCCCTCTACCCCAGACAGTAGCTGCTCCAGCGGCGACCACAACTCCATTCGATGCCAGGTGGGGGCATCCCGCCGCCAACACTCCAGCCCTCTACCCCAGACAGTAGCTGCTCCAGCGGCGACCACAACTCCAGTCGATGCCAGCTGTGATGCCAGGTGGGGGCATCCCGCCGCCAACACTCAAGCCCTCTACCCCAGACAGTAGCTGCTCCAGCGGCGACCACAACTCCAGTCGATGCCAGCTGTGATGCCAGGTGGGGGCATCCCGCCGCCTACACTCCAGCCCTCTACCCCAGACAGTAGCTGCTCCAGCGGCGACCACAACTCCAGTCGATGCCAGCTGTGATGCCAGGTGGGGGCATCCCGCCGCCTACACTCCAGCCCTCTACCCCAGACATTAGCTGCTCCAGCGGCGACCACAACTCCAGTCGATGCCAGCTGTGATGCCAGGTGGAGGCAGCCCGCCGCCTACACTCCAGCCCTCTACCCCAGACAGTAGCTGCTCCAGCGGCGACCACAACTCCAGTCGATGCCAGCTGTGGGCAGCCCGCTGCCAACACTCCAGCCCTCTACCCCAGACAGTAGCTGCTCCAGCGGCGACCACAACTCCATTCGATGCCAGCTGTGATGCCAGGTGGGGGCATCCCGCCGCCTACACTCCAGCCCTCTACCCCAGACAGTAGCTGCTCCAGCGGCGACCACAACTCCAGTCGATGCCAGCAGTGGGCAGCCCGCTGCCAACACTCCAGCCCTCCACGCCAGACAGTATCTGCTCCAGCGGCGACCACAACTCCAGTCGATGCCAGCTGTGGGCAGCCCGCTGCCAACACTCCAGCCCTCCACGCCAGACAGTATCTGCTCCAGCGGCGACCACAACTCTAGTCGCCGCTGGCTTCATCTATGATATATGCCGTTGCTGATTAGTATCATAAATTCATAAAAAGAAATGTATTCATAAATTTTTTTAGAATAAATTATTTTTTCTGCTTATTTATCATAATCTAAAAATTTAGTACAAAATATTTTACTTAATCTTTTATATTATATCCTCATGAATGTTCTAGTAACATGGCTTATGCATAATTTATTTGTTAGAGAGAAGAATACTTCATCCACTCTTGAAATAATTGCGTCCACAATCAGTGATTGAGTGACATTTTGTTGTTCCATTGATCGAAGCAGAAATATACGCAAGTGGCGTATCCTGTCCCCAATTTCATATTTTATTCATCCATGTTTTGTTCGTAGCGAAATATAACACTTTATCTGTAACACCATTCTAAAGAAAGTTTGAAATGTGTAGCTCGCCCTCCAACAGTCGCAAATTTGTACATTTGCTCTTAAATTTAAATAATTATGTTTAGTAGTTTTCATATTTAAAACATTTTTAATTTTACAAGTTCGTTGATAAATTGTATCCTTATATTATCACTACTTGATAAATTCGTTGATAAACTGTATAGTTGTATTATCTTAGCTCCTAATATGGGAACAAAGGCATAGAGGAGCGAATGTTAGTGAAAGTATTATTAGCTTTGTTTGTTATTTGAACGGATATGTGCCTTAATTTATACATAGATATCAAAGAAGCTGAAATATTAATAGTGAGTAGTCGAAAGTAATAGTTGTGTCAATATGCACAAAATTTGTTTATATATATGAATACTTTCATATAGTTGAATAAATAGGCCCGAAACATTTCGATTGCATCTATTAGAAATACCATTTACAAAGTCGTACAATATTTAAGTTTTTCAATGTCATTATCAAAAATTAAGATATTAATATAGTTAACCCTGTAGAGGAATGAAAACAATTAAAATAATTAAGGTAAGTAATTTAGTGTTCGTTTCATACCTTTTGGTTGTACAAATATAATTTATACTAAAAAAAAAAACAGAATTTTTTTATAATATACTCAAAATATCAATACAGCAGTGAATAAATCGACTTTTGTTTTATTTTATTTTCACTAGACAATACCGTAATAAATTTTTGTGGGATTGGAAAATTTCCGATGACATGTGATCTGAGTTTGGTAAAGTGGAGATTCCGTCAATTATTTTTGCTAATTAAATAATGCTGTATTGAAGTATGTAATACAATAATGTTACTTTAATTGAGAATAAATTTATGTGTTCTAACAGATGACCACATTCAAATGCTATGTACCATTAAAATCAAGAATTTCAGAGAAACTTAATTTGTCTTGTGATTGAATTTGAAACACAGTATTAAACACAACAAACAATTTAAATATAAATTAACTTTTGTCCCACCAATGTTATGATTAGTTCCGCATGTTAGGTGTAAGCAAATGTGTATAACCAGTAAACAAATAAAATATAATAGCCTGTTTAGCTTACGTGTGCGTAGAATGCTTGTACATATTTACAGTTTCGTTGTACATAATGTAAACTATTGTTATAGACCAAAGCTGTGGACAGTATATTTTAAAAATTCACGTTGTATACAAGTTGTATGTCAGTGATACATGACTTTAAGAAACCCCTGTGTTTATTTATTTTGTAATATCCTTTTTCTTCCAGTTAATATAGATGATTTAGCAATGATGGAGGTACAGATCTAAGATCTATGTTACTCAACGGCGCCAGTAACGAGTATTAGAACTCAGATCTTAAAATGGCAGTGAAGCGGCCGTGGTGTGATGTTAGAGCTCTAAGCTAGCTCAAGGGCAAAGATAAAAAAAATGTTGTAAAAGACGTACAAGACGTCTTTTACAATCCCACTAGATAGTAACCAATCCCACTGCCGCTGTACAAGACGTATACAGCTCACCTTTAGTCTCCATTTCGATGCAGGTCGTCGAGCTACAACCATAGGTTTTGACACTATTGGGAAGGTACGGGTGTGGGGAAGGAGCATACACAAGTACCGGTTTATTTATTTATTCATTCATACATACGGCAATCGCCATTATACAAAAATGTTTACAGTAAGTTATACAAAACATTATAATACATATTTCTTGCAAATCCACTTTTATGCGATGATTAATACTACTAGACTAGCATTGTTTTAAATAAAATGGAATGTGATAAACATATAAAATCACAAAAATTTATGCGCGCCAACGTTTTGTACACCTGTATTAAAACGTTGTAAGTACTGTTTGTGTAAAAATGTGAAAGTGAAGTGTTTTGTATGTATTTGTTACCACCCACAACGCCAATCTTGAGAGCGTAAAAGTACAGTAAAAGTAAGCATGGACCACCTGATTCACAACAACGGACACAATAGCGTGCAAAACCTAGGTCGTAGTTTAACGACCTTCATCGAACTGGAGACTAAAGATAACTTTAAAACACTTAACAAGCTTTATCATATCAAGGGTAAACTATCCAATATGAATTTTTTTTTATCTGAAATTTCCATTTGAATTCGTTTCATGTTTCCAATATGAAAGATGTCGTTGTTTATGTTATGTTTAAAACTCTGATTATCAATTAACAATCGTTGTTATTTGGCAAAGCTAAAGATCCAAGCTACCAACTTTAAGATGATGTAAAGTGGAGGTAGTTTGAGGTGTCAAGGTTATAATTAGAAAATAGACATTCTAGTTCAAAAACCAAAATTTAAAAAATTCAAAAAGGAAACAAAAATTGTATTTGTGGCTTCACTTTATCTGTAAGCTATCAACTACAGGCCGTTGTATAAGGGTAGGGGTAGAATAGTAGAAGCTTCATTATGTTCCCCACAAACCGACCACAACCAATCACTTGTGTGCGGCCGACCAGACTTGCACAGCTCACTGTTTTGGCCCCTCAAATTCGATTGAGGTGGCGGTTAGTTACCGGCAAACGTCAACCCTCTCTAGGTCTTTACATGAAACATTTTAATTTATTTTTAACTAATTCAAATTTATAATAACATAACATTATTAGTATTTTATTGATGTTAAACAAAAAACACAAAAACCTTTCAAGACTTGTTTCACTCATTGTTTACACACACGAGAGCATCACAGAACACAAAACCAAAAGCCTCTGAACTGTTTGTGGAAATTATGTGTAACTTGAATGTATACATATTTCAATGTAGTTTAGTTAGTCGTTATTGTTGTTTTTAATTCATAGCTTATTTTGTTAATTCTTTGGATATTTATTTTATGTTAAATTTACACAGCTGTAATCAATAGAGCATTTAACTTTAGGTGCCTGCCACTGCCGCCTTAGATTTTGTTTTTTGCATTTTATAGACTTTTGATAAGTAATAAAAAAAAGAACTGTGCGTAAAAATTAAATACAAGAATGTACACTTTTTGTTACCAATGGACCTCGCCAACAAGTTTTTTGTAAAACTTGGTGAGGCCATGCATGCTTGTAAAAACGAAATAAATTAATTTGAATTTCAATTTGAATTTGATACTTTTCATTTTGACATGCTTTAAAAATTTTAATGCTTTTAATAAATTTAAGTTGTAATATAAAACAATTTTTATATAAACAACTGACCATGCAGTTATGAAATTATAAAGGTTGCGTCCATTTGCATGTTGATATAGGCAAAAAGAATCCATGTAAACCAAGCAGTATAATATATATCAATATAAGCGAAATACCACTGACTGACTGACTGACTGACGAGACTCATCACGAAATCTCAGCAACTACCGAACGATCCGTGAAGGAAAGCGGTGACCATGCGACCGCTGGAACGTTACAGCTGCGCCAGTCCCATAACTCTCCAGCGGTAGCTACGTGATCCTCGCATGTGACCATGTGACCGCTGGCCCGTCACAGCTGCGAAAGTCCCATAACTCTCCAGCGGTAGCTACATGATCCTCGCATGTGACCATGTGACCGCTGGCCCGTCACAGCTGCGCCAGTTCCATAACTCTCCAGTGGTAGCTACGTGATCCTCGCACTTGACCATGCGACCGCTGGGTCGACACAGCTGCGCCAGTCCCATAACTCTCCATCAGTAGCTACGTGATCCTCGCGTGTGACCATGCGACTGCTGGCCCGTCACAGCTGCACCAGTCCCATAACTCTCCAGCGGTAGCTACGTGATCCTCGCACGTGACCATGTGACCGCTGGCCCGTCACAGCTGCGCCAGTTCCATAACTCTCCAGTGGTAGCTACGTGATCCTCGCACTTGACCATGCGACCGCTGGGTCGACACAGCTGCACCAGTCCCATAACTCTCCAGCGGTAGCTACGTGATCCTCGCACGTGACCATGCGACTGCTGGCCCGTCACAGCTGCACCAGTCCCACAACTCTCCAGCGGTAGCTACGTGATCCTCGCACGTGACCATGCGACTGATGGCCCGTCACAGCTGCGAAAGTCCCATAACTCTCCAGCGGTAGCTACGTGATCCTCGCACGTGACCATGCGACTGCTGGCCCGTCAAAGCTGCACCAGTCCCATAACTCTCCAGCGGTAGCTGCGTGATCCTCGCACGTGACCATGCGACCGCTGGCCCGTCACAGCTGCGCCAGTCCCATAACTCTCCAGCGGTAGCTACGTGATCCTCGCACGTGACCATGCGACCGCTGACCCGTCACAGCTGCACCACTTCAATAACTCTCCAGTGGTAGATGCGTGATCCTCGCACGTGACCATGCGACCGCTGGCCCGTCACAGCTGCGCCAGTCCCATAACTCTCCAGCGGTAGCTACGTGATCCTCGCAAGTGACCATGCGACCGCTGGCCCGTCACAGCTGCACAAGTCCCATAACTCTCGAGTGGTAGCTACGTGATCCTCGCATGTGACCATGCGACCGCTGGCCCGTCACAGCTGCACCAGTTCAATAACTCTCCAGTTGTAGCTGCGTGATCCTCGCACGTGAACATGTGACCGCTGGCCCGTCACAGCTGCGCCAGTTCCATAACTCTCCAGCGGTAGCTACGTGATCCTCGCATCTGACCATGCGACCGCTGCGCTGGCCCATCACAGCTGCGCCAGTTCCATAACTCTCCAGCAGTAGCTGCGTGATCCTCGCACGTGACCATGCGACTGATGGCCCGTCACAGCTGCACCAGTTCAATAACTCTCGAGTGGTAGCTGCGTGATCCTCGCACGTGACCATGCGACTGCCTTCCCGTCACAGCTGCACCAGTCCCATAACTCTCCAGCGGTAGCTGCGTGATCCTCGCACGTGACCATGCGACCGCTGGCCCGTCACAGCTGCGCCAGTCCCATAACTCTCCAGCGGTAGCTACGTGATCCTCGCACGTGACCATGCGACCGCTGACCCGTCACAGCTGCACCAGTTCAATAACTCTCCAGTGGTAGCTGCGTGATCCTCGCACGTGACCATGCGACCGCTGGCCCGTCATAGCTGCGCCAGTCCCATAACTCTCCAGCGGTAGCTACGTGATCCTCGCACGTGACCATGTGACCGCTGGCCCGTCACAGCTGCACCAGTCCCATAACTCTCGAGTGGTAGCTACGTGATCCTCGCACGTGACCATGGGACTGCTGGCCCGTCACAGCTGCGCCAGTCCCATAACTCTCCAGCGGTAGCTACGTGATCCTCGCACGTGACCATGGGACTGCTGGCCCGTCACAGCTGCGCCAGTCCCATAACTCTCCAGCGGTAGCTACGTGATCCTCGCACGTGACCATGGGACTGCTGGCCCGTCACAGCTGCGCCAGTCCCGTAACTCTCGAGTGGTAGCTACGTGATCCTCGCACGTGACCATGCGACTGCTGGCCCGTCACAGCTGCACCAGTCCCATAACTCTCCAGCGGTAGCTACGTGATCCTCGCACGTGACCATGGGACTGCTGGCCCGTCACAGCTGCGCCAGTCTCATAACTCTCCAGCGGTAGCTACGTGATCCTCGCACGTGACCATGGGACTGCTGGCCCGTCACAGCTGCGCCAGTCCCATAACTTTCCAGCGGTAGCTACGTGATCCTCGCACGTGACCATGCGACTGCTGGCCCGTCACAGCTGCACCAGTCCCATAACTCTCCAGCGGTAGCTACGTGATCCTCGCACGTGACCATGGGACTGCTGGCCCGTCACAGCTGCACCAGTCCCATAACTCTCCAGCGGTAGCTACGTGATCCTCGCACGTGACCATGGGACTGCTGGCCCGTCACAGCTGCGCCAGTCCCATAACTCTTCAGCGGTAGCTACGTGATCCTCGCACGTGACCATGGGACTGCTGGCCCGTCACAGCTGCACCAGTCCCGTAACTCTCGAGTGGTAGCTACGTGATCCTCGCACGTGACCATGGGACTGCTGGCCCGTCACAGCTGCGCCAGTCCCGTAACTCTCGAGTGGTAGCTACGTGATCCTCGCACGTGACCATGGGACTGCTGGCCCGTCACAGTTGCGCCAGTCCAGTAACTCTCGAGTGGTAGCTACGTGATCCTCTTACGTGACCATGCGACTGCTGGCCCGTCACAGCTGCACCAGTCCCATAACTCTCCAGTGGTAGCTACGTGATCCTCGCACGTGACCATGCGACCGCTGGCCCGTCACAGCTGCGCCAGTCCCGTAACTCTCCAGCGGTAGCTACGTGATCCTCGCACGTGACCATGCGACTGCTGTCCCCGTCATAGCTGCGCCAGTCCCGTAACTCTCCAGTGGTAGCTACGTGATCCTCGCACGTGACCATGCGACCGCTGGCCCGTCACAGCTGCGCCAGTCCCGTAACTCTCCAGTGGTAGCTACGTGATCCTCGCACGTGACCATGCGACCGCTGGCCCGTCACAGCTGCGCCAGTCCCGTAACTCTCCAGCGGTAGCTACGTGATCCTCGCACGTGACCATGCGACTGCTGGCCCCGTCATAGCTGCGCCAGTCCCGTAACTCTCCAGTGGTAGCTACGTGATCCTCGCACGTGACCATGCGACTGCTGGCCCCCTCACAGCTGCGCCAGTCCCGTAACTCTCCAGTGGTAGCTACGTGATCCTCGCACGTGACCATGCGACCGCTGGCCCGTCACAGCTGCGCCAGTCCCGTAACTCTCCAGCGGTAGCTACGTGATCCTCGCACGTGACCATGCGACCGCTGGCCCGTCACAGCTGCGCCAGTCCCGTAACTCTCGAGTGGTAGCTACGTGATACTCGCACGTGACCATGCGACTGCTGGCCCCGTCATAGCTGTTTAATGACGCAAACCCTCGTACGTATGAAATGACTTAGAAACAGAAACTCTGTTCCAAGTGGTTATAACCACTAGTCGTTAATACAACATTACGAAGTAGTTTTCGGCAAAACGGTTTCTGTGGAATTTTTTTGAAAATAAAATACGGTATAGGTTGGAAAAAAGTAACTGAAGATTTAATTTCCAGAGAAACTACCTAAAATGTTATAGAAATATTCAAAATAGCAACGAAAAGTAATTTGATAGCATTGGTAGTTGAGTTTTTTTTAAATTACCGGTAGATTGTCAGATTGCCGCTATGCAAGAACTGCCAAATTAGGTGTTGTGATGATATGGCCGAAATTGCATCATCACATTAAGTTTAGATCAATATTTTTTCTTCATTAACATTGATGGATACCATGAAGTGGAAGTTATCATTTCATGCCTTCTGTTACAATTATAATTGAAAACTGACTCCCTAACTTAGTATACTTATGTCAATTATGCCTAAACTTTAGTTTGAAATATCAAACTCAATATGTTTATACTTTGCATATATTAAATCCCCCAACAGTGGCATAAGCTTATATTTCAACAAAACCAAATCATAAAAAAGGATTGTTATCACATTACTCCTCATTAGAACTTTATTTATTTTTATACCACTTATATTTTCTAATGAATAACAAAAATAAAATAGTTACTTGTCAATATTCCTGTGAAAAAATTACTTATTTACATGGTTCAGGATGGTATTCTTTTTTCATGTACTGTCCGATTAAGTCTGTAGTTTTGAAACAGGTTGGTTTCGTAATCACAATATGCATAATGCAGGAAAATCTGGAATTCCTTTTCAAATAATGATGTCAATGCGAAGGCAACAGGTTCCATCGATCTGGCAACAACAATGACTCTTTGTGAATAAACGAACCTGATCGTTCCCAATTCGCTAATTTAAGAGTGAACAAACGAAGTTGGCCGATGTGATTGTAGCCGCATAACGATTGAGCCTTCCTGATTTTACAACATTTCATAATTTATTTATGTAAATTAAACAAATTGCTTAGTGAGACTGGTATAAAAGTCAACTGTTTTCTGTAGTGAAGATTAAATTGGTTTTAATTAATATTTTCTGTTATATAGTACATAAATACTCTTTATAATAAAATGCGTGGTTCTACAAGTCGGAATATATATGTTTAAAATTACCACCCTACAAAACTGGTACCGTCCTGAAATTGGTTATCGTTGATGGGAAAATGAAATAAAGCTTCGAAATTCATGTACACTTACCACAGTAAAGTTTTTCATGTGGATAATAATATGTAAACATTGAATATCCCTTCAAATTATTATTGTTATTACCTTTTAGCTTGTTATTCCATCATCCTTCCATCTTTAGGCAAAATTTTTAATATTTAAAACTCCCTCGCAGATTTCAGTAAAAGATGGAGTGATTCGTGATTATCCTCCTGACATTATTGTTATACTCTTTATTACTGTAAAGTTTTCATATTTAGTACATATTTCTCGTCTGACTGAGAGCTGATTATACTCATGGATAATATGTTACTAAAACTCATCATAAATTTTCAGAGTAGAATAGAACGAGCATTCAAATAACTGAGTGGATTAAGTGCATCGATGTTGAAGGTTATGAAACAATGATTACTCGGTTCACTAAATAAAAGCTTTCCAGATAGCTAAGCTTAATGGGAGATAAGTATTTAGTTCAGTTGACATAGAGCTAAAATTTACAGCTTTATGAAAACTTGGTTTGAATCAATTGATTTTTTAACGATACGAAGAGAATGAATTTAATGCATTTTTTCACTACATTTGAACAATCACTCATTGTGGGTTGTTTCAATTCTCAAAAGATCAATACAAGTTGTTATTCAATAATACAAAACCATCAATTTATTGCTTTAAAGATGAAAAAATTAATACCGATGTATGGCCCACATCCTAGCACCAGCGTACGCAGCCTATTTCAATGGGATTTGGTGGATATAAGCGTTATTTGAGTGGTGTGCGTATAGTATGTTCTGGCCCAAAACGAACAAACGAAAACCGGACAGGTGAAAGGGAGGTGATGGATGGGGGAATGTAAATTTCAAGGTCATGATGGGAGATAAAAAAAACCGATCCTGCAAACGCATGAATCAGAGATCATGGGTTATTCCATATTTGGCATAAGTTTTTAATTGCAAGATCTGTATTTACTTTTTGCTCCTACATCGTTTTTATTTTAAAACTAAACATTTAAAATAGCATTGCAATTATAAGTTAGACAATTCTATCTTTCAATTGTTACTCCTTTATTTGTATTAGTAAACTAATTTTTAAGTACTACAAATATTATAAATGTGAATGTTCTGTTATTTGTTAGACTTTCACGCGAAAACTACTCAACCGATCATCATGAAACTTTGTACACATATATTTGAAGGTATTAGAAGTAACATAGGATACTTTTTATTTTAAAAGAATTATTTTTTATGAAATATTTAAATAATCGTATAACAAATCTGAAAATCGATTTGATCTTTTTTATTGGTTGCCAAGAAAAAATATCCAATGAAAATTCCAATTTGAGGTATTTTAGCGATTACTATGTATAAAGGGTGTGCGTCACAGCGAGTAATGCGAACGAAGCCGCTAGAAAAAGCTAGTATTTGATAAAAGTTAAATCTTAGAAAATTCAATCCATCCGTACAATATTTGTTGCATCGTTAAGTTGAGTAAGATGTTGTCTGTTCGAAATTAGTTGTGCGAATGAAGTAAATAAAAATTCAGCGAAATCTATATACTTCCAGTAAGGGTAGTTCGACATTAGAATCTTCTAGTGTGTTCTAACTTGGAATTAATTCTTTCTTCTTCGTCTTTATTTGAACACGGAACATTTGAAATAACTTTTCAATTATTGGTTAGATACTCATATCTTTCATTTCTTTGAGGAAACATATTAGGAATTATTGACATTAGTGTATTTTTAGAAAATTAATTTTAAAAGTAGTTGTTGCATTGTTAATTTAAATAACATTGTCTGTTCGGGAAGCGAATGAAGAAAATAATGTTTCAGCGATGCTTATATACTCTCTGTGGAGGTAGGTTAACATTAGAAACTTCTGGTATGTCATTCATAAAAAACTAGGTATATCATTCTTTATTATTCGTCTTTATTTGAACATTGAACATTTGAAATAACTTTGCAATTGAGAAGTAGATACTTGTATTTATTACTTTTTACTTCTGCATTTGTATTAGGCAACTACGTATTTAATATTGGATAGAAGTGAAACTAAAGAAACTTTAATCTATTGAGGATAAAACGGAGAACATATGTAGCGTGTTGGGGGACGAAGTAGTATTGGGGGGTAGGTATATATTTGATGTTAAGAGGATCAAACTGTATTTAAATTAAGATGAAAGAAGAATAGAGTTCCCATAATATCTTCTATTGGAGTTATATGTGGAATGTTAGAGAAACTTAACATAGCACTAAAAATATTTCGTAGAAAATTAATTATCACCAGAAAAATTGTGTGCATTACATTTCTTTGTGAAATAAATTGAATTATATTTCAATTTTCATTTAGGTTTATTTAAAGAAGATGAATGTCTGAATGTTTCCTTTCTTCTTGGAACTTTTAATAACTTCTTAGTTCATACTAAAGGTTTGTAAATTTAATTCATTTTGTACTATCTACGTTTATGTGGTTAAGTAGAATAGAGATATTATAAGTAGCATTTAAGTTTAAATTTTGTTCGAAATAGTAAGACGTTACATCGATATAAAAAACTATATTCTTTATAGGGTAAAGTAGTATTCATTTAAAAAAATTAAAGATGAAAAGTTAGCATTGATAATTGGTTCGTTCACAACCAAGGGTGTGATAACAAAAGAAGCAGTTATATTGCACTAAAAAATTGTTGATTCGGAATGATGCATTAATGTGCAGAATGAGTATAATGATTATTTTTAATGCGCTATGTAGAAAAAATTTGTAAATAATAATCTAAAGAGACTTGGCCGAGATTATAAACATGTTCAACTCAATCAAAACTTTCAATGTATAACGTGCCCTGTGACACTGAAAAGTATTGATCTCGATTTGAAAAAGGTAACCTGGGAGTTTCTGTTAATGTGTTTGGGGTAGATGATTTGGAGTATGTGTATCCTCTGAAAATTGTTAAGAGTGAAACTGACCTATTATTAATTACTAGAGACGACAATTCTTATTATGACGATACATATATACATGAATGGTAATTAATTGTGTAAAGTGAATTCCAAGAATTATTTAAATTTTAGGTCACAGGTATTTCCGGTTACTTGTTCTTCGATTTTAAGTCCATCCTTCAAAGTAAATAGTTCAAATGGCACAAAAAATTTCATCATGAGCAAATGAAGTTTATGGGGCAATGATCTCGGGGTAACGAGATACTTAAACGCAGTATTTACTTAGTTGAGCTTCAGGTCTCATGTTTGTGCCTTTACCATTGTAGTCGTCTTTTAGGAAGTCGTCGATTCTGTAATGTGTTTACCAGACACAAAATTGAAAGAACTGGATTTACGGCATTGAAGTAGTACCTTTTTTTGCTTTTGGTGAAGTTAAACTATTTGCTCGGTAAATTAAAGTAATTAATTGAGAAAATGACGGTACGAAAATTGTCTGTTGTACGAAAATTGTAATTGCCAATTACGGACAGACAGATAGAAAACTAGGCACCAGAGACCTATTGTTATATTATGTTTGTATCGATGCAAGGAACAAAAATACAAAAGTGTCACAGAGAGTTCTGGGACACCCTGTCCTCTCAGTATATTTGAACAAATAATTAAAATAATCGATATGATCATATTAAGCAGTCATATGATTAATATTCTGCAGCAGTGATTTTAGATGTTCCAAGCGAGTCAACAGCTTGTTACGGTAATTATCACCGCTCTCGTCTCTCTGAGAGCCAAGATGAGATTGTTGCGTGGCCTAATTGGAACTGACTCCTTCCTCCACCTATCTACTAACTTGTTGCTTTTATAGTGCAGCATATCAAGAAATAAATACTACTTCTGTAATGCATTTTTAAATCACAAAATATATAAAAACTAGTTACAAATATCTTTAAAATTCTGATGGGAAAAAATAGCTTGTGGGAATAAAGTGCATAATAATAATTATATAAAGATTTGCCACGTTTAGACATCAAGCGCAACAATTTAAAAAAATACAGGAATGTTAGCCTAAATAATATATGAAAACATATTTTAATACTTACAGAAATATTCCACGAAGTGACCCAAGGGGTGCCGGAATTCTACCCCCGGTAAAGTACCCGAAGAAAAAGTATGTCGTAATTTTGACGCCCCAAATGTTGAGCTTAGTGGCATTAAGTATAGCTCGCGGCCTTAAAATTACCCTCAGTTTTATAAATACATTATTATTTTATTCGGTCGCTATAAGTTAACATTATGGCAACCAAAGACCAACCGGATTTCTATCCTCAGAAAACTATGCCCGGAATAATACTCCCAGAAAAGTATCTCCAAATATCTACACCCGGAATACCACCCCCACACGGAAAACTACCCACGACAAAACTAATCCCAATGGACTAGACTCGAAATTATATTCCCACATATAAAAATCCCAGTATTCTATGTATTTGTACCCGGAATACCACCCAAAATTTCGAGACACGGAAAACTACCCACGACAAAACTAATCCCAATGGACTAGACTCAAAATTGTATTCCCACGTATAAAAATCTCAGTACCTGAGGAAAAGGTTTTCCTAGAGTGTATAGTCATGAGAAGTTTTAATTAAGTACTTAATGGGGTTTTTGAGAGATTCAACGTACAATTACAAATACCGCCGTCACAGCAGAACTGCGAACTAAGCTAATTTGTAGTATAATTTGGTGATTTCTTCATTTAAACCATAAATATTATATGGTGATCTGTAAGTGGGTTTGCTGCATTCCGGGTATTATAAGCAAAAATAAGTCAATTACTACCTAGTAATTATGGTATGGTTAGTAATTATGGTATGGTATCGTATAGTTAAATGGTAGGTATCATTGTAAAGCTATCTACCATATTGTATCTACGTCTCGCAATTTTGTTATCTTTCGAATAAAACTCCACGGGGTATGAGTATGTAGGTTTGCCGCTATATGGGTTTTGTAATTAAATATAATTTAATCCTTATCTCGTGAAACTACATACAAAATTTAATCAATTTATAACAATAAATAGGGTTTAGATAAAGAGGTCTGTTAATTTCCCTTAAAAATAACATGGACATTTTTGGATTTTTCCTTTACTTGTTAAGGTAGGATAAAAATTCAAAAAACCAAATTGTTTATATTTTTGAGCTTTTTAAGCGGTTTTAATAAAAATTGTTAAATTATAAAAGTTTTGGTAAAAAATGCCAAAATCACATTTTTTATCATTCAAAATCCCCATAAAATCCTGTTCCCATGGTCCGATAACACTGAATTTAGAACTTAACCTGATGAACGCCCTAAACCTCCATGCCAAATTTCATCGCAGTAGAAAGTTTCTATCAAAGGTTATTAAATTTAGGAAATTTTAGGTTTTTAAATAAATGTAGTCTTGTGAGATGTAATTGTAAAGCTTAACTTATTTCAAATAATCTTTTTGAATTAAGAGTCATTTATGACAAACTATAAAAGAATCACAGGCTATTACATAAATTTTGGTTTTGACTACAAAATTGAACACCATTCTTAAATGAATAAACATAACTAAATTCTGTTTTCGCTACAATGTATGTATTGAATCGACATTTCAAACAATGTATAATATATTTTTTTATTTGAAAGTTCCAAGATTCAAACCTGTGACCCCCAGTTTTTAGGACACCCTTTATTTATACAAACTCAAAACTATTTTTAAATTATACCGTGTTGTCAATTTAGTGAGAAACTATTTTATTTCAAGATTGTAGGATAAAGTATTGATCTGTAATCAATTTGAGACATCTTACATGGGACACCCGGTATATTCAGGGTGTTTGGAAACTCTTATCCGAAACTCCGTGTGGCGATTCCTTGAATCAAAATAAACAAGAAATTTCATGGGGAACATATGTCCTAAAATTCATTGTTAGGCCGCTAGCCGCCATTTCGTTTTTCATAGTCAACAATTTATATTTCCGTAACAGTATTAAGTTCATATTGGGCATGAACCTATATCACACCAATGGTCATTTGCAGGGAAATTTTTTCCGATGTGTATTTTCAAAATAGCGGCCATTTTAAATTTGTTAACTCAAATATTTCAAAATCAGTATTATAAAACTGTTATAAATAGCGAAAAATTGAAAAATTAATTTTTTTACCATTGATACCATCTTTTTTTAAGAAACTGACAACGAATAACGGATTTATTGTGATTTTTCTATTTCAATAACCTTAATGTGCATGAATGATATTACAAAATTAATGTTTTTTCTGCAGAAAAAATACAATTACGCAGTCATTTGTTGTCAGATCCCTTCAAACTTGGTATAATTTGTTAAATTAATTCATAAATTATTTTGCTATTTTTAACAGTTTGATAACATTTACCGATTTTGAGCTATTTGAATTAAAAAAATTAAAATAGACGCCATTTTGAAAATACATATAGGAAAAATAATTTTTTCCTGAAAAGGAACTTTGGTGTGACGAAGGTTAATGCCAAATATCAACTTAATACAACCATCCGTTACGGAAATAAAACTTATTAAATCGAAAACACAAAATGGCCTCTAGCGGCTTACCAAAACATTTTAGGACACATATTATTAACAGATTTTTTGTTTATTTGAATCAATATTTGTCTTGACAAATAAACACCGCACGGAGTTTCGGAAGAGAGTTTTAAGTATTTTAATTTTCACTTTGTCCAATATTTTCTGATTTACATTGCATTTGAACTTTGTTGTAGTAAATATTTCAATTAAACTTTTTGTATTGGCTTCGGCCATTCAAAAAAAAAAATGTTACTATACTTTGAGCACTCTGTGTTAAGATGACTACTTTAGAAGCATTATTTTTTTTATCTTGCTATGCTTAATTCAAATAAGTTTAACGCTTAGTCGTTGTCTAGTGATTCAACCAAGGTTTGAACACAGAGCAAATACTTGGAAGGTACTCATCAAGAAGGATCAAGATAACCTAACTTTTATCATCTAGGAAGCAATATCGCAAATAAGACAATATACTGTAATATTCGAAGTCTACGTGAGTGTTTATAAACTGTCAAAGTTTAATTCAGGACAATGGGGCACAGCTAGTAAAGTATAAGTATGTAATAAATTTATTCATTACATTTTTTATTTTTAGCGTTACTGAAAAATACCAACAGTAAAACGAAAATCGCATTAGCACAATTTTTTTTGTCAAAACTCCAGTCACGAATAGATAATTGCATTTCAACTGTCAAAAACACTGAACGTCAGAAGCACAAAGGTCGGCTGGCGAGGATATACCTTGCATTTGGATCACAGGATTAATTGAAGGGCGAACTACTCTAATGTGAAGGTTTTTTTACATAGAGAGGCACAGCGTAAATAAAAAGGATGGCTAATATTTTAAAATTAAAACACAATTAACAATATTTTTAATATTTTTTTGTGGAGCCTCTCACCAGCAATCAGAAAACTCGCAATCTGAGAGGTTACAATAATATTTATATAAAATATGTTTTTTTAGAAAATACAGTATATGACCAGTTTGTTAATTTTGAAATAGTAAATGTTAAAATGTGTAAAGTTGTGTAAAAATGAATTAAATATAAAATACTATAAAATAAAACAGTTTCAACTCTTTTCATAATTTTGTAAACATTGAATTTATAAGTAGTGAATTTCAAATTTTGTTAACGTTGTCGTTGTTAACAAAATTCCCCTCTTTGTTTATAAATACTGATTCCCAGGGTTTTAATAATGTGGGTTCGAGAGATATTTGAGTAGTTTGGTAGTATTTTCAGATATAGTATGCCTCGTGTCTATGCAATGTCTAGCAATAGCAGACTTTTAAGGGCGGTTATGAATGATGTGGGATGTGTGCTCTTTTAAACGGATTTTCTCTTCATTCGAAAAGGACTCTAATGCACAAGCTTATGATTAGGAAACAGGTTAGCATCTTTGTTATCATGTGTTAACCACCGTCATTATTTTGATTAATGTTTTTAAGAGTTTGAAACATGTTCTCAAAAGTGTTAGCTTTCTTTATATACTTAAATTATATACTTTCACAAATATTAGTGTATCCATCTGTAAAAGGATGACATAAGGTTTTTCACATTATATTTAAAAATATTGGTTGTGGTGAATTAATTAAAAATTACTATGATTTACCAATATTGAAGCCCTTAATGAACAATAAATAGTATGAATGTAGCTGTACATCTTATGTACGATATTGTTTATTGATTTCATGACATTTAACGAGTTTCATTATAATTTATTTTTTCGTAATAAAGACACAAAATTAGAAGAAATACAACATATTCTTCTTTTTATTATTTGTTGCAGTTTAGAATCGTTATTGAATCACCGTACTAATAGCTATTTTAGGAACCTATGTTAAGCAAAAACATGGACCAATTGTTCAATAAGTTTTCCTATTATTAAATTTTAAAGGCTTCTATGTTTATTTCTTGATCATGTTTGTGTAGCCGACTTTAATTGCTTTACACTGCATTATCTCCCTGAATTAAAATTGAATAAAGATATTATTAACAACCTATTCCAATCACACCAGTTACGGCCATCACGAACCTCAATTATTGGAAGATGAGAAATATATTGCATTCCACACTTTGTCACGTTAACAGTTTCGGTAATGAGAATTTCCAACGTGACCTCACCAACTCTACTTATTATTTTTTTAAGTGCAAGTAATCATTATCTTCGAAAAATGAATGTTATATATGCCTACCTATTTATTACGAAATAAACTAAAAATAATATAAAATTTAAAAAAAAAAATAAGTAGTATAATCATATTCTTCTTCAAATAAATTAAAATATTTTTCATTCAACATACATTATCATAACAATGGTCTTAATTACTTGCTTTTCAAATGAGATGAATGTGGAAATCGGGGGTATGATTTGTAATTAAACACAAACTATCTAGTAAATACTTCAGTATTTAAAAGAACAAACATATTTGACACTCAAAAGACAATTAATTGAGGACCAGTCGTTTTTCTTTGTGCTACTAATAAAATAATGAATTTATTTCCCCAATATAAAACAAAAATACAAACTTGTTAATAGGCAGGAAATTAAGGATAATATACATTCTAATATACATTGTATTCTTGATAGTTAGCTTTGTTGTTGGTAGGTGATTAACATTTTTTATTTTGTTTTATTTTCGTGCAACAATACAGGAAAAACATAATTACATTGATGCAGCTCAGGTTAAGTTAAATTTCATTATATAACTCCATCTTGATGAAACATGCACTAGCAATTACTTAACCTACACTTCATTTAAATACATTAGCAAGAAAACAATACAACAGTTTGCATCCAGAGCAACAAATCACAATAAAATACATAGTAAATAGAAGGAATATAATTTTTTACTATAAAAAAGAACTGCTATAATTAAATAACAAATTTTGTATTTATAATTTGAAATATAAAATTAGTAAAATTTAATAGGTCTTAAATTATAAATACGAACAGTTTGCGTTCTTATCGTAGCTCAATAAAGAATGATTGAAAATATTCCGAATAATGTTTTATTGTGTTTTATGCCAATTGGTTATTTATTTATTTAAGACTAGGGTATCAGAAAAAAACAAACGTTACAGGATTCTAGGAGATGAAAACGCTTAGTTAAGTTGCTAGTCGGCATTTTGATTTTTACACAGAATATTTTTTTCCGCAGCGAATCATTGTATTAAGTTCAAATTTAGCATGAACCTTCATCATGACAATACTCGTTTTCAAGAAAAAGATAATTTTTTCCTATGTTTATTTAAAAATGGCGGCCATTTGAAAATTTTAGGTTAAAATATCTTAGAACCAAAAAACTTTAACAAAATTTTACAAGGGTAATTATATAGAAGAACGTACTCAATCTTAAACTTTTTCATATTGAGGGGGTAATTATATAGAAGAACGTACTCAATCTTAAACTTTTTCATATTGAGATATCATCGAGAATACTACTTGAACGTGATATAAAACAGAAAATGAAACGTCGGAAAATGTATTTCGACGATATATAAGGACGTATAACCAAAATATTACTAACTTAACAACGCCTATCACCGCAGCGCACTGTTAACCTTCCGCCGCCGGCGCGGGCCATAGCACACTGAGTAAATAAACTATACTATATTATGATTAAAATCAATTATTTAAACGACTAATTACCTTGTATTTATTCTGAAGACCTAACCTAACCTAACTGCCCCGCGGCTCTCCCGGCGGGTCAGTCGCGGGAAGGCTGTGGGGCGGCCTAGGGTAAGTTAGGTTAGGTTAGGTTAGGTTAGGTTAGGTTAGGTGTCTTAACCATTTCCATTATGTGGGAACCCAATAGAAAATTGTTTAAAAATGCGGGGACATTCCAAAAAAGACCCCTTTGTTTTTGGTAACGCACCATGATTGTAAAAAAAAAATTCGCACTTCACTACTTTATGAAGAAAATTCAATGCCACTCATGATAGTGAATTCGCATTCGTCGCAAACTCGGAGCGGAAGGTTACTTTGATCGGACATCATTCGTCACTGGTCACCGACTGCACAGTGCACCGGGCCAGACAGGTTAGACATCGCCCGCGCTATCTGATTGCTTATCTTAGTTCGCGATAAACCGGTAATAACCGCTTGTTATCGCCTTTCCGACACTCTATTTGCTCTTTTCTTTGCTTCTCTATTTATAATCTAGATGATATCTCAATATGAAAAAGTTTAAGATTGAGTACGTTCTTCTATATAATTACCTTTACAAGATACAAAAAGTTTAAAAATTAAATTACTTAACCAATAGTACCAAGTTTGTAGGGATTTGGCAACAAATAAGTGGGTTATTGAAATTTTTTTATTAAAATTACCTTGATTTACATTAATTATAATGCAAATTAAGGAAAATTGCAATAACTCCCCTCCAGTATACATTGGTAACATACTTTAAGTATAAAAACCATAACTGTTTATATATTTGGCCTCCTAAGACTTGTTTATTGGAAATTACGCAAGAAATACAATCTATTAAAACTCACCAAATTGATGAAGGCCTATAGATGTCAAATATTTTCTTTCTTGAGACCGGTTTCGAATCAACTACGATTCATCATCAGTCATAGTTCTTAGCGCACATTAGTGGTTGTCAACAGTTACAAATTTTTACAGTTCACATTTAAAATAAATAAACAAATACGAAACGAAACATGTTTAACACTTAACAACTTTACATTTATCATTCCCATGTTAAATGTAAAGTTGTTAAGTGTTAAATGTGTTTCGTTTCATATTTGTTATTATAGCGCACCCACTAATGTGCGATAAGAACTATGAGTGATGATGAATCGTAGTTGATTCGAAACCGGTCTCAAGAAAGAGAATATTTGACATCTATAGGTCTTCATCAATTTGGTGAGTTTTAATAGATAAATACAGGTGTCAAGGCTCAGCTACACAATTGAATAAATACAAGTTATCTGACTATTTTTAATGTAATGTAGTACAAGCCGAAATCTTGATTTAGTACCATAATTGGTGATTGTGGTATCGTTCATTACAAATACAGAACATGGAATATACCTGACTATAAACGAGGTCGTGGTTGGTCATTGCGGCTACTGGGATTCAATGAAACTGTCGTGGTTAACGGACAACAAACAGTGGCTTTCTGTAATCAGAGGCCAGCGCTCGGTGGCAATGGTTGACCATTGTACATGTAGAAAATTGTGAGGGCTACAATATGTTTTATTTTGTGTGTATCTACAAATGTGGCATTTTTTACGTTTTTATGTGGAGTGGTCCAATCCTCAGTCTTGTTACTAACATCGACCAGTTGTTACAAAGAATCATTAAATTAATAGCCCAATGACGAATGGCACTGGGTCTGAAATCGAACCTTTAAAAACCTACTAAATTTTCTCAGGCTCGAGCCTTCAACCTTTGGAGTCAAATGAGAGCACTATAACCACTCAGCTACCCATCCAGTTTTCCAGTAATTAAAAGATTTTGGAGATAGGAGTTGAAGTGAGTAAACATACATTGTTACATTTTTAAATGGTATTTCCTATTTTATCTCCCTTAATAAAGCTCAGCTATGGAAAATATTGTAAGAAAGTATATTTATACTATGGAAGTATGATTTATTTATAATAGACTTAATATAATTGAGATTTTAGAAATGACGGCCGGTTATAAAAAGGTTGAAGGAAGACATAATTACTTTAACCAATATTTGTGGGTCTTGTATGAACAAGAAGCGGGGGATGAAATATAGCAGTGTCGGGTTGACAAGGACTAACAAGGGTTGGCAAATAGGTTCCAAGGATCCCTTGTAAAACAAGAGGGAAAACCTGCGTGAGGTAGCTTCCTTACGCAGTGTTTATATTAAAACTTATGGAAATACCTATAAAGTTAAAACATTGTATATGTTTTCAACAATTAATATGTAAACATATTAATGTGTAAACACTTATATGTAAACCTATTTGACCAAAATTGTCCAAACTGGATGTGAGCAGAATAATAAAGTAAAAAAATAACAATAAAAAAATTTCATTTTTTATTTGGTTTGGCATAGGAATTCTTCGACCATCCGAAAAAATGACATGAATTTACAGGTTCTTAAAATAATCAAGTTTTCGGTCAGTTTAGACTACCATAGGCAAGAGCATAATTATCAATTAACGTAATAATTTCATATTAACCAAGTCAAAAAGAAATCCAGTATGCAATTGCCAATTTAAGAAATAAGAGTGACGGGCATTTGAAAGCAAAGAACTTACACACTCACACACACACTCACACACACTCACCTAAACTCACACACAAGAACTAGTAGTTGAATGCTAGTATACTGGGGAAAACAGGTGGTGTCATTTTTTCAATCTTAATAAACTACAAAATTACGAAATTTTGGTTTTCACAGTTTTGGGGGTTCAACTGGCTTTAAAAATCAACAAACACTTAATAAAAAACCACCTGGAATTATTGTGCAATGAGACCTACTACCAAACAATACTTTCTTCGTATACTATAGTGTAGGGTAAGGTAGTAAAAAACAACCGAGGAGTGAGCCCTGAAGGACCGACGAGACCACTTCACGCTCAAAGGACTGCCCGTTTTCTGTCACAATTTGTCAGAACGAGTCAGTACTACTTGACAGCAATGGGTTGAACAGGCTGTAAGCATAACCTCCGATATTATATTGACTAATTTTAATCACAAGCAGAGTGTGATGTACAAGATTAAATTGTTTTGATAAAAGCATCAATGCAACTAAGTTTCCGCTTCCCTACATGAAGCCAAACTTTAAGTCGGTAAAAGGAATTAATGATAACAAAAATATATAATAAAAAAATAATAACATTGACATGCTCAGACAATATATTTTCCATGATTTTTGGCATTATAGGAACTAGTTGTTGCCCGTCGATACTCGACGGATATAGCTCCATTAGTGAAATGAAACGTTATAATAGTACAAACATGTAAGGTAGTCTATAAAATGTACTTCTTTGAACTACCATACCAAGAACAATAATATATTTTACAGAAAATACGACGATTTTAGTTGGAGCGTTTGAAAAGTAGGCCTATTCCGTAAAACCAATAATGTTGCATCCTTGTACTTATAGGCCCTACTCTTTAGTATTTTATAAACATGTCAATTTGATTGTTTGGATAGGCGCAAACCTAATTATCCTAGGGAAACCGTTCTATTAGGCTCAACAACATCAGAAATAAGTAGACCAATATCCACTTGTAGGCCTATTGGATAAATTGTTCTTAACAGTTTTTTTAAGAATTAGGAAAGGCCTAGTGTTGTAAATTATGATGGTTGGCTTTAACATTATATTGGTGTATTAGGGTAGGATAGAACGTAGAGAAACCATTTATAACCACTTTCATATCACAATATTTATGCTGTAGTGTGAAAGTTTCAATAACTTTCCAAATTTAAAGAATACAAATTTATTTCACAGAAAATTACATAATTTTAGTTGGAGTGTCTGTCAAAGTAGGCCTATAGGCATATTCCTTAAAAACAATAATGCTGCATCCTTGTAACACAGACACTCTGTAGTATTTTATAAACGTAAAAAATCGATTGTTTACTTATGCCTAAACCTTAGTAGCCTAATCAAAGCATTATATTAGTTAAAAACATAAAAAAATAAGCAAGCCTAAACTATCAATTTGTAAACTTGTTAGTTTAATAAATAAGTTGTTTGAGAGTTTGAACAGGCCTATAACTATTTTAATGTATCTATTTTGTTTAAAATAAATATCGGTACCATCAGTAAAACATTTATTAGTGACGCCGTTATTGGACACATTACAAAAAGTATGGTTGTGAAGATCGGTCTGGCACCCGGACCGTCTGAATCGGAGTAAGTTTTAAGTCACGCTATCGACTGCGCCACAAATACTGGCGTTAAACGAAGTAAATGTAAAGCATTACAACGTTGCAAACGACAAATTGATTGCACAAAATACATCCGTTTCTTTTAATACAAATGTGAGCAATTTATTTAAACTAAACCTTTACAATTTAGTCTTAATTTTAAAGCAATCAGCTATTTTACATAATTAAGCAACTTTCTTTCCATTTAAAGGATAATACATCATAATAATTGTAAACGTTTTTAGGTACTGACCATAAACCAAATCCTTCATGAACTTTTGTTCATCCACTCTGTATTTAGACAAAATACCTTGTGTGTTTACAATCAGCTGATTGAAATCGTGTAAAATAAATAAATTGTTAAGGTTTGAAAATGTCGACATTTTTAGTTTAAGGGAGTAAGATAACGTTAATTATATGATTAAGCAACTTTCTTTTCATAAATGACAATACATCATAATAATTGTAAAAGTTTTTAGGTACTGGCCATAATAAACCAAATCCTTCATGAGCTTTTGCTCATCCACTGTATTTAGACTAAATACCTCGTGTGTTTACATCAATCAGCTGATTGAAAGCTGTAAAATAAATAAATTGTAAAGGTTTGAAAATGTCGATATTTTTAATTTAAGGAAGTAAGAAAACGTTAAAGTAAATAAAATCTGCTAATATACAAAGGTTTACGTTTTATTTGGTACAAACTGCGTGTAAATTGGTCCAGTTCAAGTCTCAGACGAACTGTCCAAAGGATTGGAAATGTTGGCTTTTTTCCCCATGTTAAATCTCCATAAGAAAAGTTTATTTTTAATTTTTGACCGGTTTAACGTAAATATTTTTAAAATACGAATAAAACCTGCTAATATAGAACCGAAAACGTTTATTTTGGTACAACCCGCATGTAAATCGGCCCAGTAGAAGTCTCAGACGAACTGTCCAAAGGATTGAAAATGTTGGCTTTTTTCCCCATGTTAAATCTCCATAAGAAAAGTTTATTTTTCATTTTTGACCGATTTAACGTAAATATTTTTGAAATACAAATAAAATCTGCTAATATAGAACCGAAAACGTTTATTTTGGTACAACCCGCATGTAAATCGGTCCAGTAGAAGTCACAGACGAAGTGTCCAAAGGTTTTTTAACTTTGTGTTTTAAATATATAGATAGGCAAAACCGCGTGGTGCTAATCGGATCTTTCCTATCTCCACTCTTAACAATAGGAAATATTTTGGAGATGGAGTTTGGAAAAATGCCATTGTTGAAAGAAATGTTTATTACAAAGGCATAAACATAGGTGGTATTAGAGTACCATGATTCTATAATTCATTAGTAGCCAGTTATAAAAACCAAAGAAATGAATTATATGTTATTATACAGTGTGGTTGAAAAGTCCCGGAACGGTGAAATATATTTTTTACCATTATAGATGAAGTAATGAAACTTGGTATATCAATAATAGCCATAAATATCTACTCTTTTAAGCTATTATCACTTTTTTATCCCTTAAGGGGGATGGCCCACGAGGAGTCAGTCAAAATTCTTAAATAGCAGCATAGGTCAAATTTGGTATCAAATTAAAGGTTTCACTTAGTAGAGTACAATGCCGCAAACCAGACTTCAAACGGATGACCAAGACCGAAATGGCAGGCATACAAAGTTTCCATTAAAATTATATGGGTAAAACTTAAAAACGCAATAACTTTCTTAATACCCAACCTTTTGACGTCGGGTTTGTGGCTGATTACTCCAAATGCAAAGACGTTTAAAATGGTGTATGATGTGACTTGGGCCGAAGAAGTTTTAATTTACGCTCCCTTTAAGGGATGTCCCTCCTGGAAGTCTTACAGAAATATGCTTTGACCCTTGTCACATCATACATAGTTTCAAACGTCTTTGCATTTGGAGTAATAAGCTACAAACCCGACGTCAAAAGGTTGAGTATTAAGAAAGTTATTGCATTTTTAAGTTTTACCCATATAAACTTAATGGGAACTTTGTATGCCTGCCATTTCGGTCTCGGTCATCCGTTTGAAGTCTGGTTTGCGGCATTGTACTCTGCTAAGTGAGACCTTTAATTTGATACCAAATTTGACCTATGCTGCTATTTAAGAATTTTGACTGACTCCTTGTGGGCCATCCCCCTCAAGGGATAAAAAAGTTATAATAGCTTAAAAGAGTAGATATTTATGGCTATTATTGGTATACGAAGTTTCATTACTTCATCTATAATGGTAAAAAATATATTTCACCGTCCCGGGACTTTTCAACCACACTGTATATTATTTATTTATTTAAGAAATGAATAGGTCTTATTGATAGTTGAATGATGTGTAACGACCTCCTTAAGTGGAGTGGTCCAAGAAAAAAAATATTTTATTTTCTTAATTTACAAAAATAGTAAAAAAGGCAACAACCTGCATGTACAAGTTAAATGTACTTAAGTTAAATTTCATTATATAACAATAATGAAAACCGGCATTTTACATACTATTATCCCCTGTAATTGTGGTAAGCTGGAGAATTGACAATAAAGACTGTATATATCATACACTCTTTTTTTAGTAGTAAAAATACTTTGAAATGTTAAAAATTATTGTGACTCATACATGTCACTCATCATATGCACATACATAGCAGTATGCACATGACATATGCTCGTATATCGCCATAGTAGTTTTATCAAAATTACTAGCAAGGTATTTTGTATTGGTCTGATTTATATTACTGTAATTCAAATATAATACAGTGTAATATAAATGTTAGCAAAAAATCCATGATAACGTAACCGCTGGGTTACGTTGATCGATTTTATCTATGATAAAATTAACGGCATCTTAAAGTTATTTAACCTGTTTTAGTGATTAATGATTGTGTGATTAAAACAGTTATTACAATTAATATGGACGTGGTTCACTACAGATAAACAGAAACATCATGTGGACATAATTTGCCTCATTAGACAAGCATTTAAATTAATTTTGGCAGGTAATAAAGTATAAATTGAATAACAAATCAGGATTTAATACATTTCATTTTTCTTAAAGGAAAAGAGAGCTTTAACTATACATTAGTTGCATTTAAATGACAAATCCAGAAAATAAAATTTTAGGCATCTTATGTTTTATCTTGCCATTGTCAGAAAATGGCTTATTACAATGACTATGAGTATTTCCCTCGCATTAATAAAGAAAATAATGAGTTTTCCGTTGATAATTGTTTTCAAAACGAAAAAGTAATTCTCGGCGCAGACTGAGGCGAGGGTGACAGGCTGAGGACTGATCTCCGTCTAGGGAATACACCGAGTCTTACACTTTATTGTGTTGTCAGCAGGGCAGTCAACTACTTGAACTGTCCTGTACCATTACTGCTACTACACATTACGTAAAAAAATGTTAAAATCAGGGTAGTGAATATATTTTCAAATATTCATTTATTTAAACCTGTAATTGAATTATAAATAAATCATTACAACAATTAATTCATATTTCACTGAAATATATAATCCACAAATATATATCGTCATAGTCAAAAATATTTTATTAAATAGAGATTTTATTGGTTTAGGTTAGATAGAACCTATAAATGAATCAAAGTTAATAGTATGACCTCATTTATTTCAATCCTTTTTGTGTTGAATAATTTGAATTTAAAATGGACAAGTTCTGAACAACTTCGTAAAGCGGATTAAGACCAAATAAATTTATACAAATTTATTGGTTTCCTGCATTTTGAAGTTCAAACGGATTTTATCTATTTATTTTTGTGTTTATAACTACAAAACTACACAGGAAAGGGAACTCTCCCAGTTTCAATCAGAACCCAACTTATATTGTATGTTCTTTAATTTACTTACTCTGATTTGAGTAGGGATTACTAAAAACGTAGTGTAGTTCAAACACTGAAAGAGGTATAAAAGACAGTTCAAAATCCAAAGTACTAAATCCATCCCTTTTATGAATTTCAAAGAGACGATTTGTTTTGTTTACATTAACATAGTTAAAGATTAGAAAAGAGAAGTATAAGAGGAGGAGAAGTTAAAATGTAAAAAATAACTTTTTCATTTCTTTTATTTAGGTTTAATTTTTATTGGCCTGGACTGGAGGAAGAAATTAATTAAAGCATAACGCTCACACCGATCGAAAAAGCCTTTTCGCAAACTAATGCATAGATTCATAGTTCAGTTCAGGGCTGCATGTATCTTTAGATTATTTACTTTTAAAAGAGAATTGTGAAAAGCATGTCTTTCATTACGATTAGTTCTGCAAGTTGTAAACATTAATAATTATGCTCGAAAAAGTACTTAATCTTGGGTTAATCGTAGTTAAGTTGTATATTGTAATTAAACCTAAGCAAGCATGTCTCATCAATCCAACTTATACACATTTAATAACAACATTACACGTTATACACATTACATTAATAATATAAATGTAATTTTTTCCTGTCTCTTTTAATAGATTAGAGTGAATAGCACTCCTGGTGATTCCTTGTTAAACCTTAATATGTGATTTTAAGCAACCCTTTTACTAAGAATAATTCATAAATTTGTAAGCACTAATAACTGTGCTTGGAAAATTACTTAATCTTGGGTTAGTTGTAAAATCGTTGGGCTGGGTTGTTGGGTTAAATAGTAAATGGTAATCATGCCTATCAACTTAACTTATACCCTTTGTTTACTTTTTAAACGTGATTCATTTTACACGAATATGTTTTCACTTTAATTGTTGCAACCATCAACATGACTTTAGTGTTCCTTATTTTCCAAAGTAGTTAAGAGTGATGCAATGTAAAAGATGGGGATGTTGTTATACAGGTTATACAGAGAAGAAACAAGGGGTGATATATAGCACATGTTTGGCTGACAGAAGACTCCCAGGGCTCGTAAACGGGTTACATGGATCTTTATAACAAAAGAAGCTGCCTCTGTTATTGTGCCATCATAAAAACGACACTTTTGAAGTAGGGAAACGGGATAAATATAAATTTTTTTTATGATGCTCAATTTATTGCCTTAATTTTGTATGGCCATTTTGTTTAGATAGTTTAATTTTTCTTCCATGTTTTTCCTTGAAATCATTCCTCGTTTGAAAAGGTTAACTTTGTTATACCTTCTCCCTTTAAGGGAAAAAAATTAATACAACTCACCTTTAGGAGTAGAAACTTGAAAACCACCCAATACTATTTATTTTAATATGTCGTTTTATGGAAAGTTATTGGAAGAATAGTCCAATGACAATAAATAAAATGTGTCATAATAAAGAAATCCATGCTCTTTTGCACGCGTAAAATACATCAAACAATACATATTAATACTTTCTTTGAAACACCGATTCATTCTATGGTTCGTATTTTAAGGTTAGTATGATTGAAGAGATGAGTGTGATTGATCACAAGAGGTGTAGCTTTGTTACTGACAAATAGCAGCTTGTTCTTTTGTCAAGATGCCCAATGATCAAAGGCAGCTGGGTTAAGTATCGAACCATCAAAAGCACTATAACTTTTCTCAGGATCGAACCAGGAACCTTCAGATGTAAAGGCGAGCTCTGTAACCACTCAGCTACCCAGCAAGTACGATACAGTTTTTACGTCTCTTTATTTCAATTATTTCAAATATAATACAGTGTAATTGGTAAAACCGGTTTCTTTCCGCTGTTTTAACTCTGGTTATTTGAGTAAAACATTTTCATTTCCCATTAATTTAAGTAATCCGCTTAGCGGTAGTTAAATGCATTGTTAAATCATAACATTATACAACCACCCAGTGTTTTTTTCTCCATTTGACTCATACATTAAATTCTTCGTCAATTAATTATACCATTTTAAATTGTGTTGTTTTAAGCTACCAGCTTTTACTCGCAACTCTCGTTGATGTTCATGATGGTCGAGCTCGGTCTCTTCGCTCGTCTTTGAACGCAGATGTACCATACTACTGATTAAAAATTGACATATGTTTAAGTGGTTAGATTAATTTTCTGTCTCATGGCTAATATGGAATAACACAGCAACTTGCAAAGCCAGTAGGGTGGAGTCATGATGCATTTTCAAAACGAAAATAAGGCGATAAATACTACCATTTTTCCCTATTCATACAAAATATTAGCTTAATATAACTAGTGATATTTTGACTAAAAATAAACTCAGTTTTCCATCTATAATAATATAATAGTTTTATTAATAATATGGTTTCTCGTTATAGTTTATCGTTATAGAGTATCGTATAGTTTATCGTTAACGATAAATTATATTGTGAGGTTATTATATTCGAAATATTCTACAGGTTCATGGAACCTGTATTTTAAGAAAAATACAGGTTCATGGAACCTGGATTTAGGTAAAATACTTACATAGTGTAATGTATTTGCATTTTTTATGTATGGCTACCACTACTGCTATGTTCCAGGAAATAGTTTCCTTACCTACACATTTAACACATAAATAAGAATTAAATAAGCTCTCTTAATTAGCCATAACTGACACAAACTATCAGCTAATCAGGGCCTCATTGGTCATTGTGACTACCGTGAATTATATTGAGTCGGGCCTTGGTTGTACTAACTGATAACATGGATAGGAAGTAAAAATAAATAGACTGGTATATATGAATCCAATTTCACTATCGGCAAAAAAGGTGAGTGATTGTAATAAATAAAGTCATTCTGTATAAGCTACTCTTATTACAAAATTATCATATATTTTAAAGAAGTTATTGTATGAAAAAAGTTAATTTTTTGTATTGAAAAATCTGAGATGATAGAATCTTAAATCAACACCATTAAATAAAATACGGCAGTGCCACATTTACAAGAAGTAACAGAAAAGGCAGGTTTCTCAAACAGTGTCTACCTATGATGTATATATGAAAACTAATAATCATAAGGGCGAAGACATGATTACAGGTGTTAAGTTAACACCTTTTGATTAAAAGCTTATTCAAAGCTTATTATTATTAGCTTTTGATTTTAAAAGCTTATTCTTTTTATTACATAGATTTTTTACTAGACATGATTGTTCGATTAAATTATATTCAATTTATAGCCAGCTAAATGCTTTCAATAGGATATAGGAGGTACCAAGATGAATCATATGATTTAGCGTAGAAAACGATGGGCTATTATTAAACTACAGACTTGGTGTATTCGAGATACCAAATGTAACGCTATTTTAATAACTTTATTCCATTTTAATTACATATCATTTAAAACAGTAAGGCAAAAACACCTTTAGACAGTTCGACTGAGACTTACACTAGACCGATTTACATGTAGTACGTACCAAATAAAAGCATAACTATTCTATATTAGCAGATTTGATTGACTTTAAGGTAATCTTACATCCTTAATATTACCAAAATTTGAAATTTAAAAACCCTTGCAATTAATTTATTTTACAACCTTTCAACCAGCTGATTGTAAACTGACGAGTTATTCGTCTAGAAGGTCAAAAGCGCTCAAGATGGATAAGGTTTTTCATGGCCTGTACCTAAAATCGTATATAATTATAATGTTGTTTTTTCATGTAAAGAAAAATAATACAGTGTTATACCATTTAAACTACTCAATTTTATAGTTGGTGGTTTGAAAAACTAATAGTTTTTTATTGTAAAATTATTTAAAGTTTCTTAATAGCAATTTTAAAAAGTACGTTTGGACATTTTATACATGTTTCTCACACCATCTGCCAAGCGCTCCACTCACCATGTCTGGAGCTGTATCCATATACAGGGCGGAACATAAGTAATTAAAAAAAAACTTTAGAAATATGTTTTATGGGTCAAAATAAAAAAAAATAAAGAAAACATTTAATTTCTAAAACATCGAGATATGTACCAGTTTGTATTTTTTTTTCAATAAAAATCTATGTCTCAAAAACCATTAAAGATAAATTCATGAAACTTGATATAGTGTTCAAGGCAAAAATTAAATAATTGCAAAAAAATTCGTTAAACATATTTTTCCGTTTTTAAATGGCGGCCATTTTGATTTTTTAAACTTAAATTTCTAAAAAAAGCAAATTTTATGGAAAAAAGACACGATCACTTTTTTTTAGTATTTTTAATTTTCTATCAAACGACGCCAAGTTAAGAAGGATCGGATAACAAATAGTTGAGAAATAAAGATTTTTAGTTGAGTTTTTTAGAATCAGCTTATGTTTTAGTTTTAAAATTTTAGTTTTTGCAATTATTTAATTTCTACTTTAAACACTATACTAAGTTTCCTAAAGTTATCTTTAATGGTTTTTTAGATATATATGTTTTATATAAAAAAAAATATCCGATCTTTCGGGAACAAGGCGTTTGAGAAAAATTATTCTTGATTTCCTTTTTATTTTGACTCATATAACCTATTCCCAAAGTTTTTGTACTTACCCACGCGACATCCTGTATACGACTGAGACTTACACTGTTTTACTCTTGACAATGTTATAAATTACCTTTAACTGTAAGTTATACGATTAATACAGTTAACTGTAGTTATACAATATTTAAGATACTGAACACAAAAAGAATTAGAATAACGGATAAGCCACTTTTCTTCTTTCAAAGATAATTATAAGTTTTAAATAACATCTAATAAAAAAGTTTTGTGAATTTTAATTAACCTGTAAATATGTATAGAGCATTCAAAAAACATTTTCAATTTGAATTTCCAAAACAATATCCAATTTTTTGTTTCCTGGTTTCGATTTTCAAACGGCGTTTGAATTACTAATGGATACGATTGTCTTATACTTTAACTTGTGTCGTAAAATACAATCACCATTTCAATAAATAGATATCTTTTGCACAATATTTCCAAACATGAGATGCACAGGTTAAACTAATATAACGTTAGATATGTTAGTCGACTTTTGTCAAACATTGCCACTCTTTCCCTATAAACTTGTTTCCTCTTCAGTTTTATAGAAGCCTACGATGTTAGAAATATAACCTTATCTATTATTTAACATATCAACTTGAGCCAAGCCAGAGGGAAGGGACTAACTAACGTAACACCCTTGAAGAAGGCGACAGATGTGCAGAACGCTCAATAATTCATAGCTTCTAGTTGTTCCTTTGTATCCGACTCGAGCTGCGACTTTCATCAAGTGAGGTATGAATAAAATTACGTTTAGATTTAACAAATAAAGAAAATGGGTTTGAGATTTAATTTATTGACAAAGCTAAGCAATGAATTTAAGCATCAAAGGGTTTCGAATATAAGCACTGCAAGCACTGAAATGTAGTGCATTGCTTTATGATAGATTGTCCTTATTTATTTAAATTGTAGCATAGCCCAACAATATGTCGATTTCAGTGTTGTGTGTATAAAATTGGTTTATGTATACAGGTTAAGCGAACCTTTGGTTTGGTAAAGAAATTATATATTTTAACTAGTTTCATCAAAATAGTAGAAACTGAAGGCTTTTTCACTATTTTATTTTTTATTACGCATTATTCTATGGTAAATAATGCAAGTGCACCAACTTTTCTAACTCTACATATAAAAAAATTTAAGATATGACTTGACGAGAAATCACTTGCTGACTATTTTTAAATTATTAAATAATTTTCTTCACTAGATTAGATTACTTTACTTAGATATTACTAATAATTTTTTAGATTACTTCTCTTTCAAACTTAAAACATTATGCGTCTCTTATGAAAAAGAAATAAGGATAAATTGATTTATAATATATATGTAATCCAAGTACGACACTAATAACGTTGAAAATGAAGATAAAAAAAAGGATTTGAATACTATTAATCGTGATGTTAAAGGAATCGCATTATCTTTATCGTGATGATGAACTCGAAGATAAACGATTTGAATAATGTTTTTGTTATGATTAATGAGAAGATAAAAAATCCACGCATAATCTATATCGTTCATGATCTAAAAGTAAGATGATACATCCCTACTTTTATTTGGTTGCGGCTTTATTTACTGAACAGGCATGCGATTGTGAACAGTTGTTAGGCTTATTACATTTTGTACCAGGTCAGAAATCCTTCAAGCTGGAAACATAAACAAAAGGAAACGCATAAACAATAACGATTTTGTATTTATCCCTTAAAAGATAAAATTAAAATATATAATTTTAAGACTACTCTATTGTTTTAAATTGTATCTAAACCTAATTGTAAGCTAATTCATGTTAACTTTTGTCCAGTAGTAAGTGGTTCATAACATGGGAAGTATAAAATTAAATGAAGGAAAAAGGAATCTACTTCAAGTTTTCAAATGATATATTTTATATCCATACTTATTTAATGCTCTAAGGGTTTTTTTTGTGTAGAGAACTCCTCATACAGTTCTTAACCGATTTTCAAGTTTTTGGTGTCGTTGGATAGGGCTTGGTCTGTAGTTGTTTCCGCAAAATATTCGTGAGAATCGGACTTACATAAGGGCGCTATCCACAAATTAAATTTAAATATTTCACATTAGAATAACATAGAGATTGTTTTGAGCGTTTTAAACATCTGTTAACATACGGCTGTATTTTTTGGTGATTACAATATTGGATTGGTCGGATGTCATTGATTTAGAACTAAATGTAACTTTTGTATTGTATCAAAATAAATTGATCGATGTCGAGCAACACGTGTACTAGTTCGATTAAATGCAATAATAATTTTTATTAATTTTCCCTTGTAGTTATATCGTTCTTTTTATATTCTATTATATGTATCAATATTCGTTACATTCTATTATATTTTATGTATCAACGCCAGTGGCATTTCACTGGCATTTCAGGGTTTGGCAAGCGGTCCAAACCCTTTAAAGTCAGTGGGCATCCCGGGGATCGAACCCGTGACCTCTTGAACTCAAGTCCAAGACGCTAAGCGTTAGGCTAGCAAGACACCCAATTTCTCTTAGGTATTATTCTTTTGTTATTAATTGTTTTTAAGTAGGTAGTAATGAATAGAATTAATGATTATAAAGCTAAATTAGAAAGTTCATCCAAGTTTACTAACATACAAGTAAAGTCAAAGGTAGAATAATTCAAAGAAAATACCTTAATCGTTTTTTTATTCAACAATTTGAGTTTAGTACAATGAAAACATATAACTAATTATTTAAGTGGCTAATTACGATTGCTGTAAGTCAAGATAACTACAATGGTAATCTACCATTCAGCTCAGTTATTTGCTAAGCTTTTGTTTAATGAACTGGGTAATCTTTTTCATCCTATTAGTCTTTAATGCACCTAATTCTATGTATATATTTCTGTATTTTTATTTTAATGCTGACTAATTTGTATTATTTAAGACTTGTTTGCTTTTAATAAAATATTACATGATAATCAATTATTGTATCTAATACTGAATTTTAATGCAAATTAATTACTGTGGCAAATACTACCCTTTTATGTTTAATATACATATGAATTTAAATTAAAGTAATTTTAGTTGGAATAATTATTGATTATGGAACAGTTACGGAACAATTATATACGAGTAGTTGGAATAATTATTATTTTATTATTGATTACTCCCTTAAAAATTTTATAAACATCACTTAAAAGAGTTAATTTAGTAAACCAAGGATGAAAAGTGAAATTCTTATCATAAACATACATGTATTAAATCTTAATTTAAAAGCTATTCCTGCAAAAAGTATGATAAATTTTAATAGAAAAGTTTGATAATACTTCAACATTAAAATAAAGTTAATGTAATTATTATGACACTAAACAAATTTTATTAAACCTTTTGTATTTGTATACAATAAAATTTAGAAGTATTCTTTGGTTGAGTGAGCCTATCTCACCTTGTTTTCTAGAATACACAAAACATATTTGCCGATCCTCGTTAGTTCTTGTCAACTATGTTATGCCCTTTCCGATACAAAATTCAATACCAAAGTATATGGATGACTCAAAACCAACGTGAGTTCTCGAACTCAACAGCAGTAAATGTTTTGTCATTTAATCAACAAAAGTCTATTCAACGTACCAAATCTATAATGTACAAAAATTTAAAAAGATATAATCAGTTGAGGTCATTCATAAATGAGGTAAATAGGCAAACGAATTTGTGTGCATATCTTTTTATGGATGTGTAATTAAGTACTGTTTAAATAACCCCAGCTCTCGTACCTACCATTTTTTTTTTTTTTTTTTTTTTTTTTTTTAATTTATGGAGGAAGACACAAATTAAATATTAAATCGGTATAAACTAATGTTCAAACTATCTCTACAGGGCAGGGAAAACAAAAAAACCTTATAAATATGCAGGATTACTGTATGTAATTATGTTATATTGTAAACCATATCGTAAGTTGTATACACATACTTCTTTCAACCATTCAACTCCCTGAAGGTCAGAAACCTGGACATCGCCTTATAGCCAATCACAAAGACAACAACAAAAAAAATAAAAAAATAAAAATACAAAAAAAATTAGTGGCCTTAAACTTAGCAAGCTAATGCTGAGTTTGATAATTGTTTGAGGATCCATTAAATAAATAAAACGACAACATTTTGAAAATTAAATGTTATCAAGAACGAAAACAACAATATGGATTCAACATTCATGTATCACTTATTAATTTGCTCTATGTCACCATCTTCAGACCGACTGGTTAGAATCAAGACCATTATATTACCTGAATGTAAATTTTATTAAATAAAGTTGTATGACTAAATTGTTTTTTTAATTTAATGCTTATAACAACACGTATGCGATGATCACCAAAAAGTTATTAAATTATTGGTCTGGCTTCTATTTCCCCAAGATAGTAAAATGATTGTACAGGGTGGTCATAAATTATTGGACACATTTTAATATTCAATAAATAAATAACCAAGCAACTTACAAACATGGAATTGTTTATTTAAAAAACATATTTAAAACAGTAATCCTGCGGAATACCATGAATCTCATCAGTATTGTATCTTGAGTACTATTTTTGTTCTTCAAGTCTGCTTTCTATAGCATCAAGTTTTTCCTTAAGCATTTTATTCTTCTTAGCCAAGCTATAAATAACTTTTAAACATTTTACAACCTTATTAGTTTTGAACAGGATAAGTACACTCATCAATCTTCTTGTATAAGGTTTCTTGTGATTAATTAGAATTAGCTTCTAGCTTCCAGGGACTAACACATCCAAAGGAGTCCTTCAGCTGCTGATCCCAAGTCAGCTTTACTCATCTATAAGAATCCAGACATCGCAGGTCAACTGAACATTTACTTTGAGAAATAGTTTTTACACAAGCTCCACAGTCCAATAAATTTTAATTGAAAAAAGTAGCACCAAATTCAATTAATTTAAAATAAAAGTAAAACTCATTACATCAGGCAAGACAGGTAAGAAAACAAATACTTAATATCACTTGAACTTTTAAACTCTTGGGCGAAACATGAGCTCTTGAAAATAAGTTTAGTATCATTTTCAGTTCAATTTTTTTTGTATTTTTGTGCTAATTTTAATTGTGTTACTTCTCATCTGTCTTAGTTATTTATAACTTTGAAGGTTATGAGTTTTGCTTAACTTGAAGTCATCAAAAAGGACCTTACCCATTGAACGCTGTCTCGCATCATCAGCAGCCACTGTGTAAGTTGTCCTAGTGGTTATATGTGTAATTTATAATTTGTAAACGCTATCAATCACTACCAAGATATAATATTTGACTTGAGCACTGCGCACGGTTTGTAGAATTACTGTCTCTCTCGTTTGAAGAGTCAAATAACGTTTCCACTACGGCCCGGAAGCTGTGTATTGTGTGGCACATTGTTGAGAGTAGTACAGCTCATATGAAGGCATATCTCGCATGGTTGGAAACGTCTCACAGCGCGTCTTTGTGGCTCACTTTATACGTTTTAGAAGCTACTTTATCGCTATATTATCCGAGTAACATACTGGCTGCAAAGTGTTATTTTTGGCAACAGACATCGTTATAGTGGTGCACTTTCTTAAAGACAATTCTTTATCTGTCACATGTGTGAAAAACAATATGTGATATGACCAACTTGTGTTGTCGAATAATAACTAAGAGCAGCATCTTATAATCGCGATGTACAGAGTCTACCAAAATAATGAACCCGAACTTCCACAGGATATTCCTTAGGTTGAAACAAACAAAATTTAACATGTAATGTATAGACCGATCTTGATTATTTCAGTCATTCTGTCTGTCTAAATTATCATTACCTCCGTATTAGATAAGGATATCAAATTAAAACTTTACTTTGATGTTTTAATTAGTTACGTTTTAACTAAAACTTTCAAAATTATATAACTTCTGGTTTAAAATATCCTCTATTTAAAACTTTCTACAATGTAAAAAAGGAAAATTTTTGAAAATTTATTATATTTCATTTAAATTTAAACAAGTCACTAAAACAAAAATACCTATATGGGAAACATTGAACAACACATAACTGAGTAAATAAGAGTTTCCTTAGCGAAATCATGCTAATTTAAAATAAAATGCTTAAATCAAGAGTAGTTCTGTTAAGAAAAGTCTTTGCTTGGTTATTTGTAGTCAAATGTTCCTTATAGTTGAAAAATAATTACAATTTACAAATAGTCGCCATATTGAAACAGGAAGTATTTAATTTTGAAATTTTTAGTTAAAATGTAACTGCCTAACATAAACCACCAAGCGAAGTTTCAATTTGATATCGACACCAAAAACTGAGATCATGAATATTTCTTTACAAACACATACTGACAGACAGGCGGAAAACCAAGCAAGATAGCACGATACATGAAATGATAAAAGTTGTTTTTTTTCAACCTAAGGAATTACCTGGTAAAGATTGGGCCATTAATTTTTACACATCCTTTATACAGGACGAACAACTGTTAAACTGTGCCACCATTGTTATATCAAAAACTATTTATTAAAAAACTTTAATCGGAGACTTAAACATTTTTTATGACTATAAAAATATAAGTTGTTTTCCTACGTAAATGACTGTTATTTTTAAATGTTGCTGCTAACTTAAAAATTTATTATTGAAAGCAATATGTTTTATCATCCTTTTAGATTTTTCATAATTTTCAAACATTTTTATCCTCTGGTACCTTACCCAAAACTGAACCGTTTAATACATAACCGATCGTAAGTTTCATCTGTAAGCCTTAAGGATCACATGAAGAAAACTTTGTCTTCTATTTTATCTGAAACAGTTGCGTTTAACAACTAATATTGCTATAAAATCGTCTTAATATGTCATTTTTATCTTAAAATGGATATTTTTAATTTTTTCAATATGATGTACATAGTAAAATATCACTAATTATTATAAAAAATATTAAATAATATTTTAAGACGATTTCATATATAAACATGTTTTGTTTAACGTAACCGTTTATGAGAAACCCCATGTCAAAGTTAACCTCATGTAATCCTTATAATTTAACCAATTGAATCAACTGTTTACTTTTAAGAATAAACATAAGTATTTATTAAGGAGTAATATGCATGATTTTATAAGTATAAAAAAGGGAAAATTAATATTACTCATGTGAGATCAGCAACGCCAAGGTCAGGGCATGTTATAAGTTTTTATAATAAAATATATAAGCACGTTACTGATTTAGATATAAAAGTTGAAAAAAATTCTAACTGTTACGTAAAAGTCCTTTCTATTAGGTTGATGAATATTCTTCTTGAATGAAACATTGATCGAGTCTGAATTACATAGTGTAGTTTTTGTAACGGTTTTAAAAATCCAATTTTAAATTTATTTCTTGTCACTCACTCCTAGAATGTCACTTATGTCGATTCTAGTCAATTTTGTGTGGTCCAATTTTATTAGGCTGTTATTAGCTGTGCATCTTTAAGCTCATGCACGCATAATTACTCGCTGCTACTATTTATTTAATTATTGTTTTTATTTATCTGTTAAGATTAACTGTGATACCTTATCAAATAAACGGTTTCAATTGACACATACTTTGTCTCAACAAAATATAAAAACTGTGATAAAAGACTCCAAACAATAATGTCTTGATAGCTAAGTAAGATATCCAACAGCTGATCGGCACGAGTTTGACTCTACGCGCTGTGGCGTTTTGCAACGTACTGCGTTTACCCCAAAACGAAAAATGTGTTTTCTCCACAACGAAGTGTGTTAAGCAATGGTTCAAAATACTGGATTATTTAGTTTCTTAAGCCTGATTTAATGGTGATAAGTAAAAATTTTTTTTTAAATTACAGTTATTATGAAAATAAAAAAAAATTTTGCTTTTTAAAAACACTTTTATCTTTTATAACTTTTGAATGAGACTTTTCTCAGAGATGCGAGTGGTGCCAATTTACTCAGCATGTAAGAGTCATCTACACACTTGTAAAAACTTAGAAAACATGCGTCTTTAATCCCCTCGTTTAGGACGGTGTTTTGGAATTTTTTTTTTTTTTTTTTTTGTAAAATTTATGTTTTATTGTAAATTAAGGTTAGATCTAGGTCCATAAAAACTGATATATGAGTAAAAATTAATGGTATAATACAAAAAATCTTAAAAGTAAGGAAAATTAAGTTACTTTGCGACTTTGCAGAGAGTAATATTTGTTAAATTTTCAAAATTTTTAGGTATAAGGAACCTAATATAACTATTTACCTAACACTCAACAAGTTTAAAGAAAATCGGTTGAAAAACGGCGTCCGAAACAGGGGAATAAAATGCCACGTTTTTTTTCATTAAAGCCGTATGGTTAACATTGCCGACTGCGCAACAATGGGCTGACCGAAAGGTGAAGATGACGCTTAATAAATCGCAAAATTTTAAACCAAATCGTTTGAACCGTTTTTGAAAAATTCTGATTTTTCACGTTTTTGAGGGTTTTGGGGGGTAAACAACCTTTAAAAATCAAAATTAAAAAGGTTTTAAAAAAACGCAGGGAATTGTAGTAGATTCGGACCTACATACCAAATTTCATCAAAATCGGTAAAAAATTGGTAAATCAGTGAAGTTGTCATGTCTTTTTTTTTGTTAAGGTCCAATGGGCCTTCTGTAGCTCTAACATTCACACCCACACACGCACGCACGCACGCACGCGCGCGCGCGCGCGCTCACACACACACACACACACACACACACACACACACACACACACACACACACACAGAGAGAGAGAGAGAGAGAGAGAGAGAGAGAGAGAGAGAGAGAGAGAGAGACAGACAGATATACACAGATAGACATCACTCTGAAAACCACGTTTTGCGACTCCAGGGTTCACTAAAATGAATAAATAGACCGACAACTCAAATTTAAAATTTTTGACTAAACAATACTTTTTCCATATACTATGCTATAGGGGGAGAACGTAAAAGGACTAATAACCTAATGTTGCAATTGTTACAAATTGTCAATGCATATAATATGCCTAATGTAAATAAAGTCTTATGTATTATGAGGTCAAAATGAAATTTGTGCCCTCTTTATATCTTACACGGTTTAGTTTAGTTAAATTACCAAGGAATACAAATGAATAAAATACAGGGTGTTCCATAAGGAAAATGTAAGTTAGCAGCCATGTTGACAAAATTATAACCATATACAAAATGGAGTTCATATCTTTATTAGTTAGGTAAAGTAATTAGTTTAGTTTTCTCTAAATGTTATAGTTTCTGAGATACCGGTGGTGGCACAATCAAGTTGTTCACCGTCTATTGACCATATAAATATAACTTGCCTACGGCTCGATGGGGGCTCCGCCCCCATGCCCCCTCAGGGGTTGCCCAGAAATTCGTTAATTGTTGTTTAAGTCGCATATAATGAACAGAATACATATAAATATAAGAGTTTGTAAATGAGCAAAATAAATGAGTTTGTCATTTATTTATAACATAAATTAACTCCCACGACTGCAGAAATAACCTAAATTTGAACTTATGCAACTAACTCAATCTAAGGAATGAAAATATATTCGCCTACGGCTCGTTTTCAGAGACTCTTTCCCCAAACCCCCTTCCTAATTCCCCCGAATTCTATAAAGGTTAATGGAGTTGTGAATAAATTTATTATGTAGGTATTGTATAAGTATTTACTTAAAATTATAAAATACGTATAAATAAATATATGAAAAATTTAAATGGATAAACTGCATAAAAATGTGCAGTAGATCATCGAAAACAATGAAAAATTCCATTAAAACAAAATATTTGGAAATCTTAACAAAGTGGATAAAACTTGTCAAAAACCCCTTTTAATTACAAAAATACTATTCAGTTACTATCCTTCAATTAGTTGTGTTGAAATTCCAGGGAATAACATAACGAATTTCCTAAAAAATTACTGTCAAGGCAAATAAAAAAACTTCAAGCTTCTAAATACAATAATACAGTAGTTACTAACAAAAGTATGTTAAATAATGGTTAAAATATTAAAATTACCATACACATCAAAGGACGTATGTTTTAGCCGTAGGACCAGGTCAGTAAATAACAATCAAAGTAAAACAATCAGTTGCTTGATATAGCAATTCGTTCCGACTCACAGTCAAAAGAAGAATACGTGATATTGAAAATCATCAATGATAATTTTTAAGTTTGATAATTTAATTGATATTGGTACTGTGCAAGATATGTCTATGTGCAAAGTGAAGGTTCTGAGTAAAATATTATAGTAGTTGTAAAATTACGTCTACATGGGGTAAAATTCCCCGCAAAATTAAATAAACATTTAATTATGTTTAATTGTGTGGACTGGGGGGCAAAAATTCATAGAACCAAACTTGTAGTAACTTGAAAGATGTTCGCGAGGATTGCCTCAGATGTTATAATTTGGCCGCTAGAGTAGAAAAAAATAATGTCATATTTATTTTGGGTAAAATGTTTGGTCGCTAAATTTTGAAATCAGATAGTTTTCTGGGGCAGGAAATAAAAAAGCTTTTTTATTTTAAATGCTTTTAGTTAAAATTTTTGTTGAATTGTAAAATTTAAATTAGCATGCTATTAGGTAAAGTCAATGATGTACTTCCTAATGAGTTCGTTAGAAATTAAGTGTCATCCCAAATAAAGAACCAATTTTTGGGAGGACTATCGGCAAATATGATACTGTCTTTATAAAAAAGCTTTTTTATTTTAAATGCTTTTAGTTAAAATTTTTGTTGAATTGTAAAATTTAAATTAGCATGCTATCAGGTAAAGTCAATGATGTACTTCCTAATGAGTTCGTTAGAAATTAAGTGTCATCCCAAATAAAGAACCAATTTTTGGGAGGACTATCGTGCAAATATGATACTGTCTTAACGGGTGTCCCATACCAACCTTGCATTTCTTTTAAAATTGTACAAAAAAACAAACAAAAAACAAATAGTGCCGTTGTAGGTAAACATATTTTGCTCTGTTGATTGACACTGATTTCAATACAGAGGGGACCAGACGTAATTTTGAAGCAACTTTGAAATTTAATATTTAAAAACCCTAATCATACTGATTTAGAATAATAAATAGCATGACATTATTTTTTTAACTGAAGAAAATTTAACATATATTATGTTTGAACATTTTACATATGACAGAACTTTCCAAACATGTAAATGTCTAAGAACCTCATTAAAAATAATATACCATCATAAAACATCAGTTATCACGTGATTAGTTTTACTAAACATTTAAATACATGTTCATTAATCTCCGTCATGATGTAAATTTAATAAAATAACATTAAGTTTAAAAAAAATTCTAACTGTTACGTAAAAGTCCTTTCTATTAGGTTGATGAATATTCTTCTTGAATGAAACATTGATCGAGTCTGAATTACATAGTGTAGTTTTTGTAACGGTTTTAAAAATCCAATTTTAAATTTATTTCTTGTCACTCACTCCTAGAATGTCACTTATGTCGATTCTAGTCAATTTTGTGTGGTCCAATTTTATTAGGCTGTTATTAGCTGTGCATCTTTAAGCTCATGCACGCATAATTACTCGCTGCTACTATTTATTTAATTATTGTTTTTATTTATCTGTTAAGATTAACTGTGATACCTTATTAAATAAACGGTTTCAATTGACACATACTTTGTCTCAACAAAATATAAAAACTGTGATAAAAGACTCCAAACAATAATGTCTTGATAGCTAAGTAAGATATCCAACAGCTGATCGGCACGAGTTTGACTCTACGCGCTGTGGCGTTTTGCAACGTACTGCGTTTACCCCAAAACGAAAAATGTGTTTTCTCCACAACGAAGTGTGTTAAGCAATGGTTCAAAATACTGGATTATTTAGTTTCTTAAGCCTGATTTAATGGTGATAAGTAAAATTTAAATTAGCATGCTATCAGGTAAAGTCAATGATGTACTTCCTAATGAGTTCGTTAGAAATTAAGTGTCATCCCAAATAAAGAATCAATTTTTGGGAGGACTATCGTGCAAATATGATACTGTCTTAACGGTTGTCCCATACCAACCTTGCATTTCTTTTAAAATTGTACAAAAAAACAAACAAAAAACAAATAGTGCCGTTGTAGGTAAACATATTTTGCTCTGTTGATTGACACTGATTTCAATACAGAGGGGACCAGACGTAATTTTGAAGCAACTTTAAAATTTAATATTTAAAAACCCTAATCATACTGATTTAGAATAATAAATAGCATGACATTATTTTTTTAACTGAAGAAAATTTAACATATACTGTATTATGTTTGAACATTTTACATATGACAGAACTTACCAAACATGTAAATGTCTAAGAACCTCATTAAAAATAATATACCATCATAAAACATCAATTATCACGTGATTAGTTTTACTAAACATTTAAATACATGTTCATTAATCTCCGTCATGATGTAAATTTAATAAAATAACATTAAGTTTAAAAAAAAATTCTAACTGTTACGTAAAAGTCCTTTCTATTAGGTTGATGAATATTCTTCTTGAATGAAACATTGATCGAGTCTGAATTACATAGTGTAGTTTTTGTAACGGTTTTAAAAATCCAATTTTAAATTTATTTCTTGTCACTCACTCCTAGAATGTCACTTATGTCGATTCTAGTCAATTTTGTGTGGTCCAATTTTATTAGGCTGTTATTAGCTGTGCATCTTTAAGCTCATGCACGCATAATTACTCGCTGCTACTATTTATTTAATTATTGTTTTTATTTATCTGTTAAGATTAACTGTGATACCTTATTAAATAAACGGTTTCAATTGACACATACTTTGTCTCAACAAAATATAAAAACTGTGATAAAAGACTCCAAACAATAATGTCTTGATAGCTAAGTAAGATATCCAACAGCTGATCGGCACGAGTTTGACTCTACGCGCTGTGGCGTTTTGCAACGTACTGCGTTTACCCCAAAACGAAAAATGTGTTTTCTCCACAACGAAGTGTGTTAAGCAATGGTTCAAAATACTGGATTATTTAGTTTCTTAAGCCTGATTTAATGGTGATAAGTAAAATTTAAATTAGCATGCTATCAGGTAAAGTCAATGATGTACTTCCTAATGAGTTCGTTAGAAATTAAGTGTCATCCCAAATAAAGAACCAATTTTTGGGAGGACTATCGTGCAAATATGATACTGTCTTAACGGGTGTCCCATACCAACCTTGCATTTCTTTTAAAATTGTACAAAAAAACAAACAAAAAACAAATAGTGCCGTTGTAGGTAAACATATTTTGCTCTGTTGATTGACACTGATTTCAATACAGAGGGGACCAGACGTAATTTTGAAGCAACTTTGAAATTTAATATTTAAAAACCCTAATCATACTGATTTAGAATAATAAATAGCATGACATTATTTTTTTAACTGAAGAAAATTTAACATATATTATGTTTGAACATTTTACATATGACAGAACTTTCCAAACATGTAAATGTCTAAGAACCTCATTAAAAATAATATACCATCATAAAACATCAATTATCACGTGATTAGTTTTACTAAACATTTAAATACATGTTCATTAATCTCCGTCATGATGTAAATTTAATAAAATAACATTAAGTTTAAAAAAAAATTCTAACTGTTACGTAAAAGTCCTTTCTATTAGGTTGATGAATATTCTTCTTGAATGAAACATTGATCGAGTCTGAATTACATAGTGTAGTTTTTGTAACGGTTTTAAAAATCCAATTTTAAATTTATTTCTTGTCACTCACTCCTAGAATGTCACTTATGTCGATTCTAGTCAATTTTGTGTGGTCCAATTTTATTAGGCTGTTATTAGCTGTGCATCTTTAAGCTCATGCACGCATAATTACTCGCTGCTACTATTTATTTAATTATTGTTTTTATTTATCTGTTAAGATTAACTGTGATACCTTATTAAATAAACGGTTTCAATTGACACATACTTTGTCTCAACAAAATATAAAAACTGTGATAAAAGACTCCAAACAATAATGTCTTGATAGCTAAGTAAGATATCCAACAGCTGATCGGCACGAGTTTGACTCTACGCGCTGTGGCGTTTTGCAACGTACTGCGTTTACCCCAAAACGAAAAATGTGTTTTCTCCACAACGAAGTGTGTTAAGCAATGGTTCAAAATACTGGATTATTTAGTTTCTTAAGCCTGATTTAATGGTGATAAGTAAAATTTAAATTAGCATGCTATCAGGTAAAGTCAATGATGTACTTCCTAATGAGTTCGTTAGAAATTAAGTGTCATCCCAAATAAAGAATCAATTTTTGGGAGGACTATCGTGCAAATATGATACTGTCTTAACGGTTGTCCCATACCAACCTTGCATTTCTTTTAAAATTGTACAAAAAAACAAACAAAAAACAAATAGTGCCGTTGTAGGTAAACATATTTTGCTCTGTTGATTGACACTGATTTCAATACAGAGGGGACCAGACGTAATTTTGAAGCAACTTTAAAATTTAATATTTAAAAACCCTAATCATACTGATTTAGAATAATAAATAGCATGACATTATTTTTTTAACTGAAGAAAATTTAACATATATTATGTTTGAACATTTTACATATGACAGAACTTACCAAACATGTAAATGTCTAAGAACCTCATTAAAAATAATATACCATCATAAAACATCAATTATCACGTGATTAGTTTTACTAAACATTTAAATACATGTTCATTAATCTCCGTCATGATGTAAATTTAATAAAATAACATTAAGTTTAACATATATTATGTCTAAACATTTTACATATAACAGAACTTACCAAACATGTAAATGTCTAAGAACCTCATTTAAAATAATATACCATCATAAAACATCAATTATCACGTGATTAGTTTTACTAAACATTTAAATACATGTTCATTAATCTCCGTCATGTTGTAAATTTAATAAAAAAACATTTTGGACCAAACTGACAATTTTTGTTGGAAACGTATTTAAAAGAGTCTAAGACATTTTTGTGCCGAGACATTTTTGCTTAACCTAAAATGTTCAGAGAAGAATGAGGAAAATCTAAATTTCAACCTCAAATATTCAATAAACTGCTAAAATTACGCGTACAAGATCAAATTGTAAAATTTTCTTAAAAATCGTGTAAAACTAAAAAAAAATATTTAAAGTGAGAGTTTGTATTTGACATCAGTGACTTCCGGTCTGGAGAGGTAATTTCAGATACACCCTGTACATTGAAATTACTCTCGGTGGATAGACCGCTTTACCTATAAAGGCACAATTGGTTAATGTTATAAAATTTCTTAAAAAGGGTGTTTCGGTAATCCGCTACTCCCAGTATGTTGGGAATTATCTCAGTAATTCAGGTCGGTAAGTTTAGTTCTCGCTTGGGAATCACTCTGTAGTAAGTGATATATAGGAGATCTACTTTACCGACATTTGACGAATTTCTGATACCCCGATGAGTGAGTGAGTGAGTGAGTCAGTTACACATTCGGGAGTATATAATTTAGACTCGCCTACGGCTCGATGGGGGCTCCGCCCCCATGCCCCCTTAAGGGTTGCCCCTGAGTAGTTAAAGCCCAAGAAAATATCCTTGGAGATAAAAAGTAAAAACACCACATTGAAATCATTATTATCAGAGTGTAACAGACTGTGAGTGTATCTTCAATGTATATGTGCATTTTTTATATAAAAGAATTGTCGAGGGGCGTTACGTCATCACACACCTAAGCACTTGGTGCAATGAAAAAAGTACAAAAAATATAGAATTATCATTAAGTTTTAATTAGGTGTGTTTAAGGGTTCATTTTTGAAAAATGAATTTTTGTTCACTTGAAACGAACTCAGCCATTTAAAATGTTCAAATATGCTATAAATGTATCCTGAGGGTTATTGAAACAGATAAAACAAAACGTATGTGTTAAAAAGTTGTGGAATCACCCATCATGGTTATTTGTCGCTAAAAAAGGAAATAATGTATAAAAATTGAGAAAAACTTGTATATCAATAAATAAATCCAAAGTATGAAACAGGATAGTACCACCGAAGTACTGGACTGCCCCGACAGTTACGGAACCAGCTATTTTAATTCACTCACAATCAATACCGATAAAAAGTTAAATAGCTTACGGCTATATTTTATATTTCCCTCCCTAGTCTCCCTTAATTCATTGAAAAAATTGACCTCACTTAAGCAAATAAATTCAAAAAATTTCTAAAAAAACTTCCAAATCGATGCAAAAGCCCACTTTAACTTAAATGTCGTAAATAAATAAATCCATTCATTACCAATAGAATTGCCAGAACTGACACAAAAAATGCAAGAACTAAAATATAAAAAGTGCTCAAATGTCTTGCTTGGATAAAAATAAAACCATAGGTGCATAGTTGAAATGATAAAACAAATAGTCGGCCTAGTAAAATCAACCAATAAAAAATGAAAAAACTTATTTTAGATAAAGAGTTGTTGATATTGACCATGGTTTTGTCAAATAATGACTTACGAAAAACTTTAAAAATAATTAATTGTTTATTCCTAGGTCTCCTTAGACAATAAATCTAGGTTCTTGTATGAAGAAAAACACTAGGGAGGAATGAACAAATATTTCTGTACAAAATGTACAGCAAAATCTCATCTAAAATAATAAAAACCTTCATCATGTAGGTTTTTGTGATTACAGGTCTTCACTATATTGGAATTGGTTGGATGTAATTGATTTAGAACTAAAATAATATTTGTATTGTATATAAATAAATTGCTAGATTTCGAGCAACACGTATACTAGTTTCCTTTTAAAATTGCTGTCAAGGCAAATAAAAAAAAAAACGTCAAGCTTATAAATACAATAAAACAGTAGTTACTAACAAAAGTATATTAAATTAATGGTTAAAATTTCAAATTTACCATAAAAATAAAAGGGCATAGGTTTCAGCCGTAGGACCAGGTCAGTAAATAACAATAAAAATAAAACAATCAGTTGCTTGATACAGCGATTCGTTCCGCCCAACAGTCAAAAGAAGAATACGTGATATTGGAAATCACCATGATAATTTTCATGTTTGATAATTTAATTGATATCGGTATTGTGCAAGATATGTCCATGCGCAAAATAAAGGTTCTAAGTAAAATTTTACAGTAGTTATAAAAGTACGTCTAGGTGGGGTAAAATTCCTCTAAAAAATAAATAAACATTTATAAAACGGGGTGGAGGGCAAAAATTCTTCGGACCAAAGTTGTAGTAACTTGAAATATGTTCGCTATGATTGCCTCAGATGTTATAATTTGGCCGCTAGAGTAGAAAAAAATAATGTCTTTTTTTGGGTCACAGGGTTTGGTCGCTAAATTTCAAAATCCGATAATTTTTTGTATGGGAGGAAGTAAAAAAGCTTTATAGTTTCAGTGAAAATAGTGTACTGCCACCTTTTTAAATAAAACGTTAACTTAGTACGCACTAAAAAAGAAATAAATTGTAGTTGAAATTTTTGTTGAGTGTAAAATTAGAATGAGCATTCTATCAGGTTAAGTCAATGATGTAAGCCTACTTCCTAATGAGTTCGTTAGAAATTAAGTGCATGCCATCCCAAGTAAAAAACAAATTTTTGGGAGCGCCATTGCCAAAATTGACATTGTCTTACCGGGTGTCCCATACCACCCTTGCATCTCTCCTAAAATTGTAATTTTTACAAAAACAAATTGGGCCGTTGTAGGTAAACTAGTTTCGCTCTACTGATTATCACTTTTGGACCAGACGTAATTTTAAGGCAACTTAAAAATTTAATATTTTTATGATTCCTAATCCTGATGATTTAGAAGATTAAGGAGTTTGAAACTTTTTTTAAGAAAAATTGGGGAAAATTTCACATTTATTATATCTCAACATTTTACATACAACATAACTTTCCAAACATTAAAATGTCTAGGAATCTCATTTTAAATAATGTACCATAAAATGTAATTAAAAGTGAGTTTTTGTATTTAAAATTAGTGACTTTTGGTCTGGAAAGGTGGATTCAGGTACACCCTGTACGTTAATATTACTCTTAATCGATATACCGCTTTACCTACAAAATCACAATTGGTTGTAAAGTTAGTGTACAGAACAATAAGAGAAGTTTATTTGCTTAACCTAAAATGCTCAGAGAAGAATGAGGAAAATCTAAATTTCAACCTCAAATATTCAATAAACAACTAAAATTACGCGTACAAGATCAAATTGTAAAGTTTTCTTAAAAACCGTGTAAAACTAAAAAAATTATTTAAAGTGAGGGTTTGTATTTGACATCAGTGACTTCCGGTCTGGAGAGGTAATTTCAGATACACCCTGTACATTGAAATTACTCTCGGTGGATAGACCGCTTTACCTATAAAGGCACAATTTGTTAATGTTATAAAATTTCTTAAAAAGGGTGTTTCGGTAATCCGCGACTCCCAGTATGTTGGCAATTTTCTCAATAATACAGGTCGGTAAGTTTAGTTCTCGCTTGGGAATCACTCTGTGGTAAGTGATATATAGGAGATCTACTTTACCGACATTTCACGAATTTCTGATACCCCGATGAGTGAGTTACACATTCGGGAGTATATAATTTAGACTCGCCTACGGCTCGATGGGGGCTCCGCCCCCATGCTCCCTTAGGGGTTGTCCTGCATTCGTAAATTACTTAAGAGCCGATTTGAAGCAGGTTAGTTCCACCGAAAAACTGGTCCACCATGACAGTAAGAAAACCGGCTAATACACACTACCCATAATCAACAATAATAAAAAGCTTTGAAAATCGCCTATGGCTAGTTTTTAAAATTACTTCCTAAGTTCCCCTTAATTCGTAACATTGAGAGAGAGGTGAAATCAGAATCAACCATGCAAATATTTTAGGTATCGTGCTGAATTGAGGCTCCACCCCTTACACCCTAATTAGTTGCCCCTATTCGTAAATTGCTGTATGTAAAAATCTCAAACACTGAACAGCCTAGCTGAGGCCTTCGTTTCCATAATAAAACAGATGACAAAGTAGAATGAATAAGCTAAATAAAATATTTTGAAGATCAATGAAGAAATAAACAATTTCACTGAAACAAAAATAGAAAAACATGAACAAACTGTTTGGAACCTGCCAAAGACCCCTGTTATTCACAAAAATACTATTCGTTATAAAATAAAATGGATGTTATGAAATAATTATTTATTAAATAACTATTCTTGTCACTTCCCTTAAATTATGTCGAAGTTAGGGTTACAGAGATATTTTACAAGTTCAGTGAATGCAAAATTCGAACTTCAAATAAAATATAACTGTAGTTAGTTTTACAAACAAGTTGTATGAAATTTAGTAGCAATAAAAGTTATAAATCGGTCTTAAAGTAACGATTTGAGATACGACAAAAAGTGAAACGTTTAAAAGTTAGATTTATGTCACCAATTCACAAACAACCTATACTTTAACAGTATAGGTAACAGAGAAATCCGTTTATATTCAACAGGTAAGATAAAAAAACACATAATATTAGATGACATTAATTATAATTTTTAAGTTCAAATTTTTATGAGTGTTAAACATTTAAATATAGTGAATTTCTTTTAATATCACTGTCAAGCTATAAGTTAATACAAAACTTCAAGCTTATGGTGAAGCAAAATGCAAAAATTCAGCTACTTACAGCTAAGTTAATGGAATGTTTTGCAGTAGAACTATAAAAACAATAAAAAATTCAGCTACTTAGGAATAAGTTCGTACTTCAAGCTCTGTTCAATGTTTTAAACTTTTAAATCTAGTAGATTTCGTTTTAAGCAAAGTTAATACAAAACGTCAAGCTTCTTAATACAATATTACTGTAGTTACTGAATAAAGTATTGCAAGTATTAATTAAACATTGCAGATATACCTCAAATAGTCGGAGACCAAAGTTTTGGGTCAGTAAGTAACAAACAATTATAAAACAATCAGTTCCGCCTAGTAGGCAAATAAAGACATAATTTTGGCATTCATCACAATTTTTTTTTTATGTTTGAGACTTTTATTTATATCGGTGATGTCCAAGATATGTGCATGCGCAATTTCGAAAGATCTAAAAAATGTCCTTTAAATATTACTGTCAAGCTAAGTTAATACAAAACTTAAAGCTTATGGGGAAGCAACATGCAAAATTCAGCTAAATACAGTAAAATTAAACAGAATGTTTTTAAAAAAACAATAATAAAAAATTTGAAATTCCGGAAAAAATTCCTTACTTCAAGCTCTGTGTATCGAGTTTGGCATATTTGAAACAAAGTTGTAGTAAAAGATCGTCTCAAATATTTTAAAGGCCCAACCGTTTTTGCCGCTAGAGCAGAAGAAATAAAATAATTTTACATTTAGTGAAGGACTACGTGGTTGATAAATCTAAAAAAGAAAAAAAACTATATAACTCCTACATGACATTACACAAGTATATCTTGGCGATTAAGGGAGGAAAGATACAGCGAGTATGTCAGCTATGTCGAGTTTTTTGTTTTCAAAATAACCTGAATTTCAGTAATTTAATGTGCTTTCGATAAGTTTGCCTTGGGAGAGCTAAACAAGAAACGATACAAATTAATTTTATTCCTATAAATATATCAACCTATATTATTTGAGGGGGTAAAATTTGAAATAATTAATGTAAGGATTAATTTGAACGTGTAGAATTTGAAGTAAACGTCAATATTAAAAATGTCACAACATTGCTAGCCAAATGGAAGAAAATTGGCCATAGGCAGATCCTTCACTCAATTCCATTTTAAAGTGCAAGCTGAATTTCGCACCCTAATATAATAAGAAGTGAAAGATCTTGTTACAAGTCTTGTTAATAAGCGCACATTTCATTGACCATGGTCCCTCTCTTAAATCTATAACCATTGGGATGATGGTTAAATGATTACACAACTTAGACTAAGGGGTAATGCAGTACAGCCGTGGTACAGGTTTAGTTCTCGTACTTATATTATTGAACAAATTTAACTACAGTATGTGATCTACTGTACCACGGCTGTACTGCTTTACCCCTTAATCTGCCTTACCGACACTTCACGAATTTCTGATACCCCAATCAGTTACACATGCGGGAGTATATAATTTTGACTCGCCTACGGCTCGATGGGGGCTCCGCCCCCATGCCCCCTTAGGGGTTACCCCTGAGTAGTTAAATCCCAAGTTAGAAATGGGGGCTCCGCCTCTATGCCCCCTTAGGAGTTGCCCCCTAGTTTGAATTAATAAGTCAACTTTGAAATAGTTTAGTTCTACAGAACTGGACAGCCAAGACAGTAACCAAACCGTTTAATACAAACAATTCACAATCAATAGTAAAAAAGCTTTAATAATCTCCTATGTATCGGTTTTAATACCCCTTCCTAGTAAATAGTTGAAAAATGTAGTTGTGAAATAATGATTATTTATGTAAATATTCTAGGTGTTCAGCCGGATGGAGGGTGCAACCCAACGGCTCGATGGGGGCTCCGCCCCCATGCCCCCTTAGGGGTTGCCTCGAATAAGGGGTTGTCCTAAATTCGTAAATTAATAAAAAGTTAAATATGAATTAATTTAGTTCCACGGAACAATTTATGTGAATATTTTAGGTGTTACGATGGATGAAGGGTCTTACCGAATAATTAGTTGCTCCAATTCCGTAAATTACTGTCAAAACCTCATAAAATGAACAGGCTAGTTGAGGGCTCAACTCCCATGACAGTAACAGAAGCGGCCAATGCACACTACTCACATTTAATAATAAAAAGCTTTAAAAATTTCCCACGGCAAAAAGTCAAGTATGAATTAGTTTAATTTCACGGAAGAATTTGTGTAAATATTCTAGGTGTTACGCAGAATGGAGGGTCCAACCCAATAATTTGTTGCCCCAATTCCGTAAATTACTATCAAAACTTCATACAATGAACATCCTAGTGGAGGGCTCAACCCTCATGACAGTAACAGAAGCGGCCAGTACACACTACTCACAATAAATAAGCTTTGAAATTGCCCACGGCTCGTGGTTTAATCGCACTCCCTAGTTCCCCTTAATTCGTTAAAAAATATAATGGAGTTGTGAAATATTAATGAAATGTGTAAATAGTCATGCTCAAAAATTGTTGTGGTAAAATTTTGGAGATACTCTTATGATTGCACATGATTGAGGTAATAGTTGTATTCTGAAAAGATAAAAGTGGAATAAAATTATAAGTTTATATAAAGGATCGTTGTATGTAATAGATGAAAAATAAGACAAAAGAAAGATATTTGAAATTAAAAAAATATATATAGTGTAGGCTAAGATGCTTCAGTTCTGCCACGGGGAGGCTAAGAAATTCAGTAATCATGTATGTACCATGTAAAGAAAAGATAACAATTTTATCTTTCAAAATCAGCAATTATTAAATTTACAATTTTAAATATTATATATTTTGGTTCAGAAAATTTATAAATAGAGCCCTAGTAGTATGTATTAGATAGATCACAGGGTAATAGGTAAGTTTTAACGTCTTTATAAAGTATTAAAATGAAGACATTTGCAAATTGAGAACCATAAAATCGGCGTACAGTAGGCATTTTCAAACAATAGTAGTCAAAAATCAATTGTGAAATAATAGCCCAAAAAGGATTGTTAGTTAAATTAAAATATACTGAAAGATTTATAATAATTGAAAAAGCAGCGAATAGTTTTAAATTGAAACAATAATTGAGGTAATCGAGACTTTAGGTCTGCATTAAGGAAGTTTGACGGACAAAGTGACAGCGAAAAAAATACTTTTGAGTTTAATTCAATATAATTCAATTGGGCATTATAATATTTCTCAGCCCGATGGGTAATCAGATATGTAGATGGCTTAAAAAAACGTCAGAATTAGGTAAACGTTAGCGAAGGTAATATACCAGCCAAAAGAATGAAAAGTTCAATCGTTCAATAACTTGATATGTTTAATTTAATCGTTTCCCAAATTAAATTCTAAGCCTGATTGGACAGCGGCAAATATGTCAAAGACGGGATGTCAAACGTGTAGGAAACGTTCAACTCTTCAAATTAAAACTGCACCAGAACTATCAACTGAAGCACTATTTTCAATCTGGGGATCCATATAGAGGGACAGCATACAAATAGTAGAAAATTAAGTTATAATTACTGTTTCAAGTAATTTTTTGTGCGAAAACCTACAAGAAAATTTCCAACATGAGTAAACTCAAGTCTAGAAAATGTAATGAGACCTAAGATCTTAGCCATATAATGAATTTGTTATTCAGCAACATAATGAGAAAAACTTGAATTTGTGTAAAAAATGAAGTGTTACGGTTTAAATGCGCCACACACACAGCAGCACTGCCATTTTGGGCACTGCAACGGTCCCACTGGCTAGGGCCAATGTAACCGTATTTTGAATTCAAGAAGAGGTTTCATATTGTGTAAAGAAATACTGTGTTAAAGAGTTGCTTAAACCGCCTCTTATGCTTGGTTAAAAAATATACAGTAAATTCATTAAATGCGAAATTCGGCCGAAATTAAAACTGGGGTGTATTTGAATAAGTAAATGAAAATTGAATAAGTAAATTGAAAATGAACCGAGAACATAACATTTAAATCTGTTAATTCTGTTAATAGATATTTCAAAATTCTCAAAAGCATATTTTAAGTGTGTATAAAAATATAATATAACACACTGAATATAAATAAAACAGAAAGATAATAATTAAATGTCTATGAAGTATTGTACTAAGTAATCGAAGTGTATTACTATATCATAATTATATATGTTTGGTGCTTTTATTGACATCGGTGCAAGATATGTCCATGCGCAATATTGAAGGAATTAAATAATATTACAGTCGTTACTAAAAAGTAACGTCTACATATGGTAAGCCACCCACATAGATAAATAAGTTAACTTAAAAACTGACTGGAGGGTAAAGGACCAACAAAAAAAGTTAAAGAAAAACACATAATATTAGCTGGCATTAATAATAAATTGATTTTAGTTCAATTTTTTAAAGAGAGTTGCTCTTCTAGATACAATATTTCATCATTAAAAGGAGAAGAAACTTCACCATCAACGAACTTCCAAGCTAGCGCACATGCTGCATTAGCTACACACTGAGCGTTATTACTGTAGAAACAAAGCGGGAATCACACTGGTGAAATGACCCACTCTCAATACAGTACCACACCACCGTAAACCTTGAGATTGATCGACGAGCACTTTCTTAAATAAATACAATGTTTATTTCACACACGGGTGTAGTTGAAAGAGATCATTTAAACACGAGCGAGAACTAAACCTGCAAAGTGATCTACGTTACCCAAACGGTGATATACGCTCACACGGCTGAACTACGTTACCGACAAATCTATATTTTTTTACCTTTTTTATAGTTTAAAAGTAAAAAAATGTAGTTTTATGATTTTCCCTAAATTGAAACATCTCAAAGAACGTTCATGCCAAATTTCAAGTCTCTAGCTTAAACGGTCGCTTCAGGACTTTAATATCATAAGTGAGTGAGTGAGTGAGTCAGTTACACATGGGGCTGTATATATTATAGACTCGCCTACGGCTCGATGGGGGCTCCGCCCCCATGCCCCCTTAGGTTGAATTAATAAAAAGTCAACTTTGAAATAGTTTAGTTCCACACAAGATCTGAACTGCCAAGACAGTAACAAAACCATCTAATACTCTAAATTCACAATCAATAGCAAAAAAAGCTTTAATAATCTCCTATTAGTAGGTTTTAATGTCCCTCCTTAGTAAATAGTTTAAAAAAATTGAGCTGTGAAATAAATATTATTTATGTAAATATTCTAGGTGTTATGCTTGATGGAGGGTCCAACCCAATAATTGGTCCCCAATTCCGTAAATTGCTGTCAAAACCTCATACAAAGAACAGGCTAGTTGTGGCTCAACTCCAACGACAGTAACAGAAGCCGCCAATACACACTACTCACAATAAATAATAAGCTTTGAAATTTGCCCACGGCTCATGGTTTAATCCCACTCCCTAGTTCCCCTTAGTTGGTTAAAAAATATAATGGAGTTGTGAAATATTAATGAATATGTAAATAGTCATGCTCAAAAGTTGTTGTGTACAAATTTGGAGATACGATTATGATTGTACATGATTGAGGTAATAGCTGTATTCTGAAAAGATAAAAGTGGAATAAAATTATAAGTTTATACAGAGGATCGTTCCTTGTAATAGAAGAAAAAAGGGACAAAATCAAGATATTTGAAACTAAAAAAAATATGGTATAGGCTAAGATGCTTCAGTTCCGCCATGGGGTGGCCAAGAAACGCAGGAATCATATATGTACCATATAAAGAAACGATAACAATTTTATCATTCAAAATCAGCAATTATTAATTTAACAGTTTTAAATGTTATATATATATCAGTTCAGAAAATTAATAAAAATAGAGCCCTAGTAGTATGTAATAGATCACAGGGTATTAGGTACTATAATCATGAAGTCTTAAAGTCTTTATATAGTCTTAAAATGAAGAAAGTGGCAACTTAAGCACCATAAAATCGGCGTACATTATGCATTTTCAACCAATGGTAGTAAAAAAAAACCAACTGTGAAATAATAGCCAAAAAAGGATTATTGGTTAAATTAAAATATACTGAAAGAGTTACAATAATTGATAAGCATAGAATAGTTTTCAATTACAACAATAATAGGGTTAATCGAGACTTTAGGTGAGAGCACTGCATTGAGAAAGTTTGACGGACAAAGTGGCAGCGAGAAAAATTACTATTGAGTTTAATTCAATTGGTTATTATAATATTTCTCAGCCTGATGGGTCATCAGATATATAGATGGTCTTCAAAAAACGTCGGGAGTAGGTAAACGTTAGCGAAGGTAAGAATGGAAAGTTCAATCGTTCTATAACTTAATATGTTCGATTGTTTCCTAAACTAAAATCTAAGCCTGATTGGACAGCAGCAAATAGGTCAAAGACCGGATGTCAAACGTGTTGGGACACTTTCAACTCTCCAAAGTAAAACTGCACCAGAACTATCAACTGAAGCGCTATATTCAATCTGGGGATTCATATAGAGAGAGACAGTATTTTCAGCATGAGACAACTAAAGTCTAGAAAATGTAATAAGACCTACAATATTTTAGCAATTAATATAGAAACCAAAGCGGACATCACCTGGATGTAAAGATACGCTTTCGATTCAGTAAACTTCATTTTCAACAATAACACAGCAATCGGAGGGAAAACCATACGTAAACAAATATGCGCTCAAGTAAAAAATAATTATCGGGAAGAGGTGTAGTTAAACGATATCATTTAAATACAAGCGAGAACTAAGCGACTATAATAGCGCTCCAAGAGACATCTTTAAGAACCAAAGTACTTCCTAACCAACACCTCGTCTTTTTAGAATTTTTTGTGATTTGCAAGTTCAAAATTTGTAGTTTTTGGGCATTTTAATACTGTATAAATCAAAGCGAGTATTACCCTGGTGAAATAACCCGCTCTCAATGCATCGAAACACCGCCGTCTACACAAAACGTCCATGTTAATGTAGAATACAATATTTGAATCATACACGGGTGTAGTTGAAAGAAATCATTTAAACACGAGCGAGAACTAAACCTGCAAAGTGATCTACGTTACCCAAACGGTGAAATACGCTCACACGGCTGAACTACGTTACCGACAAATCTATATTTTTTATCTTTTTATAGTTTAAAAGTGAAAAAGTTGTAGTTTTATGATTTTTCCTAAATTGAAACATCTCAAAGAATGTCCATGCCAAATTTCAAGTCTCTATCTTAAACGGTCGCTTCAGGAATTTAAGATCATCAGTGAGTCAGTCAGTTACACATGGGGCTGTATATATTATAGACTCGCCTACGGCTCGATGGGGGCTCCGCCCCCATGCCCCCTTTGGAGGTTGCCCCGAATTCGTTGAATAATTTAAAGTCAAGTATTGAACAGGCTAGTTCCACCAACTAACTGGACAGCGAAGACAGTAACAAAACGGGCTAATACGCACTCTTCACAATCAATAATAATAACAATAACAATAATATCTTTTGAAAATATTTCACGGGGCTCAGCCCCCATGCCCCCTAGTTGATTTTACTAATTTCGTTAATCATTCACAAAGTCTCAAATAATGAACTTTCTAGTTCCACTAAAGTACTGAACAGGCTAGTTCCATCGAAGTTTTGAAAAGCTAAGTTTTAAATTACGTGTAACTCTACTACAAAAGTGTGTGATACTAACTCCTCCACGTTACCAACCACTTGGTCTGGAACGTCAACGATTTTAGATGCGGCACAGAAAAATTGCAATGGGGCAAAATTAATCCAAATTAAGTATCTTTTAAATAAAATTTTCATTGATAAAAAAATGTAATGTGCCCACTATAGCAAAACAATAATGCTAAAAAATAGAAAATAATTGACTATGTGAAAATAACTATTAAAATAATAAAATAATCAAACTATAATAATGCATAAACTAAAGAAATTGAAAGTAACACTTAAACCAAATCTAGCATCGCCAACCACGATATTAAAATAATCGGAAAATAAAAACTAATAAAAATTGAAGTTTTTAAAAGCTAAGTTATTAATTTACTTGTAACTCTACTAAAATGTGTGATGCTAACTATTCCACGTTACCAACTACTTAGTCTGAAACGTCAACGAGTTAACATGCGTCACATTAAAATTGCAATGGGTCAAAATTATTCCAAATTAAGTATTTTTAAATGAGATTTTCGTAAATTTTAAAATAATGTAATATGCCCATTAGAGTAAAACAATAATGCTAAAAAATAGAAAATAACCAATAGTAAGTTTGAATATTACTATTAAAATAATAAAAAAAATCAAGCTATGCTAGTTAATAAACTTAAGAAATTAAAAATACAAGTTGAACTAAATATAGTATCGCCAACCACGATATTAAAAGAATCTGCTGATACATACTAATTAAAAATAAAAACTTGTATATTTCAGGATATAGAAGAAAAACGTTTAAATTACTGAAATAGCAAATAACATTCAAATCAATAAGCGAAAACAAGAATTAAATAACATGAAAACAAAATCATAGGAAATAATAAAAACGGGGTAGATCCGCAAAAAACCCCTACTATTACAAACTACTACTAATTATAAGAATATAGTAGTGTGTTTTGGTTACCGCTGGCTCAGGTCAGCAACCCCGGAAGCCATGCGCCGGGGCACACAGCTTCCGGTCGGTTAGAGAATGTATTAGAGGAGGGGGAGGTACGCATAAATTAAAAGTTAGTTCAAAATTGAAATTCAATTTGATAAGTGGGTTACGGAAAGTATGTCAAGGTCACCCCGAGTAAGTTTTAAAAAAGCCTATCCCGCTACCACAGGAAATAGTTCTGAGAGTCGAACTACCCGGTGATAGCGGGATAGGCGGATTTAATTTTCTTTGAACTTTATTCGTAAAAAAAAAAGAACAGATACAATCAATGTGCAAAAACAAATACAATCAATGTGCAATACAGGTTGAATTCTTGTGATGAAACATGGAGTTGTAAAAGCAAACGCCGACGACGAGGATGAGGTAGAGGCAGAGTCCCCAGATGACGTACTTGACGAGTTTGAAGAAACGGAATACCTCGAGTTGGTTTTGCCGTTCCAATTCCAATCGTTTAATTTCCAATTTCAATTTTTCTTCTTTCATCTTTTCCTCTTCCATCCTTGTGACGAAGGAAACTTCATCCATCATATCCATCATTAGTGTTGTTATTTGGTGTTTGAAATTTGGAAACAAGTGATGTCGATAGTTCAAATGTTGGAGACGGAATGAGAAGTTAAAGCGAGGAACGTTAGTTAAACGAAGAAGCGGTGGGGGGAATTTAATTACACCGAAGCGGTGGGGGAGTTGATTTACAACGAAGTGGTGGGGGAAGGAGGTTGCTCACCACTTGTTTCCGTACTTGCTGTCGTCGTGTCTGATTGTGGAGGTGTTAGCGGAGTAAGATTTAGCAAACTATCTTCATCAGAACTGTCAACCTTATCACAAATAGGACAGGCGTAAGTTATTTCCAGACTCATTTTAACAGTGTTGAATTTACTAACAATTTCGTGTAAAGTATTAAATATCTCTTGCAAATCTTCTTTAGAATTTACTTCGAAACTAGAATTCATTCGTGCCAACGGAGAGTTGTTCATCGTGCGAGAGTCGGTGAGTGAATGAAGATCGGTGCTTAGGAAGGAGGCCTATTTTTCGGTGAGCATGAGCTTGTTATTAAGTAAATAGCTAAGTTCCTCTTCTTCGTCTTTCAATTCAAATATCTTAGCTGAAGTAGTAGCCCTTGTTTCGTCTTCACTCGATGACGAAGAAAATCGAAACACCCTAGCTGAAGTAGTCGTTGTTTCGTCCTCACTCGATGATGAAGAATATTCACGAGGACGTAAATAGTGAACATCAAGTCTGATCCATCTCATAGGATATCTATCCATGACAGAGAGCAAATTTTGAAATATTTCCTCCAACTCTTCCCTGTCAGTTATTATATGTTGAAACTTGACGAAAGGCGATCCCATGTTGTTAGTCGGAGTGTTGGAAGTGAAATAATTTCAAAGGTGGATTCAATAAGATACAAAATTTAAACAAATGGTGGGGGGAAATCTAAAAGACTTATGGTAGGGGGAAATCTAAAAAAACTAATGGTGGGGGAAAGCTCAAGGTCATCCAATTGAAGTTTTAAAAAATAGTGTAAAACCGAACTTACACATTTGATGGTTCTACAGGATCGGAATACCAATCTGATCTGTATTTACATCTCATTATCATATGTGTACAAAAATCATTTTGATGAGACTTGGTGCGTTGACAATGAGCTAGATCGAGAGGATGAAATTTGAAACATCTTTGAGGACAGCATGTATGAAAATATCTTGATTTGTAAAATTTGAAGGTTCGCAATTCTGGTGGCGGTAGTTGTTTTGTTTTGCACTTGCAGTAACAAGATCCAAAAAATTCACATTTAGTGCAAGCTAACCCGTCCACCATCATTGGTCCTAAATCTGTACATTGTTGTTCACAACAGTAACGGGGTTCGTATTTGTATTTTTGTTCTTCCATGTTGACGCTGCTGTGTCCAGTGAAAGAATAAGAGCTTAAAGTGTTGAATAGCGAGTTTTATGTACTACAAAAAGTGGTGGGGGGTAATTTCAAGGTCATCCAAACGAAGTTTTAAAAAATTATACCTTACTAATGTAAGGAATGTTGATACTTAAGAAGTTTATTTCTTTTTATCTTCTTCAGACTTTGTCTGTTTGTTTTCTTCAGACCTTTTCTCTCTCTCCGCTTTAGCCATAGCGATAAGTTCTTCAGTTGATAGTGGATGTACTTCAGGAAATTTCAAAATTAACTTAGCTTGATATCCTTCTTTAGTTAATATTTCTAAATCTTCAGTCATTTGTTCAACTGTATTGTAATCTTTTCCATAGATTTTTCCATCAAGTTCAATCATCATTCTGTATAACATCTTTAAAAATTAGGTGTTGACGCAGCGACAGTCGGGAAGCGAATGATTAGTTTTTACAAAAATATTACCCCACTTGACGTTGATCACGTGATTCCTTAGTTCTATTTGTTAAAAGTTATTTAACATTGGTAATACTTGTGGAATTTGATGTTATGTTGACCAGTCGGCGATGAAGATGTTGTAGGTTGTGTAGAAAGAAATACTTCATCATCGCAATATTTTGTTTTAGTAAACATCCTTATATTAGTAGCACTAACATCAACAGTTAAATGATAACCACCGGTAAGTAAAACTCGCATTTCGTTTGTTAAA
>CM061531.1:147883941-148034787 GCA_030545055.2 Neoaliturus tenellus
GTGGCCATTGAAATGTTTGTCGGATTGATGGCCAAACTCTACTGTATGACATTCGGCAGGTGTACTTGTAATAATGAAGTTGAAGGAGATGATTGCATCACGCCTCCCCCCATCAAACGTGCGAAGGGTGTTAATCGTGCCGTCGCTCTGCGTGATCTAACCGTACAAGATTACATCGATTGTCTGCATAACAGAACGACAAAGAGTACGGAAAATCAACGCTTTCAAAGTAAATACCATATGATTTATTCAGTGGTAGTGAGAAAAAGATCTCTGGCTCCGTTTGATGACAAACGATACGTGATGCCGGAGGATGGAATAAACACTCTTCCGTGGGGGGCACTATGCAATACCACCAAGAGCACCACCGCTACCTCCAGCTCTGTCTGCACCAATGGACGTAGACGAAGACACAATTTAATTTATGTCGCATGAGTGTGATCTTTAGGCGCTCTTCGGGTATTAGTAGTGTGTTGGACTGTGATGAACTGTGATATGGACATTTATTTGTTGCTGTTTCTTGTAAAGTTTTATTAATAAATCAAATTAATTTTGTTGTTTATTTTATATATTTTATCTTTATTGAATAATGTATAAAGTTTCTATTTTGATGATTCATTTTTTTCAATACACTTGATGTTAGTTTTAAGATTTTTCAATAAACCTAATCGTTTGTATTGATATGATTGTTTTCATTTTCCAGTCCTAAACTTAGTCTTAAGATCATTCACTGTCAGACTTGTGAAAAGAAAAATATAAATGACGAGTCTACACAGAGGTGTACAAATACTAACTATCACAATCTTTTGAAAGTAAAATACCAATTCACTCGACTCGTTTGTCTTTGAAAGTAAAAATGTAATGTCGAGTCTGCATAAAGGTTAAACAAATAGACTCTTTTCATTTAGAAATTTTGAACTTTTAAATGCTATGTCAAAGATGTGCAATGACTAAACTAACAAACTCTTTTGACTTAAATAGTAAATGTAATGCCGAGTCTGCAGAAAGGTTAAACTATTAGACTTTGAAAACTTTATAAAAGCACTTTTAACTTTGAAATAGTGAGCCTCTTCAAAAGTGAAACTTACATACAAATGACAATAAAGAATGATGTTTGTTAAGTGCTAATTTTATTACAAGAAAAGAAATATCTTAACATACAAGAGAAATATTGTTTTACAGTCCAGTCAATAGATGTAAATAGTAAACAATAGTAGTGTTTACATAATTTAGTGAAGTCTTCTGATCATCGCATCAGTGTGAACAGTGGAAGAGTCGTCAAGGCGCTGCACAGAGTCAGTTGACTTACGAGTGGAAGTCCCAGAGCCAGTAGAAGATTACTGTGGAATCTTAAAAACTTAAGTTTTAATACAGAACAAAAAGCATACTTAAATGAAATGGAAAAGTATCAATGTAACACATTGTGTGTTATATATAAAATTTAAAACGAAAATACAAATAATGTTTCAATATGAAAGTATTTTTAACAAATGTTAAAAAGAGTTGTATTACTATTCATGACTCATAGCAGCACTGGCCGAATGCCTCTACTATTTTGGATTGCCGCGGATTCGCCGCGGATTTACCATACAACAAATGTTAAAAAGAGTTGTATTACTATTCATGACTTATAGCAGCACTGGCCGAATGCCTCTACTATTTTGGATTGACGCGGATTCGCCGCGGATTGCCGCGGATTTGCCATACAACAAATGTTAAAAAGAGTTGTATTACTATTCATGACTCATAGCAGCACTGGCCGAATGCCTCTACTATTTTGGATTGCCGCGGATTCGCCGCGGATTGCCGCGGATTGCCGCGGATTTGCCGCGGATTGCCGCGGATTTGCCGCGGATTTGCCGCGGATTGCTGTGGATGCTGCGGAGAAGTCTATCATTCTGGTATGAGCAAAAAAAAAAAAAAAAAAAAAGTGGACCAGTTGTACCAAAGTCCTCTACTGTTCCGCCGTGGGTGGTCTCGGGGGGGGGGGGGCTCGCCGCTGGTGGTCCTCGGGGGGGGGGGGGTTGCCGCTGGTGGTCCTCGGGGGGGGGGGGGGCTCGCCGCTGGTGGTCCTCGGGGGGGGGGGGGGGGGTTGCCGCTCTTTGCCGCTCTACACCCTTAGCTTCGGCTTTTATCCCCTACTATGGTTTCATTAGAAAACTTTGGTTACAGATCTTATAAGGTCTGACCTAAGTTAAATATATTGTATGGCAGGCTACTATTTTTCTGGTTAGGTTTTCAGGCAACATTTTTGTATTCTCAGAATTAAATTAATTAAATTCAACCTCAGAGTTACCGGCACTTTGGATTGTTCAAACATCACCGAAAAAATAAATTAGGAAATATGCTAGCATAATTTATCTGGACAAAGTATCATTTTTTCCGACTTCCAAATTTAAATATTTTTTTTAATGTAAAATTGTAACCGAATCTAATTAAGCTTTATATAGGCTTAGGAATACCTCAATGTCAATTTCGCTATTACTGTAAACTGATTTCAAAAGTGTATTGTGGTGGCTGGCGTCCAGGAATTGCTAATAAGTTAGTAAAAACTCACCGACTCAGAGCAATCTTTTTTTTTCTTTTTTTGTTCAAACGCGAACAATGGTTTTGTCCCTATGTTCCAGGGGCATCATCAGCGCGTACCGCCACGAAGTTAAAACATAGCGAACGTAAAGTTTTTGTCAAAATTAACATTAAAACACATTTATAACGTACACAACATTTAATCATACACGACAGTTTACATTTACGCCTACACATATTTCTCGTCTCGAGTGGCTAACCTCACTTTCCACGAACACGCACCGGCCGGCACTGGAACTCGATGAAAATTTGGCCGGACATTGACACTGCTATCTCGATGACGTGTCGTCGGTGCGTTTCACCAGCTGATCGTAGATCGGGTTCGCAGCGAAGGTGGTTTGTAAATTCATGAGGAGGTGGAGATGGTGTTACTGACATTGTAAATTTCCATTCCTTCCAACCTATCTAATCTATTTGATTTATTAAGTTTATTAGAGGTTTTGGGGCGCCCCCAAAACACAAAACGCCACAAAATTTAAAAGATAAATAAGGTGTGTACAAGATTAATTGGCTGTCCAAAATTATTTTCATTTTCCAGACATACAGGGTGTTTCAGAACTACCTACCAATATTTTAGGGCATTGTTCCTGGGTTGAAAAACTGGAAGTCTTTAGTTACTCACACAGCCGCCATTTTGTTTTTTTCACATAGTAATTTTTATTTCCGTAACGAATAGTTGTATTCAGTTAATATTTGGTATGAATCTTTATCATACCAATGTACATTTCCAAGAAAAAAAATTAATTTTCCCTTAAAACATTTGCAAAATGGCGGCTATTTTAAATTTTCAAACTCAAATATCTCAAAATCGGTAAGTATTATAAACATTTTACAAGACACAAAAAGGTTGACAAATTAAACTGTCTAACCAATGATACGAAGTTTGTAAGGTTATTACAACAAATAACGGAGTTATTTCAATTTTTCTCCATGAAAACATTGACTTTTCTGTTAAAATGGCCTTAATTTGCCTTGATTGTAATGCAAAATCAATGTTTTCATAGAGAAAATCGCAATAACTCTGTTATTTGTTGTTATATCCTTACAATCTTGGTATCATTGGTAAGATAATTTAATTTGTCAACTGTTTTATGACTAGTAAAATTTGTATAAAATTTATCGATTTTGAGATATTTGACTTTAAAAATATTAATGACCGCCATTTTGAAATGTTTTGTGGAAAAAATTTATTTTTTTCTTGGAAATGTACATTGGTATGATAAAGAGTCATACCAAATATGAACTGAATACAACCATTCGTTACGGAAATAAAATTATTATGTGAAATAAACAAAATGGCGGGTGTGTGAGTAATTAAAGACTTCCAGACAATTTAAATATGATATTTCGATATGTTTCTAATCCAGGAACAATGCCCTAAAATATTGGTAGGGAGTTCTGAAACACCCTTTGGCTTAATTTTGCTACACTAATTATAAAACCACAAACTTTCAAATTGCTTTCCCCCTCAATGAAACAACATTTCAGTAAGTTTCCTTATATGACGTAACAAATTAATATAATTTTATTTATTCAAGAAAACTTAATAAATTTGAATTATTAGATCTGAAGGAGTTTTGCTAATCGTATTAATCCGTGCTTAGACTTGACGGAAAACCCCCAATATTGCTTTTTGGAACTGCCTCGAGGTTAACCTTTGAAACTCAGGATATTAGGTTTTCTCTTTAGCAACTTTTAAATGGAGGTTTCGAAGGACGCATTTATTGTTAGAGTTCGGTCACAATTTGGAAAATTGATGTTTAACACATTGAACCCTATGCGCTTAACAGCGCTTATATGCATTAGTACTGGGCGTTTTTGCATCAATACAAAAGGTTATTACTTCTTTATCTATAGCCAAAACACCACAAACTACTTATCATATCGGGTGTCTCAAGTAAGAGTCTCAAATCGATTACAGATCAACAGTTTGTCCTACAATCTTGAAATAAAATAATTTCCCACTTAATTGACCCCAAGAAATAATTTAAAAATATTTTTAACGTTGTATTAATACAGGGTGTCCCAAAAACTGGGGGTCACAGGTTCGAATCTCGGAAATTTCAAATACAAACATATAACATATTATACATCATTAGAAAGGTTTATTTAATTCAAACATTTTTGTGAAAACAGAAATTTGTTATCTTCAAGCGTTTCAAAATGGCGTCCATTTTTTGTAGCCAAAATAAAAATTTACGGAATACCCTGTAATTCTTTTATTAATTGTCATAAATGACTTCAAATTCAAAATACTTATTAAAAAACAACAATTACCAAAATTTAATACTTAAAAAAATGTTCACATTGTCAAAACTCAAAAATTTTAAATACAAACACGTCATTTTGTACATAATATTAAAGCTCTCGTTAAACTGAGCAACTTTGTAATTAACACTAATGACGTATATATTTTGGTTTTGTAGTAATTTCGTAAAAAAAGTCATTTTCCCATTTAACTTGCATGTTAATTTATGAGGACACGTTAGTATTGCAGTCCTTCTTCCAATGTTGCCATACCATTTAATTAACATGCAAGTTATATGGGAAAATGACATTTTTACTTTATTACTACAAACCAAAAGAGATAAACCATTAGTGTATATTACAAAGTTACTCAGTTTAACGAGAGCTTTATTATGATGTACAAAATGACATGTGTTTGTATTTATAATTGTTGAGTTTTGACAATGTAAACATTTTTTTAACCATTAAATTTTTGTAATTGTTGTTTTTTAATAAATGCGGTCTTGTGACACATCAATGTATAGCTTAGCTTATTTCAGATAAGTATTTTGAATCTGAATTAATTTATGAAAAATAATAAAAGAATTACAGGGTATTTCGTAAATTTGGATTATGGCTACAAAAATGGACGCTATTTTGAAACGAATGAAGACAATAAAAATTCTGTTTTCACAAAAATGTTTGTATTAAATAGACTTTTCTAATGATATATAATATGGCATATGTTTGTATTTGAAATTTCCGAGATTCGATCCTGTGACCCCAAAGTTTTTGGGACACTCTGTATTAATACAACGTTAAAAATATTTTAAAATTATTCCTTGGGGTCAATTTTGTGGGAAATGATTTTATTTCAAGATTGAAGGACAAACTGTTGATCTGTTATCGATTTGAGACACCTTACGTGATATTATATACATATATATATATATATATATTAACGAGGGAGAAAGCTGGGTCTTAAAGCCTTTGTTAAGCCGCTACCCGCCATTTTTTTTTCATAATAATTTTTACTTTCTCCCTCGATACCATAGTATATGGAGAAAGTATTGTTTTCGTAAAAATTTTCGAATTAGTTTGATGATGTACACATTCATTTTGGAGCCCCCTTTCCCCCTATAAATGTGTATATGGAGAAAGGATTGATTTCGTCAACATTTTAAAATGTGAGTTGTTGGTAGGCTAAATTGATCCATTTGGGTGTCGCCTCCATAAAAGTCCATAAAAGTGGTTTTCAGAGTGATGTCTGTCTGTGTGTGTGCTGAATGTAAACAGAGATAGAGAATGCCGTAATGGTCCGATTTTAATGAAATTTGGTATATAGGTCCAAATCCACGATAATTCCATGAGTTTTTTTATTTTTTAAATTTTTGATTTTTTAGGTTATTTTCCTCAAAATAAATCCTTAAAAAACGTGAAAAATCTAAATTTATCAAAAACGGTTCCAACATCTTTATTAAAATTTTGTAGTTTATTAAGATTAAAATGCTCAATAAATTGACACCACCCACATTTCCGAGAAGATGCGCGTCCGAAAGTTATAGAGCAAAATGTGTTAAAAAAACTCAATTTTTGGATTTTCAGAATAGCTGTTTGCTTGAAATAAATTTTACTTATCACCATTAAATCTATCTTAAAAAATAAACAATCCGGTATTTTGAATTATTGCTCTACGTCAAGTGGTTGCGGAGAAAATTCAATGTTTCGTTTAGCGGTAAACGCAGTACGTTGTTCAAAGTCACAGACTCGCATAGAGTCAAACTCGTGCTGCTCAGCTGGTAGCTTTCCGACTGAGCCAACAAGACATTAATGTTTTGAGGCTTTTAACACCTTTTTATATTCTTGGGAGAAATGATGTGTCAGTTATCTGATACCATTATTATATAACGGATAATTATATAACGGATGGTTTTATTCAGTTAATATTTGTTATGAATCTTTACTCTACCAATTCATATTTTCAGGAAAAAAGTAAATTTTTTCCGATGTTTATTTAAAAAAATGGTTTACATTTAAAATTTTAAACTCTAATATCTCAATTTTATCAAAATTTTACTTGAGAGAAAACATTTGCCGAGTTACATCGTCTAACCAATTGTACAAAGTTATACTAAACACCTGGGCAGACAACAAATAACGTTATTGCGATCTTTCTGTTTGAATGACCTTAATTTGCATTAATTATAATGCAAAAATAAATTTTTTATGGCGAAAAATCACAATAGCTTCGTCATTTGTTGTCAGATCCTTACAAATCTATTTTGTTAATTTTAAAATTTTGCTGAAATTTACTGGTTTTGACACATTCGAGATTAAAAATAAAAAACGGCAGCCATTTTGGAAATGAACATTGTAAGAAATAAATTATTTTCCTGAAAATGTATATTGGTATGCTAAAGCTTCATACAAAAAATTAACTGAATAACCATCTCATACCATAAATAGAAATTATTATGTGAAAAAAAAACCAAAATGGCGGCTAGCGACTTGACGAAGGATTTTAAACACACTGTCCGATGTTTTTGTTTGTCTTGACCCAAGGAACAAATCTCGAAAGAGTTTTCATGAACACCCTGTATAATAACATTTATATATAGTATATAACTTCGTTATATATGGTATATAATATTTCTTAAAAACATAATGCTAACACCTTTAGAACATTTAAAGGGGTTCGGACTGTCAGTGTGAATGTGGAATGCTCGAATTTTAAATTAGAATTAATATAGTTTAATCAATACAGTACCTCAGATTTAATACAATTATTTCATGTTAGAACGAAGTAAACATAAAAATCTGGCTACCGGGAGAAAGCATGAATTAATATCCAACAGTTAAACCACTCCCATTCTAACAAATTACAAGGAAATTAATTACTTTAAACTTCTATCAGGGAACCAAGATTAAGTTATCAAATCACTTTTACGACTCTGTCAACCAATTTTAACAAACCACATTTTATCTTAAAATACCAACATTTAATTAAAGTATCGGGACACATGAACTTATAAATGTCAAGTTTATAAAAATTAACAGTATTTAAGTTGTAACGTACTGTGTTCATTATAACATATTGTGTTAAATTTAAGAACACAAAACATTTCAAGTACAAAACAACTAGTTTAACTCTTAGTTAAGTATTTAATTGCACTATCGACTGCAGAAAAATCTGCATTAGGAAAATTAAAAAATGTAATCAAGTATGAAAATTGTAAGAATTGAATTTAATCTCGTGGTACCTATAATTCTTAATAAGTAGAATTTTAAATATAAAAAAATGAAAGCCTCAACGCAATGGCTATATACAAAATCGTTGGAAAAAGGAGTGAATGGCGGAAGGGGGGCGAATCTTTAAGATTGGAAGGAGTGAGTATCTAAAGCAATTAGACTTTCAGCTTTGGTTTTAATATTGCTGGCAATCAATCATAACTTCTTGCTTTAGAGGATTTTCTGGTGTAATCACTTCTTTAGTTCTTATTGGTGTCGGAAACCATTATTGATCTCCTTACAACTATTTGGAAGATTAATTATTAAAGGGAATTTTTGTAACATTATAAGTAACTAGCTATTTACCTGCATGCTTTGCAATGCCAACCCGAGGAATTTTTGCCCTTCAGGTGAGCTCGTTCGCTACGCTCACTCACCACAAGCCTATAGTATTTCTATTTTTTTACCAATCTTCCCTCAATACCTTAAATGGGGTAACAGAAACACCTGTTTAAAGAATTAATTACATAGGTGCAAAACATGTTTCGCCCAATGTTGTGTTCATAAAAAATTCAGATAAAAATCTCTAAAAAAATCGACTTGGTTAAGTTTATGACGGTCCTGAGGCTACGCCCTAAAACCTTAACAAAAGCTAATGGCTTATAAACCTACTCCATAAATTTTTTCATATATACATATACAGGGTGGAAAAAGTCTGGAAACGATACAATATCTTTATAAGTACTCGTATTTGAGTAATAAAGCTAATACTTTGTAAATTGATTTTGAATGTCAACTTGTACTTCCTAAAGTACTTATAGTCCTTAGACCTTCAAGGGGCGACGGTCCACAAGGATTCAGAGTAAAACTTTGATGTAATTTTAGGTCATTATGTACATAAAATTGATGGTCCCTTAGAATAGAGAACAAAGGAGGTCCACCAGGGATGTCAGTAAAGGAAGTCTTGGGAAAAACCTAATTGGCCTACGTCTAGTGATACATCATTTTAAAGGGCTTTGCAATCTGAGCAATTTATAGCTAACCCGACCTCTTAGGTCGAGTGTATCGGAAGGTATTGCATTTTTTTTTTCATAGCAATATGATTTTAATGGAAAGTTCTAGCATACGGCAATATGTACATCAAATCAAAGGTCTTTTAGAAAAGAGAACAATTCCGCAAACCCGACCTCAAAAGGATGACCCAGTCAAAAAAGGCAGGCGATCAAACTTAGCATTAAAATCATATTGATGAAAACAAAAAATGCATTAACTCCTGACACACTAGACCTTTTGAATTCGGGTTTGTGGCAAATTGCTCAGAATGCAAAGCCCTTTAACATGATGTATCATATGACGTAGGCCAATGAAATTTCTCTGACGACTTCCACTAGGGACGTTTCTAAAGGAAGTCTTGGGAATAACTTCATTGCCTTTAGTCATGTCATATATAATTTTTAAGCGCTTTGCATTCCAAGCAATTTGCCACAAAGCCATAAACTATATACAGGGTGTCCAGCTTCCACCTTTACAAACTTTTCCAGGTTATTTAGCATGCCAAAACAAACAGAAAAAAAACGTATAAACATATGTCCTAAAATGCTTCGTTAAGCCGCTAGCCGCCATTTTGTTTTTTACACTTAAGAATTTTTATTTCCGTAACGGGTTGTTGTATTAAGTTCATATTTGGCATGTACGTCAATTACACCAATGCTCATTTTTAGAAAAAATATTATTTTTTCCGATGTATATTTTTAAAATGGCCGCCATTTTAAATTTTTAAAGTCAAACATCTCAAAAACGATAAATTTTATAAAAATGTTACAAGTGACAAAAAAGTTGGCAAATTAAATTATCTAAATAGTGATACCAAGTTTATAAGGATTAAACAACAAATAATGGAGTTATTGTGGTTTTATCTGCAGAACAACACTGATTTTGCACTGTGATTAATGCCAATTTAGGTTATTTTAAGAGAAAAATCTCAATAACTCCATTATTTGTTGTCGGAACCTTACAAACTTGGTATCAATATTTAGACAGTTGAATTTTTCAACTTTTTTGTCTCCTGTAACAATTTTTATAAAATTAACCGTTTTTGAGATATTTGAGTTTAAAATGGCCGCCAATTTGAAAATGCACATTGGAAAAATATAATTTTTTTCCTGAAAATGGGTATTGTTATCCTGAAGGTTCATGCCAAATATTATCTTAATACAATGATCCGTTACGGAAATAAAAATTATTTAGTGTAAAAAACAAAATGGTGGGTAGCGGGTAAACGAAGCATTTTAGTACATATGTTTATATGAATTTTTTTGCTTATTTTGACATGGGCAATAACCTGGAAAAGTTTGTAAAGGTGAAAGCTTCACACCCTGTATACAGGGTGTCCCGGAACTCTCTGGAACCCTTTTGTATATTTGTTCCTTGCATCGAGACAAGAAAAAAACATTATACAAATAGGGGTCTAAAATGCTTTGTTTATCCGCTAGCCACCATTTTGTTTCTTACACATAATAAATTTTATTTCCGTAACGGATATTTGCATTAAGTTCATATTTGGTATGAGCCTTTATCATACCAATGCCCATTTTCAAGAAAAAAATTAATCTTTTCCACTGTTTATTTTCAAAATGGCGGCCATTTTAATTTTTCCACCTCAAATATCTGAAAATCGGAAAATTTTATAAAATTTTTACAAGACACAAGAAAGTAGCCAAATTCAATTATCTAACCAATAAAACCAAGTTTGTGAGGATCTGACAGCAAATAACGGAGCTGTTGCGATTTTCTGTTAACATGGCCTTAATTATAATGCCAAATCAATGGTTTTATTATTTTTATACAGATTTTCAAATACTTGAGTTTGAAAAATTAAATGGCTGCCATTTTGAAAATATACAGTGGAAAAAAAATTTTCTTAAAATGGGCATGGGTATGATAAAGGCTCATACCAAATATGACCTTAATGCAACCATCCGTTACGGAAATAAAATTTATTATGTCTAAAAAACAAAATGGCGGCTAGCGGATAAACAAAGCATTTTAGACCCCTATTTGTATAATGTTTTTTTCTTGTCTCGATGCAAGGAACAAATATACAAAAGGGTTCCAGAGAGTTCCGGGACACCCTGTATATTGTTATATGTGTGTGTGTAGACATCATGTTTTATAAATATAGATAGATTTCAATTTTGACTAGAACATGACTAAGCATATTTTACATTTACCTTTATTACATGGGCAAAACTGTATTTAACGAACAATTCGAGGGAAACATTAAAGGGTGAGTTATCCATCCCAAACCCCCCACCACCACAAACACACACGCACACGCACACGCACACACACGCACACACACACATTTTTCTTCATGGAATGTAATAGAAGGATGAAATTTCCTTCTTTACTATAGACATTATGCCTATTTTTATATGATATTTTTAAATATTTTGTCATGCAAAATATATGTTGGGGTGTTTCTTGACATTTTAGCTCCAGAAATCAACCTGGGGGTTAAAAATCTCAACTGAGTTTTTAGTTTATGAAATATTTCTTTAGATACTTTGTATGGAGTTTTTACCTTGCTTTTAATTATTATTTTTGTATAGAGACACTACAACAATGGGTTACTAGCAATTTGGTTCCAAGCAGTCTGGTTAAATTGAGCATAGAAGGGTTGTTGATTGGGTGGAAGTTTTATGTCCTTCATTTTATCTAAAATGTAGCACAGCTTTAAGGTACGACTTTATATTTTTGGCTAGAGTGTTTTTAAAAGGAGAGCTGAAATTCTTTCGGGCGGAGATTCGTGTCTAGGAGTTACAAAGTGTCTCACAAATGGCCCAATTGGTTTATGGACCTTACGTAACGTTCTATTTTGGTGTTCGTGGATTTGGTGGAATCTGTATTATAGCAACAATGCAAGAACACGACAATAAATATTACGATAAAACCAGACACTAATATACTTGGCAATTCAATAAGTAGGCCTCAATAGACACCATTAAAATCTACGACAAATAAATAGAATAAAATAATTTACTCAATATCATCAAATTATTCATTATTATTTAGTAGAACTCAATATCATTAAGCTGTTTTCCTGTTACCCGATATAATCATCTCGATTTACGGTATTTACACGTTGTTTTATTCACTCAAAGAATTATCATAGTACAGTATGTTTCTTTCTTTATATTCCCCAACTCTGTTCAAATTATCCTTAGACCATCATTAAATTTCAAAACTGGGTTTAGAAATGTTACATGTAATGTACAGGAAAATAATTATAATTTTGACTTGCAGACAATTAAAGGCTTGGTGCGGATTCTCATTTCTTAGAGGGAATCAATCAGGTTCAGATTAAATAGGAAAATGGTTTTGTACTTGTAAGATTTTGTGGAAAGTAAGAAATCCACGTAAAAAATGGAACCCTCTAAAATGACATGGTATAGAATAAAATTAATATGTTAATAGACCAAAATATCATAAGACCTTCTATAACCCTGCATGAGATTTGTAAATGGATACCACGAGACCAGTTTACTAGAAGACTAAATGACAGTCGATAAGACGCCTTTAGACCTATGGACTATAAGAGTACATGACCATCGATAACAACAGGTGATACGTAGTAAACGTATATAACGCTTCACAAGTCCAATAGACCAGAAGAACATAAAACCATCGATAACACCAGATGAGAAATTAAAGGATATAACGACTCAATAGTCCAACACCTACTGGCTGGGTAGCTGAGTGGGTATAGAGCTCGCCTTTAATCTGAAGGATGCCTGTTCGATCCTGTCAAAAGTTAGCACTTTTTGATGGTTCGATACTCAACCTAGATGCCTGTAATTGTGATTAGGCAATTAATTAATGATCTTGACAAATCAAACAGCTATTTGTCATTTACAAAGCCTCATCTGATTTATAACAATCATTACACTCACCCTTCAGTCTTACTCACCTTAAAATACGCACCACAGAATGCATCGGTGAGTCAAATAAAAGTATCTAAATAGGCCAGAAGAGAGCATGAAACAATCTATAAAACCAAGTGAGATGTTGTCAACGAATATGACGTCCCGTAAGTCCACTAGTTCGGAAGAACATAATACCATCTTTAACACCAGATGGATATTTTAAACAGATTTCGTGTCCCACTAGTCCAATAGATCAGAAGAGCAAAAGACCTTCGATAACATCGGATGAGGCGCTGTAAACGGATATAACGTCCCACAAGACCAAAAGACGGTTCATCAATAACAACAGATGAGACGACTGACCTGTATTGCGACACGGACAACTTATCGAGGGCCGTTATTTAACTTTCTTAACTCTACTTTATCGATAAATTGAGCACCACTTAAAAGGAAAGATGACTAAACCGGAAAAAATAAAAACTCAAAATTATTTTAAAAGACAACATATAAAAGTTTGAATAGTCTATTGTTTAAAAAAGTAAAGGTATTCATCTTTTAGTGTGGCTGATTTAAACTACCTAGTTATTAAATGCTTCTATTTTTAGCGAATTTCCCTATAGGGAATACGCTATTACGGTAGTAGTCATGGGAAGACCTAACCCCGGGACCATGATACTTTTTCGTTTTGAGATTCCTAGAAGCCAAAAACACCGTTGGTGCAAATTGATATAGATGTAACGGATATATATGAACAGAACCTCCGATTTTGATGAAATTTTGTACAAGGGTGTAAGCCATCATCTACTAGAATGAGTTCGCGAACCAGAATGATCGGACGGTGAGAACGGGGTTTTATGGGGTTTCAAAAGAGGATAATTGGTTTTTGGTTTTTTTTTACTTTAAAATTAAACAATTTTAACTTATACCATTTAAAAGAGCTTAAAAACAAACAATTAAGTATTTTGAATTTTTAACTTAGGTTAAATGGTTATGGAGAAAATCCAAAAACTATGTTTTCGAAGCTATTCTTATGAGAAATCAACAAAACCTTCAATCTTGCTTATTCATTGACATATCTTGATAAAATTTTGTATGTACGTTCATTAGGGAGTGTTTAACTTCTATTTGCTTAAAAACCTCTTATGGCGGCAAACCTACGGACTCACTCCTATGGGGTTTATGTTGAAAATAAAAAGAACACCGTAACTTGATAAAATTTGGTATGCACATTAACTAGGTAGGGTTTAACTTATGCAGGGTTAGGCAAAAGTCTGGACACCCCCATTCAACTTTTTAACGCGTTGCAGTAGGAAAACCAAACTCGGCACATGTTTACAACATAAAAAACAGCACTTTTTCATCAACAACACAACTTTGGTCCTGCCCCCAAAATGGGCTATTTTGGGGGCAGCCCCAAATTTTCAAATGTAAACCCTTATTGAGTGACCCCTCATTTTAAATGGTTTTTCAAGAGAAATTAAACTTGGCCCAAACTGTAGGTCTATATCTCACCTCTAACAAAAATGGCAGCCATTTCAAAATTTGAGATGGGCAAGCAAGTTTAAGTCTGGACATCCCCAATTAATCTTAAAACGCGTTGCAGTAGGAAAATCAAACTTGGCACATGTTAACAACACAAATAATGCAATTTTTCATCAAAGAAACAACTTTGCCCTGGCCCCAAAATTTGGTATTTTTGGTGCAGCCCCAAATTTTCAAATATAAACCATTATTGAGTGACCCCTTAATTTAAACGGGTTATGAAAGGAAATTGAATAGCACAAACCCTAGGTCGATATCTCATCTTTAACCAAAATGGCAAGCATTTTAATATTTGAGATGGGTTGAATGACATTCAATAAAATTCAATAGGAAAATAGCTATTTTAGAAATACGATTTTTAAAATTATTTTAGAACTGAACCTACTAATTCATTTCTGCTACTAGGTTCAATTCTAAAATAATAACAGAAATTATTTATTCTAAAAAAAACTATTTCCCGATTTAATTTTAACGAATGTCAATTAACCCATCTCAAATTTTAAAATGGCTGCTAATTTCGTTAGGGATGACATATCGACCTCTAATTTGTGCCAATCAATTTCTCTCGATAAACTATTTAAAATGAGGGGTCATTCAATAGGGGTTTAAACTTCAAAATTTGGGGCTAAATACCCTATTTTGGGGGTCGGGGCAAAGTTGTGTCTTTGATGAAAAATTGCATTTTTTTCTACTGCAACGTGTTAAAAGATTGATTGGGAGTGTCCAGCCTTAAACTTGCTTGCCAATTGAAAATTTTGAAATGGATGCCATTTTGGTTAGGGGTAAGATATCGACCGGTTTGCGACATTTAATTTCTCTTGATAAACCATTTAAAATGAGGGGTTCACTCAATAGGGGTTTACTTTTTAAAATTTGGGGCTGCACCAAAAATACCCCATTTTGGCGACAGGGGCAAAGTTGTGTAGTTGATGACACTAAATGCCTAAAGTTAAAAATATATCAAAATGGGTACTATTAAGTAATAATATTAAATATTATTTATTAGGTTAATTTAAAGTCATAAACTATGTAAGTTTTCTTTTTACTCAATTTTCCAATTTTAGCATCATTGTTTGTCCCCCTTTTTTAACTAGTTAAGGCTAACTCATTTAATATCAAAATAACTACCAAATGAAAGTAAGTATGGATTTAGGTGAGACATATTATAAAACATTAGTTGTTAACTAAACATCTTTGTAATACATTATTAGAATAAATAAGTATGTCGAGCATGAATTTCGAGCACATGAGGGGCATTTTTTTTTAAATAAAAACATTAATTATTCATATTTTTCTTCATTAAATATTAAATAAAAGAGTCGCACAAAAATTCTTTAGAGAAGTTTTGATGTTTCGTTGCAAGAATATAGTTGCATCTCAACAACTTCCGATTCCAAGTGAAAAATTTAGAAACCAGCGATTTATTTGTAAGAATAAATAAGGCGATTCTAATTGTATTTCTTGGGGAGAAATCTTGATTTGTGACATGGTTTCTCAACTAAGAAAATAAATTAGCTGCTCTTCTGACTATAGCTCTACATGATTTTTCTGTAGCAGTCATGAAGGAGTTCCCGTAATTAATTCTTAACATTCCATCAGTCAGACATATGCACGAGCACGAAATTAAACATTCTGATCAGGCGATTCTGAATGTATTTTGTAAATTGTGTTGTTCATGATTCAGGCACATGTGAAACCTCACACGTGTTCCTTGAAGCACACATGTGTCAAGTGTCTTAAATAGTTTTAAAGAAATCACAAAATAATTTAAACTCACATGGACGGAAAAACTTTTTCGAGATATCGTATCTATATTTTGCTGGTCTTAACTCCCTGAGTAACATTGTAAAGTTTGTAAAGGTACTGGACACCATGTATTTTTTTCTATGATTGTCTATTTTTTCTAAATGTTATTAAACATTTTAATCTTAGTATCTAAAACTTAATTACGAATTTGAAGACATTTTCTCTAAATTAGTTATGCATCCTTCATGGATTTTAACTACTGTGGGAATAGTAATATGGAACTCGTGAAAATCTTCAAGAATAATGAAGTTGACTAGTAATCTCTTTAAATAATTTTATAAATATTATTAATTCTTCTTTTAATTCATAGTACTGCTCCATAACAACACCCCTGATTAGAGAATCAATTAAATCAAGCCAATGGTTAAAAATAATATTACAGCTACACGCTAATGTAAAAGGTAAAATAACATCATTCCCTAATTTTGTAAGCAAACATAGTCATCTTTTATTTTTAAACCACACAATATCAATTGCAGTTTAGTAACGAAGTTTGGAGGAGTTACAAACAGTTTTGATAACACAATATTCACATGCTTTTGACACTCCGTCCATCAGAGTTTTCTCTTTCGAATGTTAGGAGTTCCCAACGCCCACGGGTTCATTCATGCTCAAACAACAAATCAAAATTTACGTTTGTTTTTAAACATAACCATATAATGTTAGTTGGTTTCCTTTCATGCACTTGATTCAAATTAATAACTGTATTAATACTATAAATGCTTTCCTTTTACGCTCACTTTTTACACTTATTTTTCAAGATCTATGAGCTATATTTTCTTAAATGCTCAAATAATTATTGAGCAGCAGCTATTCACTGGGCCACCAGAATTAAAACTTATTTTAAAAATAATAATGCAATTTACTTTTAGTTTAAAGCCATCATGTTAAAATTTTCATTCCATATCCTATCCAATTCTAAGAACGTGAAAATGTGCTAAAGGCTCGGGATGGTCCAATAAATCCGGATAAATTCCAAACTTGAAAATCTAAATCACACAGGGAAGTTTGATCTGCAGTTTCCCTCGTATCGGTGATATACTGTATATGTACAGGGAGCGGCAAAATGATCTGACGGTTTTAAAATGAAAATAACTCAAAGGTTTAGAGTCATAAAAATAGATTAATTAAATACCACGGATTGTCGCTTATGTAATTTAAGAAAAATTACTCAATATGATTTATTCAGTTTAAGATTTGAAATTGGCGTCTTTCAAATGATGTCTGCCTTGCTCCAAGCTTTCTTCCAATTTTGAACTGAAGTTGTCAAACACTTTCCCTAACAGCAAGAGATAGTTTGGCAATTTTTGGTGTAGAGCTTCCTTCAGGTAATACAATTACCCCGATTTCATGCTTACTCTTGATTTCAACAGTTCCCCCACAAAAACTGGGCGAGTTAATTGCATATAACTCGCCATGCAATATCCCCGAAATGCGCGATGATTGGGCCACGAAACTTGGTTCCTTAGAATTTCATCACCTCATTGGATGTATGGGCAGTTGCCCCATTCTTCGGGGACCAAATTCTGCCGCAGAAAGATGAATGAGGTAACTGCCCATGCAGCCGATGGGTACTGACATTCTTAAGAAGTAATTTTTGTGGCCTAATCATCTCGCGTTTAGGGGATATTGCATGGCGAGCTAGTTAACCAGATCTCATAATTTACGATTTGTTTAGGGTGGACTGTTGAAATCGAGAGTTTACAAAGCAAATCAAGGTAGTTGGATTACCTGAAGGAAGCCACACGCCAAAAAATTTCCAACCTGTCTCCTGGAAAGTGTTTACCAACTTCAGTACAAAATTGGAAGAATGCGTGGAGCAATACAGACATCATTAGGAAGACCGTCTTCAAATCATAAACTGAATAAATCAGCTCTTACAAAATCTAGCGCAAACCAGCTGTACTAAATCCTAAAACTAAAACTACACCGAGGAGGTTGAAGATGCAATTCCTTTCGCCTCTGCTGTCAAGGTTTAAATCTATAAAAAAAAATCGGCAGGCCCCATTTCACAATGGTATATGAAACGTCACAATCCATCGGGGAATTGTAGATGAAACAGGCGTCTATTTCCTCCCGTTGTCATTTTGAGGGAGGACAAATTCGGAGGAGGAGGGGGATTATCGCGGAAGCATATAATGGATAAGTTTTAAATTTTCATTTTAAAACATAACAAATCCACTAACTGTTCTAACTAAAATAATTAAATATTAAAATTTATTAATAACGATCTTCGGTATCATTCTTTTGTCTGCGTCTCTCTTAATAGTAAACAAGGTCTTCAGATGTTCAACATTGTCCGTGATGAATGTGCGTGGTTTTTGCTTCGTTGGTGACACTGTCGGCGCTGCCCCCACTCCTCCTCCGAATTTGTCCTCCCACAAAATGACAACTGATGGAAATAGACGCCTGTGTAGATGAACAGGTCCTTTGGCAACCTGATCATTACATTTCAATAAGAATCAATAACTCATTCATAACCTACTGAATCAAACTAGCGCTTCTCGAGACCATATCGCATTGCCCGGAGGACTCTTGAGGAAAGGAGTGGGGGAATGTGTCGACAGTGTTGCCAACCATGTAGTGACGCAGATGTCAATCTTACAAGCAATGCCGATTATTATGCTTTCGAGGACAGTCGGTGATAAACGAATGATACCGAGGGCAGAGTAATAATGTGTTTATTTTTAGTGGAAGTTTATTGGCAAAAAATAATTAATTGCCTTGTAAACCATTAATGTATCAGCACTTAACACTCTAGTTTTGAAAATTGTATTTATTAGTATGTTATCATGACAATTTGTAATATTTAAATCGAAGTAACTTATATATAATTGATAGCATATTTATTTATAGCTAAATTACCCATCCAATTTGTTACAATAAATACATCGTTATTAAAATAATTTGTATTTAAGGAAATGGTTTTGCAATGGAAATAAATAAATAACATTGAATTGAAAAAATGACACGATTTTTACATCATTCTGGCTATATTTTACATTCATCTTCTAATTGTAAATAAAATCGTTATTAAAATTATTTGCAGTTTCTTGTTTGCAACCAGTAACCATCTCCCACTCCTTTGCGTATTGTTGCTTCTTGAGACACTTTCTTCTTTCATCTTCTATATTCTTACCTTCTGATGCTCTTTTTACCGTCTATCTCTAAGAGTTAACAAACTAATATTAACCATTTAGGCCTAGAAATACTTCAAACTTGTTAATTGGTTACAAACCAGTTAACAAGTAAGCTTACAAACCAGCTTACAAATAAGTTAATAAGGTAAACTAACTTATTATTTTTTAAACTGTCAAGTAAGATTTTCGGTGGTGACGACAAGCAGACGACAGAGACAAATTGAATACAAACAAACACGTAACAGTTTCTGTGTTGGTAACACTGTCGACACATTCCCCCACTCCTTTCCTCATGAGTCCTCCGGGCAATGCGATATGGTCTCGAGAATCGCTAGTCTGAAACAAATGTTAAACATTGGCTATGAGCCCAGACTTCATTTGGGCCATCATCGAGGAAACATGCCCTGGCGAACTCGTAACAGCAAGTCCTCGCCAAATATCATCAATATACGAGTAGAAGAAACCCGAGAATTACAACAAATACCCCTTACTCTGAGGGGCCTCACCCCGCCGTTATCATGACTGTCCATCTTGAAATTTGAATACTGTAGTTCACTGTGGTGTAGTTAAATATGTAGTAAAATAAGTACGAGAACTAATCTTCGAACGTGTCGTGTGTTGAGAGAAACTAGTTGAACTACATTACCGATATCGTTATTTTTGTGTCTGACGCAGGTGGCGCACCATGTGGATGAAATGACAAGTAACTTTTAGTAAAATAATCCCTAGCTTAAGTCAAAGTATACTAATGCGTGTAATGCAACTTGTTTGTCTAACTTGGCAGTTTTTTTTTATTTCACTTAGGCACAGATAATTTTAGCTAGGTACGTAAATAATTTACTAGTACATAGCTCAAATAATGGGGTCAGAAATATGTATACCTAAGGGAGTTAATGAGTCAGTCAGTGAGTGAGTTACAACTGCGGCTTTAAATATTTTAGAAGACTCATTTTTTTATATTAAGGTTCTTATTCTGAGCTAAATAAACAATATATTAAAAAAATGATTAACCATCAAATGGCTAGGATTAACGTAACCTACCATGTAATTAAGTTTTAATTAAAATTATATGTATTCTGAATTGCACATGTGAAAAATGCTACGTAGAAATTTGAGAAGCAGCTATTGGAGCCTTGTTATTTTTCCTGTTGTTATAGCCCTTTTGGAAACCTGATAACACTCGTACTTCACTTTCAAGTATGTTTCTTATCACGTTTACTCAAACGGACTATATGGACTCAACTCTGTTGATGTACGTACAGTATGTAAAATAGTCCCCAACCCTTTAATTAGTTTGTTTGTTGAGATGAATAAATATCCTTTGAGGAATTAAAGTAACTTAACACAACGTATCTTTAGAAGCTATCAAACATTTTAAGTTATGTCAGAGGGACGGCCTACCAGGAGTCAGAAGAAATATAAACCGTAACCATGGATTGATAATTAAAGGTCTCACTTAGAAGAGTACAATGCAGCAAACTAGACTTTAAATTGATGACCGAGTCGGAAACGGTAGCCAAACCAAGTTTCCATTAAAATCATGTGGGTAAAACTTAAGAATGTAATTACTTACTTAATATTTAACCTTTTGACGTCGGGTAAGTGTATTTTTACTCCAAATTCAAAGACGTTTCAAATCATAAATTATGTGAGTAAGGCTAGAGATGTTTAAATTCAAACATCCTCCAAGGGACGTCCCTCCTGGAAGTCTTACTGAAATATGCTTTGCTCTTTTTCAAATCATAAATCAATTTATATTGCTTTGCATTTGGAATAATAAGGTTAAGTATTAGGAAGTTTTTTCATTTTTAAATTTTAACTGTATGATTTTAATGAAAACTTTGTCAAGCATTTCCTTCTCGGCCATCCATTTCAAGTATAATTTTAGGCATTTTACACTGCTAAGTGGCTTTCAATTTTATTTACATACCAACCCATGTTTATATTTAAGATTTTCTTCTGAGTCCTGGTGGACCGCCCCCCTGGAATAACTCATGTTTTGAGGTTTTAGGTATGTTTTAGGTAATGTCAAAAGGTACTTTGTGTTTAGTTAATATCATTCAAAAGATGTTTATTTACCTTAACAAAATATAAATAAAGGGGGGGGGGAAGGAATTTTTTGCACTCATTTTAAAATGCTGTGGCATTGGATAACATTTCTTCCTATATACAGGGTGTCTCAGAAGTCCTTATCAATCTTAATTATTTCAAGGACGACTAAATATTTTAGAATTTTAACACAACCTTAGACAGGGAATAAGCGGATGCTCTTTTTAATAGTTCCACAAAAATAGGGTAAACCTAACAATAACTAAAAAATTTTTAATGACAATACAAATATCATGCGATACACCATTGAAAAGAGCATACGAGCTTGAATTTTGGTGAAAAATATTTTCTTTTCATCCCAACTCGTTGTGGAGTAGTATCAGATTAAATTTTACTATTGTTTAACGATACTAATGATACTACTCCAGAACGAGTAAAGATAAAAAATAATTTCACAAAAAATCAAAATATTTAATGTTTTTTCGGTAGTGTATCGCATGATAGGGGTTTGTATTTGAAGATTTTTAATTAGATGTAGTTACCCCTATTTTTGGGGTGGTCACATAAAAAGCGTTTACACCATTAAAAAAGCATCCCCTCGGGTTTGGCTATAATATTAATTTTTTTTTCGTTCATAAAATAATCAAGATTGGCAAGAACTTCTGAGACAGACTGTATATTTAATGGGTTTTAATTTTTTTGTAGAGAAAGTTATATCAAAATACACATGATTTATGGATAATAGTTTGTATACAGGGGTTGAATCTTAACAAAATGACCTACGAAGTTACTGTAACTAATTTAAATGAGGGCCCCAACCAAAATTTAAGTACAAAAATATAATCGTTAAAGATTGATATCACATAGAAAATAATCGATTCTTATAGCGTAGGAAAAGGTTCAGGAGTAGCGAAGTGTGAAAATCGATACGGAAGTAATATTTACACTGGCAAAGTGATCCGAGCCCTTGAATGCACTCTTTGCACACGCTCTGACAGTTACAAAACCTAAAAAGTTTACAATTTTTTCGTGTCTAACTAAATACAGGATAAAACTAAATTAAATTGAAAAATGTTTTATAACTAAACGCTAATTATTCTCCCTTTATGAATGAAATTTCAGTTTCTTTTTTAATCTCATCACTTCAAGACAAGAGTTCAAATTGTTAAGAAAATATTGTTTAAAGAGAACGAGGTATTAGACCTATAAAACACTGCTTATTCAGACTAGACCTTTCTAGAAGGGGTTGTGACCCAGAAAGTAACATCCTACAGAATAAGTTGAAGTCGACTGTTAAAAGGAACTTGTCAGAGCTGTGACACTAACCCCCATTATTACCTCTGTGGTTCAGATAATTCCATTTACACAGAAAAAAAGTTTACGAATAACACTGCACATTAAAATCTAATGGAGGTTTGCTACTTTGCAAGTAGTATTACTGGTTATTCTAAATGTTTTCAATCAACATGACTTGTGATTATGATGTACGGTGTTTATGAGGTCCAGAAATGTTCCTGAGAGCAATGTGTAATGTAGGTTTAAAAAATACATAATTTATGTTTTATATCAGTATCTAAAAAAATATATTCAGTAATGTATTAATTGTTAACAAATGTGGTTGATTTTTTATGCGATTAGTTTTAGAAGTAGTCAGATCGGAGCACAAACATGTTGACATTGGATTTAGAATTTACCCCACTCAGAAACTTGGATGTATTCCAACTAAAGTTTATTGAAGCTGTAAACCCAATTACATGCCCTTGTAATACCACGATAATACTCTCTTGAGAAAACATGATCTTCAAGAATATTAATATCAGGTAGGGTAATGAAAATTCACTCTCTTAAAGGAATGACCTAAAATTTACCTGATCCGTTATAATTAAAACTTACAATAAACGGCTTTATTTTTTGCAAGATAAAGGTAACGCAAGGCAATTTTTTCCTTAAGAACCTATTTTAATTATAGATCATAACTACTTTGCATCTGAGATAACACACGCTCGAGCTCGTTGTATATTAAAGCATCATTTTCAGAAGATATGTCATTAGATCTGGCGATCAGGACCACGCAATCTGGAGTTTTGTGTCTCATTTTTGTCGGGATGTTTTGAAGTCTTGCGGATGGTTTACACAAGCCAGTAAATCTACATTTTCCGTTAACTTGTCCCATGCACAGTGAAGCTATATACCACGGAAGTGGCTGTCCCCCTAAATGTCTCCAGTCGTTAATGGGACTTCTTTCTGTTTATTGCATTCTTTGTGTTGAATTGTGTTCTTCGATTTTATTTTATGAAATCTGTTATGTTGGGGAATACCTGCAGCTTCTTCCATTCGCTTATTTGAGAATAAGTTAGAACGCAAAATTTATTGTTTCTGCGGATTTTGTCAACTATCCCTATAGGGAATACGCTATTACGGTAGTAGCTGTGGGAAGCCCAGGAACACTTTGTTTTTTTCATTTTGAGGTCCCCAGAAGCCAAAAACACTATTCATTCATTTTCATATATATGTGTGTATATACACTGTCGTAATAAAGTCCGAAGACAGTTAAAGATAAAAAAAAATAATGTAGATAGAGCTACAATACTTGGAACAAAGTTACAGGGCATAAAACTCTATTTTAACACATATTCAGTGATCCAATAACTCTTCAGGGGGACGGCCCACAAGGAGTCGGAAGAAAATCTTAAATAGAAGAATAGGTTGATATGCACATAGAATTAAAGGTCTTACTTGGCAGAGTACAATGCCGCAAACTAGACTTAAAATGGATAACCCAGACAGAAATGGTAGGCATTCAAAGTTTTCATTATAATCATATGGGTAAAACTTAAAATGTAATAACTTTCTTAATATTCAACCTTTTGACATCGGGTTTGTGGCTAATTATTCCAAATGCAAAGACGTTTAAAATGATGTATGATGTGACTGAGGCTAAGGAAGTTTCAACATAAACATCCTCTATGGGAAGTCCCCCAATGAAGTTTTACAGAAATATGCTTTGGCTTTTGTCACATGATACATAATTTTAAACGATTTGCATTTGGAATAATTAGCCACAAACCCGACGTCAAAAGGTTGAGTAGTAAGAAAGTTATTGCATTTTTAAATTTTACCCATATGATTTTAATGGAAACTTTGAATGCCTACCATTTCTGTCTGGGTTATCCATTTTAAGTCCAGTTTGCGGCATTGTACTCTACCAAGTAAGACCTTTAATTTGATGTGCATGTCAACCTATGCTTCCATTTAAGATTTTCTACCGACTCCTTGGGGCCCGTCCCCCTAAAGAGTTATTGGATCACTGAATATGTGTTAAAATAGAGTTTTATGCCATGTAACTTTGTTCCAAGTATTGTGGGTCTATCTACATTATTTTTTAAATATTTAACCGTCTTCGGACTTTATTACCACCCTGTTTTTATATACATATATATATATATATATATATATATATATATATATATATATATATATATGTGTGTGTGTGTGTGTGTGTGTGTGTGTGTGTGTGTGTGTGTGTGTGTGTGTGTGTGTGTGTGTGTGTGTGTGTGTGTGTCCATGGTACCGATAACTTTTGAATGGGACCTCCGATTTTGATGAAATTTGGTATGAAGGTGTAACATAACTTGGTAAATTTTGGTATGTACATTACAAGGTAGAGTTTAACTGATATTTGCTTACATACCCATATGGTGGCAAACATACAAACTCGCAGCCATGGTTTTTTTTTTTAAGTGACGAATATTTATACAATTTGAAATTATTTACCTTACTTAACCTTTACATTTCCTAACATTTTCTAACAACATCCCATGGCAGCAAACTAACATTCTCATTCCCATGGTGTTCCTGGGGAATATACAAAATCTCAAATTCGTTTGGAAATTCACTGAGTGCGCAGTCTGCTGCAACGGGCGTATTTTATTATTTTGTATTGTTATCCATTCGCCATTTCTTTAACTGACTCGCAGATTTCATTTTCATTCTAAAGAGTCTCAATTTCATCTTCAAGCACTTGCTTAATAGTTTTCAAGGATGTTATAATTTTCATGTAGTCCGCGGGCTGAATATTTGGGGGAAGGCGGTTTTCTGGCTCAGATTGCAAGCCCATTCGTGGTATTTTTAGAATCAGTTTGAACGGTTTTTTCTTCTGTAATTGTTTCCACTATTCCTAATAGGTACGACCTCCCTCCTGACCCAGACATTATTAAAAACATATTATTAGCAAATGCATACATAGAGGAATCAACAAGCTGTCTCTGAAACGCTGGGTTTTTGGACATAAACAAGGTCCTCCGCCGACATTTCACAAGACAACACCTGGGACAGCGGGGTAAAGGATTACTGGCGGGATTGATTGTCTCCGCCCTATTAAATAGCTCAGTCAATGAGATATTACTTGTGCTGCATCCTTCGACAAAACAACAAGTGAAGAAATCACCCCTTGCTAAGAAATCCCTTGGCTAATTAATCAGCCAAATCATCCGTGAAACTTCCAAGTTCACGATAGTTTTTCAAAATGCCCAGACAAACAAGGCACTTCAGATTGAGCCTTTGTGTGGTGAACTGGAGCCAGACTTGTTTGTTGTGACTGAGCAAGGATATACAGTTGAAATAATCAAAATCTTTCAGATTTCAAATTACGTTCTGGCTGCATTGTTTGAAAGAAATCAATTTAAATGTGGGGGCGTTCGTATAGAGATAGGCTGTAACTCTGATAGCCAAATAGAGATAGAGATATCTATCTATCTGTCTGTCTGTCTGTCTGATCTGTCGTGTAGGATATTGGTTTAATTGGGCTAATTTTTTTAGTGTGCTCCTGTTCATTTTGTTTATTTAATGTTTCATAAATTTTACACTCCTAAGTATTTCGCAACATATTATTGACCAAGAGAGAATACTGAAAAATCTTATTAAAACTTAGTCCTCTATTAATACAGTAACCAAAGAGTACCCCATTGGTTATCTTCGCAATGGAAGCTGTTTTAGTATCCAAAATAAAGATTTTCGGAATATTCCGTATTCTTCTTCTATCATTTATCGTAGGTGCAAAAACTCTCTAATAAACTTCCGTCAGATTGAAGACGAATATTTACCCTGGATGAAAATTTAAAATGTCAATCTTTTTAAAAGCCCGTTTAATCTTCTTAACGGGCTAACAAATGGCCAATTTAAATTCTATAAGGAGAGAATATGCATCGCTGAGAGCGATGAAAACACTCCAGTCTTAACGACTGAAGATAAAATTACTTTAACGGTTTCATTAGGAAAACTGTCAACATTGATAACTTGATAGAGCTAGCTATAAATGTTTCCCGTTCATTTTCTCCTGGTGCTTGAACTACATTAAATAAAAAACCGCTTTATTTTTATTTTAATGAGTGACCTGATTTTATAGAGTAAGTTAGTTAACGAATTGTTTCTTGTCAGTTGTGCGTATAAAAAGTATGGATTGGAAATGGGCCAAGAAACGTTTTGTAAACGAAAATGGTTTGATTGCAATTAGCTGCTTTAAGTAATTTTCGTAACAAAATAACGACTTAATTTATTTTAAAATTTCTCCTCCTTTTATTCATTTTCAAAACCTCAGACTTTAAAAAGTCTATATGCATTATACCAAATTGTCTCAAATTGATTATGAATCGGAATTTTTTATACCACAACCTTAAATAAAAATATGTACCTCTAAATCTACTTAAAGCAATAATTTATTTTTCTATATTATATAAATACAGGATGTTCTACAATCTGTTGGTCGAAGGTTCAAATCTTTAAAATTACAAATACAAACTCATGCCAGAAACTTGGTATAATATCAAAGGTTAATTGAACACAAATATATTTATGAAAACAGCATTTGTTTATCTTCGCAATGGAAGCTATTTTAGTATAAAAAATAAAGATTTTCGGAATATCCCGTATTCTTCTATCATTTCTTCCTCTTTTGTTTTTTACCCACCAGTGTGAGACTGGCAACGTAATATAATTACAAAAACGTTAGATAAAAAGTACAAATATTTATATTTACAAGGGACACTTAGGAAACCCGATAAACTTACGATCGACAGCTTGGACTCAGGTCCTCAGTAATCAACATTATCGTCTGGAAACTCCTGTATGGAGTAGGTGCCCTCCTCTGGATAAAATCAGCCATAACCCACCTATGGTCTCAGGTAACTCCATTTCTTGGACCTCAGAAAATAGACGGTTATAAAAACTGATGGCAGAGATGTTGGACACAGTTGGCTTGTGACCTGGGAAGGAGCACTTTTGGGATGTCTAAATTGCCAAGCACCGAGTGTATAGGGATAGTCTCCAAGAGGGAGAAGTCGTCGAGGTTGCTCTTAACATGCATCAAGCCCAGGAAGACGAGTCCTACGGCTACGTGTCCTAGGACCTATGAAAACTCCTAGCCTAGAAAACTGTGGCTTGTAGAGAGTTCAGAAGTCACTTGCTGTGATCATTCTTACGGTACGATTTTGTATTTTGAGCACATCAAGAGCATGTGATGAGTGGCCCCACAGTAGGTAACCATAGGCAACATGGCAATGAAAGAAGGCATTTTACACTATGGCTAGGTACGACCCTGTCGAGCAGTTTCTAGGTTTTAAGGAGGAGAAAGTGTACCCGGGACAGTTTGTTTGTAATCTGCTTCAAGTGGTTTTCGCAACTAAATTTTCTTGTCAATGACGAAACCAAGGAGCTTTACAGAGTCATGGACCTCCTGCTTCTGTCTGGTCGTAATTTGCTTTGTTTGTCTTCATTGAATTGAAATATATTGTTGTGGCACATACAAGTTAGTGGCAGAAAAATATTTGTTCAGAGATGGATCTCTTCAAGGTTCGAGGAGGCCAGGAGGGTAGTGGCATAGTCAAACATCAATGTTTTGCAACTTTCGTCGAGATTGCTTATCATTATCACTACCCAGGGGGGGGGTTCCAAGGAAGACCCTGTATCATCATTTGTAATAAATTACTTCTGATTCAGAAAAAGTTATTTAAACAGGCTAAGTTTTACAGTGATACGTCTCAAGACCACCTTCCTAAATACAAATTATTATCAGAAAAACTATTATTATGATGGGTCACTTAAGAATAAGAAATTTCGTAGAATACGAAGGATTTCGTAGAATCGCATCTTACTTTTCGATGCTCGGAATGACATCTAAACCGTTTCAAAAACCCGTTCTTACAATGTTAGCTTCATCCGATTATATAATATCTTGGTTCTAAATGGCATTTCATATTTACTTAAAGCATGCAAAAGAAAGGAGTGTATTTTACAAGGTATACCAAGTTGTAAAATAAGAGTGGCTAAGATTATAATCAAGACAGACCCATTTTTCTTTTTTCACTAGGTGTCCTAAAGCTTTCTGCTAACGGTAAGAATAAAATTTGAAATGTATGAATGTTGTCGATTTGTTATAAACACATGAGTAAATGTTAGTGAAGGAAGGCATGCTGTTGAGTTAAGAGTGAAATAAGGTGTGCTACCAACCAGCAAGAGGTTGGTAGAACTAAAATCATTTTGCGAGTAGGAAGGAAATGAGAGTCGAAATGAGAACCAAGTGCACCGTCCATAACTGGTAGCTAGTAGAGACGTCAACAGTTGAGAAGGTTAAGAAAAAAAAGGATGGATATTAAAAAATAATAAAAGAGTACAGGCATTGAAGAGGAAGTGGTTGGTATCGAGGAAGCAATTAGTTTTTCGGCTTTGAGTCTTAACACTGCCGACAATCAATCATAACAAGTTTTTTTTCAATAAAGCTTGGTGGTGTAACAACTTCGTTCTATTCGACTGATAAGTTTGTTTTTAAGTCATGGGTTCATTATCGCCCCTAAAGATAAGACATTTATCTGTGTGAGTAACTTTAAATTAAAATAGGTTTAACTCAAATAAAATTATTTTTACGCCTCTAGTTACTGGACTGTGTTACTTGACCTGATAAAAATAATGGTCATAGTAATGAGAGTTCATGAAATCACAGATCAAGTTGTTTATATTGTATAAGTTTTCATTTAATGTTTTTGTATGTGTGTGTGTGCTTTAACGCATGTGATATTCTTATAACTGGTATTTTAGAAACAAAAATTATGTACAAAGGAACACAACCATTGACCTGACGTTATTTCCTAAGATACTGATTAAAACAGTACTTGGATAAGATTCAAACTAATGAAGACTCATAAATTTTCCATAAGCATTAATTAAATTTTCAAAAATTTGTTTGTCTTGGTTTAACAAGGGGCCATTCGTCATTGTCATTTGCTATTAAAGTACGTATGGGAACAGATAGTGAAATCTTTTCATATATACTATAGTAGCAGGGAATTATGGCAATAAGCCGAAAGCACCAATACTACTTGATAAATGATACGGCCGCCCTATGGAAAAAAACAAGCACTCTCGAGATGGGAAAAAGCATTAATGACATGAAAGGTCATTGTTTTAAGTTAACATGGTACTTTAGCTAATAATAACTCAGCTAATAAAAGTCTAATACTAATGTGAAGATGGGTAAAGTCGACAGCGCAGCTTGCCAATATGGGGACTCTCCCAGTGACGACGCCCATCACACGTTCTTCGTATGTGAACGTTGGGCAGCCCAAAGAAGAGCACTTGAGTTGGAGGTAGGGCCCCTCTCGCCTGAGAATTTAATCCCTTCCATGACGACGTCTCTTGAGAACTGGCGGCGTGTGTCTGCATTCGCCGAGTACGTTCTCAAGAGAAAGAAAGCAGATGAAGATCTCGACCATCTTTGATCTTTCCTCAGGAGAAAGAGAATAAGCAGAAGTCGTAGCCCATGGGCTTCATATACGAGGCTCCACCTTGATGTAATGCCTAAATAGGTTCTTCCAAGGTGGGCATCAGCCTGAGGCGAGGGGTTTTAGTGGGTGCGAGTCCCACACACCAGGGAGCGTGCCGTTCTTCCTCCCTGACGGTGCATTAAAGCATTTCCCCTCGGAAAAAAAAATACTAATGTAAAAAACTTAGTCGTGAACACAAATACAAAATGAAAATACAATTACAGTTCTCGTGTATCACTACTTGATCGGACCCAGAATTTACAATATAATTTCATCACATTAAACTGTCAGGTTGCTAATGGAAGTGTTTAATGCCATAAAACGTAATGCATTTCCTATAGATTCCCTAAGGAGCGCCCTCGAGGAGTGATTTGAAAACGAAAACAGGTATTGCACGTTTCTCACGGGGCTAGAATCATCGCATCGATATGATGTTTATTTGATGACATATTTCCGATATGCCAATGATTTTCCCTCCAAACTCATATAAACGTTGTAACACGAGTTGTTTTACCTTTTTTGTCTAGAATTTTAGGCGTATTTTGTATGTTGATTTTTATTTGTAATATTCATAAAATTTCTGCCAGATGATATCAATACAACATGTTTCTAAACAATATGAGACTGTTTACAGTTTGCGGACCAGTTTTTGTATGAAAAGTTATGAAATTAACAAAGACAATTTTCTCTACATATAAGAAACATTAATCTAAAATAGTTTCTTAAATAAAGTGTCAACACCAAAAGTGTAGTCCTACTTGAAACTTTTTTTTAATCTGTGTATCTTTTATGTTGTAAAAATTGCCTATAAATTATACGCATATACTTATATTGGTTCTAATGATCTATCAGCAACGCAGGATTGAAAATTTAACTTTTCAATTCTGATAAATCTATATTTGTGCCGAAAAGAATTTGTTTTCCTTGCGAATAATCAAAGCAAAAATGAATAAAATAAAATAATTATAAAAAGGTTACGTACCTCCGTCTACAGCTTCAATAACTCCTACTAATACAAGACTACCACGGTTTCAAAAATAAGTTAAATATATCATCAGATCTGATTTCACAATACCAAACATAATCTGTTCTTTGTCAAAAAGTTATAAAATTAAAATTCACACAACACATAACACGCAACGAATAATTTAACATTTAAAAACGAGTAAGCGCACTCCAACGCGTAACGACCGGTAGGTGAACGCCGACGTTGCATTTTAGGTGTCGTGTGAATTTTAGCCATTATAATTTTTTGAAAAAGAACAACTTATGTTTGGTTTTGTACGATCGGACCTGATAATGATATTTTATTTGTTGAAACCATGGTAGTCCAGTATTATATGGATTTATTGAATCTGAAAACTGAGGTACGTAACATACTTATAATTGTCTTTATCAGCTTCAGAGGCTTATTAGCATGAATAAAATAAAACGGTTAAAAAATTTCGAAATGGTAATCAAGTAAAAATAAATGTTTAACATGCCAAGCAAAATAATTAAATCTGATTATTATTCTTCAATGAAGTTGAACACTTAATTTAAATTATAATAGTAGTGGAAAAGTAAGGCTGCTGGCTCACTTCAAGGTCACCCGAGCGATGACGTCATCGAGGTCAACGACCCCACCGATGACGTCATCGATGACGCAATCGATGACGTCATCACCAATGACGTCACATCCATGACATCACACCCATGACGTCACAGAAATGACGTGCTGATGACGTCATCACCCCTTACGTCACCAATATGACGTCATCGATGTCACAAAGGTCAAGGTCACGCTGAAACCTAAAACTTTTCGGCACTTTTGCTGTTTCTCGCACTACGCTCCGAGTTTCAGTCCGGTTCCCATGACCTTGACGACTTGGAGCGAAATTAGACAAGAAACAGCAAAAGTGCTGAGGAAACTTGAAGTCTGCAACGTGACTCTACCTAAACCGTCATGTGACACCGCTCGGGTGACCTTGAACTGGCCCAGCTGCCTTACTTTCACCATTACTGCTTCCGCGATGTGCACCCTACGACAGACACCGAGCGACTGACTGTCCAGCCCCGCACACTCTAGGTATATGGGAAGTGGTGGGGTAACTGCGATGACCATGGGAAACTTGAAAATGTCAAGCCAGGTAGCACCGTTTTGATGCTACCTTAAATTTACATGTCAAAGTGTGATGACTTTGAGTGAAAACATAGAAATACTACAAGTCGATGTAGTCCCAGAGTTAAAGTGTGATGACCTTGAGTCAAAACACAGAAATACTACAAGTTGATGCCGTCCCAGAGTCAGTGACCTTGAGCATAAGAGTTAAAGTCTTCTTGGTATGACAATATTATGTTGTTTCAGAGTTAAAGTGTGGTGACCTTGAGTCAAAACACTGAAATACTACAAGTTGATATCGTTCCAGAGTTAAAGTGTGATGACCTTGAGGTTGACTGTAAACTTGGGACTTAGGATTGTCTTTAAAGATGTATCCAAAGAATCTTCACATTTGAGTCAACACTTAGAAAAATGTACTCTTAGTAAAACCGTTTGATGTGTATTTGCCAGAGTTTAAGTGCGGTGACCTTGAACTACTCCAAACCGTCAGGAATTGGAGTAACTAACTGAACCTTGGAAGCAAAAGTCATTTCTTCCAATATTTTAAATAAATCCTCATCAGTAAAACTTACATTAGTCCGTTTGGTATAAAACTTAGGGTGTCCGCGCAACAGTTTTCGCCACTTAGCCAAAGTCGAAACCCGCTTGATCTTGAGTGGAGGACATTGAGCAACTAATAAAGACTTAACACGGCTAAGTTTCTTACCCAAAGTGTCCTACGACATGTCTTCCCTCACAAAAGTCCGCACAATACTGAGAGACTGTTGGTAGAGTATGAGCCAAGGCAAAAGTGGTGGGGTAACAGTAGGAGTGGGGGAAGGTCACAGTAGTGGGGGAAGGTGAGGCTGTACTGCCGAAGCATCGCATCACTTCACCATGGGCTGCCCTACAGTCAACACACTGTTCACTCGGCCCGAGTAAGAAGAAACATTCCTGTACAGCTTAGGCTGCGAGGGGCGTAAAGTTAATGTAAAATGTGGACCGGACACTCATGGCGATATGTGGTATGAAAATGCCACCCCTAAACATTACAAGTTAGGTTAGTGAGCATCGCACCGCATAATTCGGTGTTGGTCCAGAGTTAAAGTGTAATGACCTTGAGTCAAAACACAGAAATACTACAAGTCGATGTCGTCCCAGAGTTAAAGTGTGGCGGCCTTGAGTAAAAAACTCAGAAATATTTAGCCTATGTTGCTCCAGAGTCAAAGTGTAGTGACCTTGAGCCAAAAACTTGTAAAACACTTACATGAAGAGAGACGGAGAACAGCGAGGCGCACTGCACGCAAGTCGGAGACAGACTGACGGAGCGCCGTTGCGCAGCCTAGGGACTCGATTGTAGTGGGGGTATTGCCAACACTTAGAGTAGAAGTGTAGTGGGTGACCTTGAAGTGACATAAGTGTGACCTTGAGGTGACCGTGAGGTGACCTTAAAGTGACCTTGACGTGACCTTGGGGTGACCTTGAGGTGACCTTGAAGTGACCTTGGGGTGACCTTGAGGTGACCTTGAAGTGACCTTGACGTGACCTTGGGGTGACCTTGACGTGACCTTGGGTGTGACCTTGAGGTGACCTTGAAGTGACCTTGGGGTGACCTTGAGGTGTCCTTGAGGTGACCTTGGGGTGACCTTGACGTGACCTTGGGGTGACCTTGAGGTGACCTTGAAGTGACCTTGACGTGACCTTGGGGTGACCTTGAGGTGACCTTGAAGTGACCTTGGGGTGACCTTGAGGTGACCTTGAGGTGACCTTGGGGTGACCTTGGGGTGACCTTGGGGTGACCTTTGGGTGACCTTGAGGTGACCTTGACGTGACCTTGGGGTGACCTTGAGGTGACCTTTTGGTGACCTTGCCCCCGATGGCGCTCCCACTTCTGTGCCCCCGATGCCGCCCCTTGGGGGGCGACCGGTGGGGATATAAGGCGGCCCGGCCGCAGCCGGCTCGCAGTCCGCTCCCGCGCGTTGAACGTGAACGATCGGGACGGACCGCCATAGGCCTCACTAAACACTGAAAGGCGCCTTCACTGTTTAGCGAAGTCTACTGTAATTTTAAGACTTGAATTAGTTTTAAAATATTGCGCTTGCGTTTGGGTATTGGGAATTGTTTTATATGTGAGTGTTTTACTTGTACCCTATATCCCCTGTGTGTCTTGTTTGTGTTTTATCCTGTGTGTCTTGTTTGTCATATGTGTTTGTTCCAGCATTTACCATGTTGAGCTCAATTGTGTGTTGTAAGTGTGTTATATTTATCTAAAGTGTATACGCTTGTTTTAGCATTTCCCCTTGAGCGTTTTTCACAGCTCAAAGTAAATTGTAACTTCAGGGAACGGGAGTAGGCCCCCGTGTAAAGCCACTTTTCATAATTGTTAGGCTCCTCTCAGGCATGCAACAGGTTGCGGCTGGGGTTGTGGGAGTATGTCCGTTTATACGCTGGCATGCAAAAGGTTGCGGCGGCCTCTGCACTCGGACCGAGGACGTAAGCCACTAGGGTGTCCTCAGTTAGTTTCCCTTCTGGAAACTCAAAATTATGTAAATGAATCTTTGTTAGCTATTTGTGTTTTTTAGTCCCCAAGGCCCCCGAACATTCGTGGTTCGCCATGGATGTACGGGGGCCGAAATTTTTTAATGTCCGTGTGGCCTTGACCCACAAAGGACTTGTAAAAATTTACTGCATTGCTAAATTAAAAATATTAAAGATAGGGTTACGGGAGTAGGGCCCCCATGTAAAGTCACTTTGAAGTATTGTTAGGCTCCTCTCAGGCATGCAACAGGTTGCGGCTGGGGTTGTGGGAGTATGTCCGTTTATACGCTGGCATGCAAAAGGTTGCGGCGGCCTCTGCACTCGGACCGAGGACGTAAGCCATTAGGGTGTCCTCAGTTTGTTTCCTCCTGGAAACTCAAAATTATGTAAATGAATCTTTGTTAGCTATTGAAAAGACAATGCAGTAAATGTTTACAAGTCTCGCGTGGGGAAGGTTAGACGACATTGGATGTTGCCTGTTGTCATAGTTGGGTCTCTTAGGAGGCTACAGCGATGGCAACCTAAATGCCCCAGGTGGGGCTTAATTTTTTAAAAGTTTTTTCGTGACCTTAACCTAAATATAGTAATGACCCCCCCACCCCCTCCCCAACCCCTCTCCCACCCCCTCCCCCACCCCCTCCCCTACCCCCTCCCCCACCCCCTCCCCCACCCCCTCCCCCACCCCCTCCTCCCCACGAACCTTTTTTTTTGGAAAAATTTTGACCTTGACCAAAAAGTTTTTGCTCCGGACGAGAAGTGCCCCCCCCTTCCCCTTCCGGGTACCTTGGGCGTGGTCCACCCGGTGCGGTTATGAGGCGGTCGGGTTGCACGCATTTCTCATTTTAGCTCCAGCTCTCATGCTGACTGGTTCTGAAAATGTATCGTTGTATACCTTATGACCCTTCGTACTATAATCTGTTTGGTATTAATAGTAGTACAGACAATGACCAGAATTGTATAAAAAATTTTGTTGTTTACTTGATAGAACGCACAAACTACCGCCAAATACTTTCACCTACAAGCTACCCCTGATAGACAGGATGATGTAAGCAAACTATCAACAATTCAAGTGAAATTTTGAAGAAAAAATTCTTGTTTGTGTAAGAGAAGTTTTTCATAATGAATATTCAAAAAGATTGGCTTTCGACTTTATTAAGGAACATGCAGGACGTGAAAAAGAACAGTATCCAGGATTATATTATTTATATCTTTTTGAGAATGGAGCAAGTGTAACGGTAGAAATAAGTATCAAACTAATGTAATTCTCCCAACCAAGTGTTAAACTAGGACTTGAACTTGGACTTGATTGAGGTTTTGTAGAACAGAGCGGGGGATAGATCACTTTGCGCAATGGACTAGCATGCCTGCTTAGTGGTTTATCCCCCGCTCAAAGGGTATCTTTACGCGACCTTGACCCACATAAACTTGCTCAAACAGACATCTTTGAAAAAACTTGTACAAAGTAGTGGATTTAGATCAAACATCATTGGTTTATCAAGCCTGTTGAAGAATATATTGAAAATGGTGTTTAAAAGCCAAATCTACTACATGATTGATAAACCGGATGTATATATGACGTCACCTTCCCCCAGCCTTCAAACCTTCAGGTATAAAGGGACCCGGTTGAGCGTGCTGCTCATTATTGCGTGGACATTCACCGAGTGCACACTCAAAGCCAAACTGTAAAAAATGGCTCTTTGCGATATTTGTGGTGAGTTTTTTCAAGACGAAGATATCTTTGTTTTACACCGAGAATTGTATCATGAAGAGGACAGAAAAGAAAGAGATTGTAGTAAGTGAAGAAAACCTGGATGCAAATGATCGGTTGTTGGAAAACTACCAGAAGCAGATGGACGACTGGGATAGCTATCTACAGTTACACCGAGAATTGGCATCATGAAGAGGATAGAAAAGAAGAGATTGTAGTAAGTGAAGAAGACTTGGATGCGATTGATCGGTTTTTGGAAAACCTCAGAAGCAGGAGGAGGACTGGGGTAGCTATTTACAGTTAATGCAAAGAGGAAGACCTAGTGTTAGTTCAATTTGCCGGAGCTGGACCATTCTACAGCTGGAGGATTTATTCAAGAAGAGGAAAAGGAAGAAGAAGATACGGAAGAATAAGTGGAAGATGATAAGACAACTGCGTACCCGAGAAGAGGATATGGAAGAAAGAGGATACAGAAGAAGTGGAAGATATAAGACAACTGCGCACCACAGCCTTGCCAGGACCAGTTGTAACTCATTTCAAAATTAATATGTGCAATTGGAATTGGAAAACTTTATAACCCAAGCTAAAAATTTAGTTGTAAAAACATTGATGGAAGAATTGGCAAGATTGAACTTTATTAAATTTGGATTGGTGTTGGAGGCTATGTTTACTAATACCGATGGTGAAAACTCACCGAGAGCATTCATTGCTAAAAACCGAACCCTTACAACCACATCTGATATCAACGAAATTCTAGAAGAATGTTTGAATGAACTGCTAATGAAACTCCAACAACATGAAGGAAGAGGATCTGGCTGGACGCTATCATCGATCGAAGGTATGGATGTGAGGGTTCACAAGCATGGATATGGTATGAGGGGTAGCAGCTTTATCCCTCTACCAAGAAAATTAAAGACACCAACTCTTGCAGAAATTTTACAAACGGGGATAATGAATGTTTTAAGTATGCGATGCTAACTAAGTATGTAAAACATAATCCTTGTAGAGTTGGTAGGGAATATTATGAAACGACACCGCTACAACTTCCGAGGAATGTCGTATCCTGTGAGTCTTAATCAAATTGCAAATTTGAGAAACAAAATCCAGGTGTTTCTGTTAACGTGTTCGGCTTAGATGATTCGAACAATGTGTATCCTCTACGAGTTGGAAAAGTGGAGCAAAGAAACCATACTGATTTATTATTGATAACTAAAGGCGAAATTTCACATTATGTGTGGATAAAAGATTTTGAAGCATTGGTTGTACGACAATTAACGAAAAATAAACCAGTCTGCCACCGATTGAAGCCTTCAATAGCAAGTTAAATGAAAGTGCAATCACCGTTGAAGACTACAATCATGCTTGTAATGTTTGGAACCAACTAAACATTCAAACCTTAGGGGAATATTCCGACTTTTACATAAAATTGGACGTAACTCTGCTGTGCGATGTGATGGAAGAATTTCGAAACACCTGCTTCTCCGCCTATGGACTGGACCCTCTACACTCGTACACATCTCCAGGATTAGCATGGCAAGCTATGCTAAAGTCAACCAACTGTCGATTGGAACTTCTAACAGATATTGATATGGTGCTCATGATAGAATCTGGTGTACGGGGCGGTTTGACACAAGCTGTAACACGTCATGTCAAAGCTAACAACAAGTACATCCCAGGCTTCGACGAGAGACAAGCATCGGTCTACCTAGGCTACTTTGACGCAAACAACCTCTATGGTTGGGCAATGTCAAATCCGCTTCCCTACGCTGACTTCAAATGGATCGACCCGGCCACCATCGGTGACATCTCACAGATTCCAAAGAATGGTCCAAAAGGCTATATTTTGGACTGTGATTTCGAATATCCGGAGCACCTTCATGACCATCACTACGACTTGCCTCTCCTAGCCAAGACTGAAGTTTCACCGACAGGAAGATGGCCGAAATTGATGATGACGTTGGAGAATAAAGATCGGTATGTGGCTCACTACTGGGTAGTTCAACAAGCTCTTGAATTGGGTCTACGTGTAGTGAGAATTCATAGAGCGATTGAATTCACCCAGTCTTGTTGGTTGAAACCATATATTGATTCCAACACTACAAGAAGAGCAGCAGCAACATCAGCATTTGAAAAGGACTTTTACAAATTGATGAACAACGCCATCTTTGGGAAGACCTTAGAAAACAAAAGAAAACACAAGATTGTAAAATTAGTAAGTGATCCTAGAAAATTCGAAAAATTAGTGCAAAAACCAAATTTTGGAACATCCATGATTATAAACGAAGATCTAGTTGCTGTCAGTATGAAGAAAACAACAATAGTGATGGATCGTCCGTTATACATTGGAATGTCGATTTTGGATATAAGTAAAACTCTGATGTATGATTTCCATTACAAGAAAATGGTTAAACACTACGGAAGAGACAACATTGGAGTTGCATACATGGATACCGACGCGTTTATCTACTGGATAAAGACCTTGGACATGTATGAAGACCTAAGGAGTTTCCCATACAAAGACGATTTTGACTTCTCTGATTGTCCGAAGAACCATCCGAATTACAATGAAAAGAATAAAAAAGTAATCGGAAAACTTAAAGATGAAGCAAATGGAATGCCTTTGGAGGAAATAGTTGCGCTAATGTCCAAACTATATTCCTTCAAGATGTATAAGGAAAATGACATACCGACAGTGAAGAAAGCTAAAGGAGTCAAAACATCGTACTTGAAGAAACATGTGACATTTGACCATTACAAGACCTGCTTGTTTGAAGATTCTACAATGTCTGCAACGTTCAACACTATCAGAAGCTTTAAACATGAGGTCTACAGTGTCACTGAAGTTAAAAGAGCACTGTCAGCTCGAGATGATAAAAGGCATATTATGCCGGATAAAATTCACACTCTTCCTTTTGGACACTACTCTCTAAACCCTATCAACTAGTAACCTATTCTTCGTCCTTCTACAACTTCGACCTTATTCCTTTCTCCTTCCGTAAAAAAATGGGGAACACGGCAAGTCAAACGCCGTGCTCCCCATTTTTTTACACAAGTTTGGATGACCTTGACCTATATAAATGATGTGAATATTTAAGACAAACATTCATTGTGATTATACATGTGATACATGAAACATTCAAACCTGCAATATAAAGAACTTGAAGCAAGAAATTGTCAACGAGCTTCATAAACCTGCAAGAAGAAAGTTTCCACGAAGAAATACAGTGATAAAAGGAATAAATGATTTATATCAAGCGGATTTAATCGAAATGATTCCTTATAGTAATCAAAATAGAGGATTTAAATACATATTGACTATTATTAATTGTTTTTCAAAATGGCAGATGCTTTACCACTAAAATATAAAAGTGGCAAAAGTGTTACAAAAGCAATGGAAACAGCTATACAAAGAGACAAACATACTATAAAACATTTACAAACTGATGATGGAAAAGAATATTTTAATAAGGAATTTGCAAATTTAATGAAAAAACACAACATTAACCATTACTCAACCAATTCAGAGGTAAAAGCATCAATAATTGAAAGATTCAACAGAACTTTAAAAGGTGCGATGTATAAGATGTTTTCTAACAGAGGATCGCACGTATGGATTGATATTTTACCAAAACTATAAACGATTACAATAACAAGTTTCATAGAACTATCGGTATGAAACCAAGCCAGGTTACTAATAAAAATGAAAAACTTGTATTAAAACGTATAAAAATGAATACTAAACCAAAAGTTGAAAAACTAAAGCCTAAAAGGTTTAATGTTGGTGATAAAGTCCGAATAAGCAAATACAAAGGTGTATTCAGTAAAAGATATCTTCCGAACTGGACAAATGAGGTATTTACCGTATTTAAGGTGCAACCTACAGTACCAGAAACTTACATTTTAAAAGATAATAAAGGACAATTGCTTGAAGGAGGGTTTATGGACATGAAATGTTAAAATCAACAGTAGGTGATGTATATCTAGTTGAAAAGGTGTTGCAACGGAAAAAAGATATGGTTAAAGTACGATGGTTAGGATTTAATAAGACGGAAGATTCTTGGATACCTAAAAAGGATCTAATATAACGATAGAGAATCATTTTGGGTTGAACCATTACAAAGGATGGAGATAATACCGCAAAAAGACAATTTTACTATTAATAATATAGATGAACTCACAGTGGATGGTTCTCAATTTAACACTAGGAAACACGGTGTTTTGTTGCCAAACACGGTGCGTTGTCTGGTTACCGGTCCTTCCAATTGTGGAAAAACAAATGTAGTATTCAATTTGATTACAAACCCTAAAGGATTACGTTTAATAATTTATATGTATTTTCAAAGTCACTACAACAACCGAAATATAAGTTATTGGAACAAATACTCAATAATGTGCCTGAAGTTAAATATTTTAGATTTAACGCAAGCGAGAGTGTCATGCAACCGCAAGAGGCTAAACCATTCTCAGTATTCATATTTGACGATGTATCTTGTGAAAATCAAAATACAAAGAATTACTTCGCCATGGGTCGACATAACAACATCGATAGCATTTATATTGGTCAAACTTACAGCAAAATACCGAAACAGCTCATTAGAGACAATGCAAACATGTTAATTGTATTTAAACAGGATGAAACCAACCTAAAACACATATATTATGACCATGTAAGTGCGGATATACCATTTGAACGATTTAAAGAGTTGTGTGGAAAGGCTTGGGCTGAAAAGTATGGGTTTTTAACAATTATGAAGGAACAACCGCTAAACAATGGTCGATACAGGATAGGATTTGATAAATTTATACTAATACACTGATCATGATGTAAAACATTCATTGTTGTACAACACGTCTTGCTACAAACATGGTTAACCAAGAAAAGTTAATAAAGGAAATAAAATCACTTAGTGATTCTATTCGGGATAAAAACAGAGCATTAAAATTAGGTATTAGCGAAAGGGAGAAATTTCTTGAATCTACTTTTAAACCTATTACTGAACCCTTGAAACAATTAAACAAAAAATTTGCTAAACCCGTTTTGGAAGGAGATGCAATTGCACCTATTACAAAGTTTGAAAGAGAAAATGTAAAATCAGAAGATTTTAGTGATGAAGACCCGGAATCCTCTACATATAGTGGTTTTACCGGTGGAGAACCCGAAAGAGAGCTAGAATCACCAGACTATAGTGGTATAAGAGAATTATATGAAGTAAAAGCTAAAAGAGGACATGAAGATGTATCAACTGCTAGTGAAGAGGAAAAAGAAGAAGAAGCAAGGGAAGGTCCGTCAAACATAAGCTTGTTGGGTGAAAACATTCATAACAAAGGACCTTTAGGAAGGAAATACATGATAAAAATGTTAGCTGGAATAAATCCTAATAAAAACTACCATAGTTATGGAGTAAGATTAACAGAAGAAGGTTTAATGGTTGGTAATAGCCCGGTAAACATTGATGAACATGATAATATTATTGTTGGTAATCAAAGATATAAGGGCACAAGAGGATTATTTGAATTATTATTTGAAAAAAAGCCTTTAGAATTGTTAGTTAAAGAAGAAGACATGGAAGCATATAAACAGATTTTGGAACACACCAATGCATACAGGAGAAAATATTTAGCTGACCAACCAGTTTTTAGATCTAGGTCTTTAAAATATAGAGAATTTGTATCCAAGTTAATACCAACAACGAGAAGACAACCAATGCCGATAATGCCAAGAAAACCTGTAAAACGAAGGTTTGTGTCATCCACCTTGGATATAAGTGCTGCAGAACCAAGAAAAAGAAACAAATCTGTTACAGGTACAGGTTTAATGAAGAAACTATATAACACAAATGTGATTTATTACAATAATATCAATAAATTGGTGGATAGAATGAAACTAATACATGAAGCTAAAGAAGCGGGTCATACTGGATTGGAAAACGAATGGGTGGCTTTAGTGGATGAACTCCGAAACCGTGGGGTAATCTCATAAAAATGCGTTACTGCCTAGATTACTATTCAGTTGCACCATGAGTGTCGACAAGTTCGGACGTTACTCCTCGGATGGGTTATATTATGCGAATAGTTTAAAAAGAAGTGCTGGTTTACCACAAACACCTGAAGGAGATTATGATATTAGTAATAAAAGGTTAAAAAACATAAAAGATCCTACGGATGAAAACGATGCAATAAATTTAAAAATATTAAAGGAAAAGATATCGCCAACATTAAGACTACAAAATAACACATATGACGCAGAAGATCATAGAATTATCAACGTTGGTAAACCAAATCAAAAAGGTGATGCAATAAACAAAAGTTATTTGTCATCTGAATTAAAAAATACGTTAAAATTCAATGGAAAAACGTATAGTGCTAACAATAAACGTATATCCAACGTAGATGACCCTAAAGATGCAAAAGACAGCGTAAATAGACGCTATTTACATTCCTTGATACCTGAAAAGACAAAAGATGGATTTTCTTTATAAATTTGTTATTGATGATATAGGTTATCCGAAAAATGAAAATGATGCTGTAAATCTAAAATATATCGAAGATCATTGTATCACACGTGATGTAGGAGTTATAGATTGTTTTGGTAATTGTTTAGCTAATGTAAAAGATGGTTCGGCTCCATCAGATGGTGCAACAGTGGGTCAAATGAAAGAGACAATAAAACAAGAAACAACTGGATTTGTAAAACAAGACCAAGTGGTATCACGGCAGGGGGATGTGTTTGTACAGGGAAATGAAAAGTTTACATTACTTGAACAGAACAATAATGTTTGGGATGGTAAAGGAAAGAAATTAACAAATGTAGGTATGGCTGTAGATTTATTTGATGTTCCAATAGTAGCACAAACTATATATTCTAATCCGTATAATGATGATCCTTACATATGTAGGTTTAAAAAAATACGTAATGTATCTCCTGGTACCAACGATTTCGATTGTGTTGTAGTTAGTCAATCTTTGATATTAGATAAACCAACTGGTGATATTTTTAATGCAAATGATAAGAAAATTGGTAATTTAAAACAAGGAATTGATCCAAATGATGCCGCAACTGTAGGACAGGTTATCACAACGTCATTAAAGGATCATAAAGTATATACTTGTAATAATAAACGTATTACAGAACTTAAAGACCCTCAACATGTGGATAATGCCGTCACTGTTAATTTTCTTGTTAAAGTTTTAGGAAATGCATTATTTGGTATATACAATCTTATTGCAACCCGTACACGTCATAGTTGGTTGTCTGAATCCGAGAGAGGTAATTGGATTAAACGGGAAATTTTTAATAAATACTTTACTAACCCTAATACGCAAAAGTTTAGATCATCAGATTGGGGTGATATTGATATATAATATAAGAACACAATAAACGACCTCATTTATGTCCAACTCGTCATAGAGTTAACACATAAGTTGTACATTTCGATTATAAAAGGACGATAATGACATTCCAGTACATCAGTCCATATCGAGACAGTATACGGAAAGGAGGCGGTATCACGTCCACAGCGGATTCTCTGTTAAGTAAAGCTTTAAATCGTATTCCAGTAGGATCTATCGTAAATAGAGCAATAGTCGCTTTACCATACGAATTTCATATACCGGGAGGTTATCAGTATTGCGGACCAGGAACTAAATTGAAAAAAACGACTGGAAAGAGGTGATCCAGGCATAAATAAGTTAGATCAGGCTTGTAAAGATCACGATATCGCATATTCCACGTTTACCGATTCAAAAAAATAGGTCAATCGCTGATAAAAAGCTAGCGAATATAGCTTGGCAACGAGTAAAGTCTAGTGACGCTAGTATTGCGGAAAAAGCAGCAGCTTTAGCGGTAACAGCAGGTATGAAGGCTAAAAACAGCGGTAGGAGGTGGAAAAAGGAGGGGTAAGAATAAAAAAGGATCAACCATGAGGAAACATGGTGGTAATATTAGACTAAAAAGACGTTCTCCGAGGAAAAAAAATAACAAACAACCGACAATATGGTCAATGGTAAAAGACGGGGCTGGTCTATACCTAAGACCGTATCGTGCATATTAAATAAAAGAAATCAATTGGTTATACCACATAAAGCGTTGACTAATGTTGAATTATTTAAATATATTTCCTGTTTAAAAATACCATTTTTCCGCGGAGTATTTATGAAAGACAGTTTACCAAAGAAAATATGGAAAAATGAGACTGGAATCGTAAATTTGGATAATACTGAAGGGCCCGGCACCCATTGGGTGTGTTATAAGAAACTAAATAGCAATGTATATTATTTTGATAGTTTTGGAAATTTGCCACCACCTAAAGAACTTGAAAATTACTTTAAATCTGCTAAAAACATATATTACAACTATAAAAGAGAACAACCTGATAATACTTCAATATGCGGCCATTTATGTTTGGAATGCCTAGCTAAAAGTATCAGTCACTATTGAGATGTCTTCCTATACGGTATCATTAACAGGAAAATCGTCCACTTTACGAAGTATCCTTTTTCCAGCGTTACGCTTGCACAAAGGAAGATTTTGGGAGGCAGCACTGTTAGATTTTACAACTTACAACTCTATTCCCAATGTTACGGAAGGTAAAAATAACTTATTGCACTATTATAAAGGAAAAGATGCCAGTGGGAAGTTTACAGACTTAGAAGAGTGCGGTTTACCCACAGGTTCTTATGAAATTGATCATATTAATGAATTTTTGCAAAATAAAATGGGAAAAGACAATATATCGCTAAAAGGTAATAACAATACAATGAAAGCTGAGCTTACTTCAAAATATTATATCGATTTCACTAAGCCAAACTCAATTGGTGATTTATTAGGATTTCCCAAAGATGGTGCAATTTTAGAACCAAATAAAACACATTCCGGTAAACAAACTGTAACAATATTAAAAGTCAATAGTATAGACATAACTTGTAACATTATACAAGGAGCTTACAGAGATGGAGCAAATACTCATATAATACATACTTTTTACCCCAGTGTACCGCCTGGATTTAAAATTGTTGAAAAGCCACAAAACCTGGTATATCTACCTTTGAACACCACTTTCATTTCAGACATCGTGTTGAACGTATTGGATCAAGACGGTAACTTGATAGATTTCCGAGAAGAGCCTATTACGGTTAGATTACATTTAAAATCGACACTTTAATACAAAATCATGGGTTTAACATTTAAAAGCGAACAACCTACGGGAAACCGCATTAGTAGCTCTTCAGCTGTGGAGGAGTTAACACGCGAGAACATTCGTTTCTTAGAGAGAATTGGATTAGAATTAACCGATTATGGATATACTGGATATAGCGCAGGGTCCGACATTCGACGAAACCCTATGGGAAAAAGAATATCACACCCACAACCCTTACACTTCATCAAAATTAAACAATAACGATGAAATCCGTATTCCTATACAAAATCAAGACATTTACACACTACCATGTGAAAGTTACTTGTATATTGAAGGAAAAGTTACTAAAAAGGACGGTACTACTACTGGTACAACAGTTCCATTTATAAATAATCCCATGGCTTTCCTGTTTGACGAAATTAGATATGAAATATCAGGTGTAACAGTTGATTCCACTAAAAAAGTAGGTATTGCAACAACTTTAAAGGGATTAACATCTATATCACCTAATGAAACCAATTTAATACAACCTGCAGGATGGGTTTTACCTGAAAAAGACACAATCACTCCAGATACAAATGGAAATTTTGATTTTCATATTCCATTACGTTTGTTGCTTGGTTTTGCTGAAGACTATAGAAAAATTATATTAAATGTTAAACAAGAATTAGTTTTGTTGAGATCTTCAAACGATAAAGACATTATTAAAGCTGCAGACGGTACAACGGATGCAACTTTGGAATGGAAATTAACATTAGACAAAATTGTATGGCGAGTTCCACATGTTAAATTAGCTGATGAGCATAGAATGCTACTATTAAGAAAGTTAAAGGCTGATCGTGATATTGTAATTCCTTTTAGAAGTTGGGAATTTCATGAACATCCCAGCTTGCCAACTACGGATCGTCACACTTGGACTGTTAAAACATCTAATTATGTGGAACGAGCCAGGTATATTATATTTGGTTTACAAACAGGCAGAAGAGACACCATCACCAAACATGCAGGCCAATTTGATCATTGCAACTTGAAAAATATTAAAGTTTATTTAAATTCACAATTTTTTCCATACGATAATTTAAATGTGTCATTCGCTAATAAAAAGTACAGCATATTGTACGATATGTATGCAAGATTCCAAAGTTCATATTATGGTAAAACGAATGCACCTTTACTATCACCAGAAAAATACTTAGATGGTTACCCTATAGTTGTAATCGATTGTTCTAAACAAAATGAATCGGTAAAATCATCAAGTGTGGATGTAAAAATAGAAATGGAATTCAACACGCCTATACCGGCTAATACAACTGCATACTGTTTAACTCTACATGATAAAATTGTAACATACACACCTTTAACTGGAATTGTTAAGAATGTATTGTAAAAAACCGGTTTTTCTTGCATTCCAATACAATCCGAGAGTATAAAAGCAGAGTGTATAGACCGCTCCTCATCAGTTTGTTGCCTGTTGTTGTATGGGTAGCATCGTATTCAATATGGCTTCTCCTAGTGGTACACCTGAAAATGTGGTAGATATTGAGAAGGAGATATCTGAGTTTTTAGGTCTTCAAGGTCAACAGGAAGAAGATGAACACAACGTTTGCGGACAACTTCACGCTAGTAATGATGTTGAAGAAAAAGGTAAAAGAAGAAAGAATGCACACAAGAGGAAAAGGGATATTGAAGATAATATTTCTCCTAACATATTGAGTGAGGTATTCTTGCGAATATTTTACCCAATCTCTTCCAGTTTGGACAAAAGTGTTTTAATCGGTGTTATGAAATCAACAGATTATTCCCCTACTGTAATTTTAACTCATGGGCCCAAAATGATTTTGTTTACGAACACTGCTTGGGAATCGTTTATGAAACACTTGCATCTGCTAGAATGCTATTTAAGTAGTAACATGTTTGAAAGAAAGACAAGAGTAGGCCTTTTGGATTCAAATGTGGAAATCGATATTGTTAAACATCGTGGTGATCATCAGTTGCGGTTTAGAGACACAACAAGACATGATAACAAGATTCAACTTAATCGAGAAGAGTTTTTTATTCTAACTTGTGCAACTGAACCAATAACAAGATACTTGAGACAACTGGTGTTTTCAAGTTCAATTATTAAAGATTATCTGGAAGACACTTTGGACAAACAACCGGATGCACCTATATTGTACGGGCCTGTGGATACTTCTATATTCAATAGGGTTCCTCATGAAGTACAAATGTGGAGACAATTGGAAAAGTACGCTCAACTACATAAGAAATCAGTAAAACGTGAAGAAGAGGAAGAAGAAGGAGGAGAAGAATCAAGTGTTAGTGATGAAAATGAAAACAAGGAAAATGTAAAGATGGAAACCTAAATGACAATCAACTACACAGCAATGGTTAATTTTTAAAACAATATCAAACACTTTGTGGGGTTAGGCCTACCGGGGACGGTGCCCACGTTAAATATACACCAACGCGCCAACAACTGTACGGCCAGGTATAAAAGTCGTACCTACCGTGGTGTGGAAATCAGTTGACCTTCGGACTTCGTCATGAGCAGACGAGTGATCTTCGCAATGGACAAGGAAGAAGAACAAGTAAAGTCCAAACCTGGTATAATTGAGTTCCAAGCGTTTCGGAGTAATGATGATAGATTTATCATAAAAGAACTTGTGTTTTTCGACATCAATACAAGCGTTCCATATACATTTTTGTTCAAACCACCATGTTCTTATTCATCTTTAACTAGCAAAGCTGCTACTACCAACAGGTGGATTTCAAAATATTTCCATCATATCGATTGGTATGATGGTTTTGCAAGTTACACGGACTTGTATCACATCATGCATCAGTTTTCAAACAGGTTTACCGATATTTACACAAAAGGACTGGAAAAGAAGAGATGGATTGAAGAATTTACTCATGTTCCGGTTAATGATGTGGAATTGGATAAAAACTACAAGTATACGATGGAAAATGTTTGTATTTGTACTAAAAGTCCAGAACATGAAAAAGATAGACATTGCGCTTTAAAAAACGCCTATAAACTCGCATCTTACCTTCAAAGTGGGGAAATGGGGAGTGGTGGGGGTAACGGGGGTTATATAAGTGAGGAGCAGACCGGGACCTGGCATGAGTATTACTCGAGATTCCGAGACGACAACATCTCCCAGCAAGAAGACGAAGAAGACGATCTATAACTCGACCATGGCATCTCACCAGTTCCTGCAAACTTTGGTTGAGCAGTTCAATGCTCACTCCAAATCTACCATACTACCCGTCAAGAAGTGTTCCGAACTTAAAGACGAGAAGCACTACATTACGCCATGAAGAAGATGGAGACTACAGTTGGAGAGGCCATCTGCTGCAGTCTTAGCGAGGCACCATTCACTCCGGGGGATGAGCCCAAGTTCCAAGTCTACCTGCCGAAACGGTTCGTCCATCTCCTCCAGAACGAGGATCTGCGCTCCATCCAACCCGGCTGTCTATACCTGGTTTTCCACGGTTGCACGGGTAGCAATTCCACCGAGTTGACCATCCACATCGCCGACAAGCAGCAGTGTTAGATTTAAGTTTTACTGTTGTACATATGTTATTGTAATGTTTTATAAATAAATAAACCATAAAAGACAAAAAAAATACAAAAAACAAAAAGAAATGCAACATATCAATATGTGAAGTTTATCACATATTGATATGTTGCATTTTTTTTTTTAAACTTCGCGGGTGACCTTGACCTTTGACCTTTGCATTTCACAGTTACCCCCACCACCACGCTACAAGTCAAACCTGCTTGAATGCAAACACCCCCACCACTTTTTCATATACCTCCAAGCGCTGTGCCTCATCTTCATTTCAACTCCAGCAGCCAACCGAACAACATCAGTATGTCTCTGAACGTAAGCTGTGCCAGCTATGAGGAGGTGACGATCAAAACGCAACAGGAGCTGAACGACTTGTACAAGGAGTTGCAGCTGATGGTGGCAAGAGGCTACCGTATAAACGTGCAAGTCTACGCTTGCAATATACGGAATCTTCGGCAGCCGAAGGAAGAGCCTGGACATTCCTCTTCAACGACAGCTTCCTCACCGGCGTCGATGAAGACCGAGCCAGACAACTTGGATTACTTCAGCTGACTAGCAGTTGTATTTCTTGTTCTAACCATTGTAGAATATGTTTATTTCTTCATTATATTAAAGAAGTAAAAGAGCAAAACCACCTATCTTGTTACTGACATATGAGCTCAGTAACAAGATAGGATTTTTTAAAACACAGTTTGAATGACCTTGAAACTTCCCCCTCCACTGATTCGCTACCCCCACCACTTGACTATTGGTGTACATGGCACATCACAATTGGAAACCTCATTCCATCTTCAACAGCCAAACCGACAACATCAACAATGGCAAACCTACCAACAGATGAAAGATGTCCTCACGCATGGTGTGACTTTGTCCACGAGTTGGAGAAGAGGATGCAGGAGAGGGCAATAAGAAGAAAGCAGATCCACTCAGAAAATATTATGATAGTCAACGGCTATCTTTTATTGTTCGGCCTTATTATGGTTGTACTTTTCATACTGTATGGCATAGTCACATGTGTCGGCAAGGTTGCAGAAGAAAACGCCCGCCACCATCAGTTGGAAAGTTTCAATGTTACTTTGTAGGTTTTCCTTTTTTTAAAACTCCGTTTGGATGACCTTGAAACTTCCCCCACTACTCCACCACGCCCCCACCACTTCACCATGTTCCTGCATGAGCATCACATCACCCATCATTCCTTGTTCGACAAGCAACCATGGCGGACAACACCATCAGCCAAGCTGACTCCACTACTGATGTTAGAACGAGTACAGGTTGGACACTATCCATCGACAGTGTTCACTATTTGGAAACGATTTGCGAACGGATGAAAGAAATACTGCAGGACAACCCTGGGATCATAATACAAATGAATTTCAACTATGATTGGTCGCAAGTTACATTGCGGCAGGAGGACAACAACGGTCAGCACTTACCGCAATACTCACCAATGTCACCTTTTTACCCATACAGTGAATCTGATGCGGATGAAGATGTAGGAGACAACGACGAGGCTGATGGGGAGTGACCTTCTTTCCTTTTTTTAAAACTCAATTTGGATGACCTTGAACTTTCCCCCTCCACTCCTTCCTTTTTTTAAAACCCAATTTGAATGACCTTGGAATTTCCCCCTCTACTTTTCGATAATGTTACAACTGACTGCAGCTCACCTCATTCCTTGCTTAGCTACCATGGTGGACAGGACTCTTTCTCAAGTTGACTCCACTACGGACGAAGCATTTCCCTTGCGGTGGACCGTTCATTTACAAGATGCGACAGAAGTGGAAGTCTTGTATCAAAAATTACTCTATGTATTCAACGGGAACCCTGGACCTCTTGAATGTAGAATGGATTTGAATTTTGATGCAACCAAGATCGGCACAGAACCTTCAACTTCAAGCCAGCCTCAGCAACGAGATTTTACACATTTATACACTCCAATATCACCGGAAGATGTAACTGTCTGCGAGGCTGACTCAACTACGGTACACGTTATGTTCAGCCAAAGCCTTGGGTGTTGATTATTAACAATGTGTACAAAGTGGAATTGGTATGTAATAGATTAAAGGAGTTGATGGTACAAGATCCCGGCCTGCGCTTTCAAATAGACATACATTTCATCTGGGGAGCACCTGCGCGGGGCTCTTCGTCTGACAGCTCTCCAAGTACGACGGACGAGGAGGAGGGGGACGACTAGTCATCTTTTTTCAAACTCCGTTTGAATGACCTTGACCTTTCCCCCTCCACTAAGTTTATTTAAGGTGCACTCTCACTGACTACAGCATCATTTCATTGCGCACCTTCACCACAGCAACATGGAGAGTCAACTCAACTACTGTTGCGAACAGAAATGTTTTTCATGGCCGAATGACATTGATGTGGTGGATGGCCTGGCTTGTAGAACATGTGAAGCTTTTGGTCAGTGCATGTGTAAGTGCAAGTCTTGGAAGAAGCCGAAACCAGAGTTGAAGACATTCCATGTGTACCAAATGAGAGGGCATAAGTACACTTGTTGCCCTGAACGTTGCATTGAATTTAAACTAAAACAGCTAACTGGCTGCAAATTGTGCAACAATCATTTTGCAGGTTTTTGCAAACATTATTTAGGAGCGTGTCAGTACAGATCAACTTGGCATACCGAAGCACTCACTATCAATGAAATCGCTATAGACTCACAAGAGTAGTCTTTCTACTCTTTGACTTTTTTAAAACTCCGTTTGAATGACCTTGAAATTTCCCCCACCACTTCCCATATATCTAGAGTACGCAGGGCCCGGAGGTCAGTCGCTCGGCGGCTGTCGTAGGGTGCACATCCGTGTTGTGCAGTCTGCTGTGCAGTTTTGATTTTAACCAGTTCGAGGTCACCACACTTAAACTCTGGCAAAAACGTCAAGCTGTTAAAGACAATCCTAAGTCCCAGGTTCACAGTCAACCTCAAGGTCGTCACACTTTAACATGTAAATTTAACATTGGCTTGACATTTTCAAGTTTCCCAAGGTCATCGCACTTCCCCCCACCACTTCCCATATACCTAGAGTGCGCGGGGCCGGACAGTCAGTCGCTCGGTGTCTGTCGTAGGGTGCACATCTCGGTTGTAGTACTAGTCTAAAGTAAGGCTGCTGGGCTAGTTCAAGGTCACCCGAGCGGTGTCACATGACGGTTTAGGTAGAGTCACGTTGCAGACTTCAAGTTTCCTCAGCACTTTTGCTGTTTCTTGTCTAATTTCGCTCCAAGTCGTCAAGGTCATGGGAACCGGACTGAAACTCGGAGCGTAGTGCGAGAAACAGCAAAAGTGCCGAAAAGTTTTAGGTTTCAGCGTGACCTTGACCTTTGTGACATCGATGACGTCATATTGGTGACGTAAGGGGTGATGACGTCATCAGCACGTCATTTCTGTGACGTCATGGGTGTGATGTCATGGATTTGACGTCATTGGTGATGACGTCATCGATTGCGTCATCGATGACGTCATCGATGACGTCATCGATGACGTATAAGTAGCAGCCTTACTTTTCCACTACTTATAATAAAGCTAATTGCAGTTATATTGTTACTAGCTGCACGGCTTCGCCCATGATTGAATTTGTTTTGTAGGTAATAAAATCTGTTTAAAGAGCAACGAAATCTACTTCCTAAATAATTACATTGAAACAATTGATTGGTGTGAGTGGAGCTCTGAAGGAATTTCGCAAAACCTGTTCTTAGTGAGAAAAGGTTTCTTAAATGGAAAAGGCTCTGAGAACCTATGAGCAAATAGGAATGACCATGTCAAATTTCAACCCTGTAGGGGGTGATGTTGTTCGTGTCCGCAGCATTCCATTAAAGCTGCACGTACTCCCCGGGTGGTGCTAAACGAACAACTTTGGAAGCTGAACTATCAAGCAAGTGATCTCTCAGCTATGCCAGCTGCCTGAAAAAATGCAAATGGCCCTTTCCAGGGCCAATTAAAAAATTTTGGCTGTGTTAGCTCTATAAAGAGAGATCTAATTTTTATTTCTGTGTTTATCTTTTTACATATACTGACTCAGGTCTGCACCGCAGAATTTATTTTTGTATTCTTAAAACCTGGTGGCTGGCTAAATTAGCCATCCTATATATACCCTGTAGGCCCTACAGTCATTTTAAAGTCATGTGGGGTGGAGCCCAAAAGAACATTAAAAACTATATTTGTAAAACTGTTTCTTAGTGAACACCTTTTAGCAAAACGCAACGATTACGTTAAATTTCAACCACCCCTGTAGGATCGATGGTGATTTTGAGATTTAGTGGGGAGGAGTCCTAAAGGAAATTTGCAAAATCATTTCTTATTGATGGGCGTTACCTATAACCAAACAGGAACGTCCATGTCAAATTTCAAACCCGTTGGCCCTGGATTAATTTTGAAGTCATGTGTGGTGGAGTCCTAAAGAACTTAAAAAACTATATTTACAAAACCATTTCGTAGTGAGCACCTGTTAGCAAAACAGGACATCCACATTAAACCCCCTAGGATCTATGGTAATGCTGAGGTTCTATGGGGCGGAGCCCTAAAGGAAATTTTCAAAATTATTTCTCAGTGAGCCCTTATGAGCAAAGAGGAATGTCCATGGCAAATTTGAACTCCGTGGAACCTAAAGTAATTTTAAATACCTGTGGGGCGGAGCCCTAAAGAATTACAAAAACTATATTTGCAAAACCGTTTCTTAGTAAGTAACTATGAGCAAAGACGAACGTCCAATTCAAATTTAAACCCCGGAGGCCCAAAAGTAATTTTGAAGTCCTGTGGGGCGGAGCCCTAAAGAACTTCAAAACTGTATTTGCAAAACCCTTTCTTAGTGAACACCCATGAGCAAAGAGAAACGTCCATGTCAAATATCGACCCCAGAGACCCTAAAGTAATTTTGAAGTCCTGTGGGGCGGAGCCCTAAGGAACTTCAAAAGTATATTTGCAAAACCGTTTCTTAGGCAGCACTCATGATAAAAAAGAAATGTCCATGTCAAAATTCAACCCCGTAGGCCCTTAAGTAATTCCAAAGTCCAGTGGGGTGGAGCCCTAAAGTGCTGCTTCATAAACTATATTTGCAAAACAGTTTCTTAATAAGTATCTACGAGGTGGCCCGTGCGCAAATTGGGGATTTTGTGATTCTGTATGAGTGAATCACAAAATTCACGGTACGTGAATGTTGATTATGAAGTGACAGAGATCTATTTTTGTTTACTATGTGGCTTTCAAAATTCATCTGAAGGTAATCAGCTGTTAAATTACAATTCACATTAAAGAACTTGCAATAAAAGTTGTTCAACATTTTAAAGCGCCCTCTAGAAATAAATCAAAGGCGATGGAGGCGAAGCCCGAAACAATATGACCTTTTTAATTACGATTCGTCACTGCGCTATATCCTAAGATTCAAAAAGACACCTCAATCTTAAAAATCGGTTCAGTAAGTCGAGAGAAAAAGGGACGTAACAGTCGTTTTTATTATTTCTATTATTATTTTCTGTTATTTTATTATTTCTGATAATAATAAAAGTTTTTACTGAAAATCACTAACCAATCAATGATTGTGGGCGTGTTGCGTCTCCTAGATATGCCACATCTGAGAAATGAGTGTCTTCTGTAATTCTTGTTGACATGCATACTGTTATTTATAATACAGGGTTAGGCAAAAGTCTGGACACCCCCAGTTAACTTTTTAACGCGTTGCAGTAGGAAAACCAAACTCGGCACATGTTAACAACATGAAAAACTGAACTGTTTCATCAACTACACATTTTTGCCCCTGCCCCCAAAATGGGGTATTTTGGGGGCAGCCAGAAATTTTCAAATGTAAACCCCTATTGAGTGACCCCTCATTTTAAACGGTTTATCAAGAGAAATTAAATACCACAAACCGGATGTCGATTTCTCATCTCTAACCCAAATGGCAGCCATTTTAAAATTCGAGAAGGGTTAATTGACATTCGTTAAAATTAAATCGGAAAATAGATTTTTTGAATCTATAATTTCTGGAAATATTTTAGAATTGAAAATAGTAGCAGAAATGAATTAGTAGGTTCAATTCTAAAATAATTCCAGATATTATAGATTAAAAAAATAGCATATGATACTTTTTTTTTTTAAATATTTTTCACAAAAGATAAAAACATTGTTTGTAAAAATATCAAAATCCATTTTATTATTTATTTATTCGTTGCTAAGAAACAAACTCAAAGAAAAATTCCAATTTTAGATATTCCAGTGATTTCTTATTGTGTGAATGTTTAAAGTGTGAGCGTAACAGTGAGTGAGCGTAGCGAACGAGCTAAACCAGACGGCGAGTAACGGCACAGGTGTCCTTGTAGTTTTCAAATCTAAACATTGGTGCTAGAAATCCAAACTGTTTTCTACCACCTTCCTGTACGAACCGCCGAAGGTCTCTGACGGCAGCATTGCCACAAGGCCTACAAAACTTTTCCCCGTCTTGGAACCTATACCAGGAGTATCCCGAATACCCTCTATTATCTTTCTTGTACTCCTCGATATCCTGCTTTACTGTTATAGGGATATTATCTCGTAAAGCCGTCTGGAATAAAGATGCGTCAGTTATAACTCGTTGTAAGCAAAGCTCGTACAAGGTGCTCATCGTTTGCTAGTTGGCAACAGACTGACCGTTCTTTGCATCCAAGCAGGTTTGAATCCTAGTGCGGTAGTGGGGGTAATTACGGTAGTGGGGGTAATTGTGAAATGCAAAGGTCAAAGGTCAAGGTCACCCGCGAAGTTTAAAAAAAAAAATGCAACATATCAATACGTGAAGTCTGTCACATATTGATATGTTGCATTTTTTTTTGTTTTTTTATTTTTTTTGTCTTTTATGATTCGTTTATTTATAAAACATTACAACAACAACAACATATGTACAACATTAAAACTTAAATCTAACACTGCTGCTTGTCAGCGATGTGGATGGTCAACTCTGTAGAATTGCTACCCGTGCAGCCGTGCGACACCAGGTATAGACACCCGGGTTGAATAGAGCGAAGATCCTCGTTTTGTAGAAGATGGACGAATCTCTTGGGCAGGTACACCTGGAACTTTGGTTCATCCCCCGGAGTAAATGGCGCCTCGCTGAGACTGCAGCAGATGGCCTCCCCAACTGTAGTCTCCATCTTCTTCATAGCATGGATTATGTAGTGCTTCTCGTCTTTTAGTTCCGAGCACTTCTTTACAGGTAATATTGTTGACTTGGAGTGAGCATTGAACTGCTCGACCAAAGTCTGAAGGAACTGGTGAGATGCCATGGTCAGGTTACAGATCGTCTTCTTGCTCGGAGATGTTGTCGTCTCGGAATCTCGAGTAATACTCATGCCAGGTCCCTGTCTGCTCCCCACTTATATACTCTCCGTTACCCCCACCACTCCCCACTTCCCCATTTTGAAGGTAAGAGGCGAGTTTATAGGCATTTTTCAAAGCGCAATGTCTATCTTTATCATGTTCTGGGCTTTTTGTACAAATACATATGGTTTCCAGCATGTATTGATAATTCTTATCCAATTCCACATCATTAACCGGAACATGAGTAAATCCTTCGATCCATCTTTTCTTTTCCAGCCCCTTTGTGTAAATATTGGTAAACTTGTCTGAAAAGTGATGCATAATGTGATACAAGTCCGTGTAACTTGTAAAACCATCATACCAATCGATATGATGGAAGTGTTTTGAAATCCATCTGTTGGTAGTAGCGGCTTTACTAGTTAAAGACGAATAAGAACATGGTGGTTTAAATAAAAACGAATAAGGAACACTTGTATTCATGTCCAAAAACACAAGTTCTTTTATAATGAATCTATCATCATTAGAAGTGCTAAACCGGCATAGAATGGAAGTTGAGTGTTGTATAAGACGAGATGGGTCTACATTTTATCTATGTATTATAAACAAACAAACCCACAAGTATCAACACTGGACAAAAATTAATTATAACAACATAGATGAGCTGTTTGCTTGGGTTTTGAGGTGTGTAATGTTATCGAAGAAACCAAAATGATGGGTGTGCTAAAGGTATGTAAAACCGATGACCGCGAGGACTAAGGGAAAGTTAGTGGAAGTCCTTAAACTTACCCCCCCCCCCCCCCGGGTTACCCCCACCACTAAAAATGGGTATATATAGGAGTGGTGATCAACCGTCTTCTCATTCTGCTTTACACTGTTTAGCTGAATACTACCATGTCAGCCATGAACATTCCAGCCTCTACCTCTGGCCCGACCGCATCCAACTCTGGCTCAAGCTCTGGACCGATCCGGCGGGGCCGCCTGTCAAAGAGTCGCGTTCGGTTCTTCGGATTCACTCCGAGCAAGACGGAGTTGTGCAGCAGTGGAGCCTCCAGAAGAGAGTCTAGCTTGTATGAAGAACTCCAGCAGGTAGTGCCAGGTGTAGTGGTTGGTGCATCTTCACAGGAAGACACTGTTAGAGCTGCTATAAGATATATTAAAGGTTGTAACGTATTGATAGAGGAAAAGGACAGGTTGTTAGAGGAAAAGAAGAGGTTGTTGGAGAGTGCACACAGTGAAATACTTTTGATCCGGAAAGAATGGGAAAAAAACTAATTATGAAGTGTGACAGATTGTTAGATGATAGTGATGATAGTGAGGATGAGAGTGGATAGGTGTGGGTAAAGACTCGGACTGGGACTTGCGTGTTTGTATGAATGTGTGTGTGAATGCGGAATACAGAGCGGGGGATAGATCACTCTGTGGCAATGGACTAACATGCCACTTAGTGATCTATCCCCCGTTCTGGTAATGTTTTTGGATGGCCTTGACCCACTTTACCAAGGCTAGCTAGTACCCCCACCACTGATAAGTGTATATATACGGGTATTAACGTGCAGTTTGGTTATTCTGCTTTGTACCGCTTAGCTGAATACAGCACTGTAACATGGCTTTCAACTCCAAAACTTCTCAGGCTTCCTCTTCTTCTTCAAGAAGGCGTGCTGCCAACGTTCTGCCTGCTACTCGTGGACCTGCTCGACCATTCCACAGCATAACTGTTGCTCGGGCAAACGCCTGCAAAGCTCCGATGCTACGGACCTTGCTGGAGGTAAGCCAAGACGGACAAGGCTTGCTCAGTCCTGGTCAACGGCAGGAGCAAGAAAGGCGTATGGCGTACTTCAGGCTGCAGGGTGTAGTTCCCAGCTTGAAGTTAGGCGATCCGAGAGTAGCAAGCATCAACGAGGCAGCGGACTACATATCACACCTTCACAGTGTTTTAGAAGTAAAGGACCAACAAATTGAAAACTTAAAAGAACAATTGAAACAATTTAACTTTAATCCTGTGGAGTTTGTGGAAGCAGTGATGAGTGATAGTGATGATGAAGGAACTGAATATATATTGGGTATGTAATGAAAGACTTGGACATGGACATGTGTGTGTGTGTGTGTAGAATACAGAGCGGGGGATAGACTACTTTGCGGCAATGGACTAGCATGCTGCTTAGTGGTCTATCCCCCGCTCAAAGGGTAGCATTGGATGACCTTGACCCACTTTACAGCAAGGACAACCGGTTAACTGGTATAAAAGAGGGGGTCTATACATCTCGACTTCATTCTGCTTTGGACCTTCCAGTGGAACGCTAGAAAACAATGAGTGGATCGCTGCTTGGTGCTAACTTGGACAGGTATTCTCTGTGATGGTACACTATGAAGATTGTAGAGACATGTTGACGGCTGTGTATGATTGTTTGGTGAGAAAAATCTTTCAAGAAAACTGCCAATTTATGTTAGCGTGGAAAAGAAACTTGTTTGTTGATGGTCATGCTACAATGCAAAGCATGAACCACCTTCATGTGTTAAAAGTAGGACATCATAATTTGGACGAACTGGACGATATGTTTAGGGAGCTGGAGTGTTTGATACATCAGGAATGTAAACCATGTGAAATTGAAATTTTTAAATTGGATATGGAATTAGAATAAAATGTGTTAAACAGGACTTGGACTTGGACTTGATTGAGGTTTTTGTAGAACAGAGCGGGGGATAGATCACTTTGCGGCAATGGACTAGCATGCTGCTTAGTGGTCTATCCCCCGCTCAAAGGGTATCTTTACGTGACCTTGACCCACATAAATTGTATAGTTGGTGGGGGTATAAAAAGGGTAAGCAAATTGGATGGATACAACACTTCCATACCATGGCTCCACTTGACAACACCGTGTTTCATCGCAACAGAATTGTCTCTATTCTGGAGGTAATACCTCTAGAAATTATAGAAGTAGAGGACCAACTACCTGCGGTTGATCAAGAAGAGGAGGAGGAAGAGATAATGGATATTGAAACGGACTCTGACGAAGCTGGTTCAACGGACAATGAGGTGGACTTGCACGCCTACGAAACATTAGAGTCGTCATCTGAGTCGGAAATGGAATTCCAATTGGAAATCGAAGAAGAAGAACAAGAACAAGACACTCCCCATCGTCCAATGGATAGGATGTTAGTTGCCAGAAGAATTATGTATTGTCATCGCTGCCTATTCCGTGATGAGGATGATTCTGACTCTGATGGTGATGTTTCACCCTTGTAAAAAAGTTTAAACAAAAAGTTAAAAAAGAATGTGAGCGGGGGATAGAGCACTTTGTAGTAAATGATGCTGCTTAGTGCTCTATCCCCCGCTCAAAATAATAATTCCAAATGACCTTGACCTACATAAACTTGCTCAAACAGACGTCTTTGAAAAAACTTGTACAAATTATTGAATCTAGACCAAATATCATCAATTTATCAAGCCTACTGATAAATGTATTACAAACGGTTGTGTAAAGGCTAAATTTAGCACATGAGTGATAACCTGTTTCCATATGACGTCACTTTCCCCACCTATCTGCCTCGGATATAAAGGGTCCGGTGGAGTGCGCTGCTCATTATTGCGTGGACATTCACAGAGTGTGCATTCAAAGCCAAACTGTTTGAAATGGCTCTTTGCGACATTTGTGGGGAAATCTTTCAAGACGAAGATCTTTTCACCATACACAGAGAATTACATGAAGACGAAGATAGAAAAGAAGATATTACCATGGATGAAATAGACTTAGACTCAATTGACCGGTTTTTGGAAGAGCACCAGAAGCAGACGGACTACTGGGACAGCTATCTACAGCAAATGCAAAGAAGAAGACCTAGTGTGATCCAATTTGCTGGTGCTGGACCATCTACTGCTAGAAGACCTTTTGAAGAAGAAGACACTGAAGAAGAGGACACTGAAGAAGAACTAGAAGATGTGAAACAACTGCGCACCACGGCCTTGCCAGGACGAGTTGTAACACATTTTAAAATTAATAATGTTCAATTGGAACTGGAAACATTTATAACCCAGGCTAAGGAACTTGTTGGTGGAACCTTGAGGGAAGAACTACAAAGATTAAATTTTATTAAATTTGGAATGGTGTTAGAGGCTATGTTTAACAATACTGATGGTGAAACAGCATTGAGAGCGTTCATTACCAAAAACCGAACCCTTACCTTCACCTCCAACATCGATGATATTATTGAAGAATGCTTGGAAGAACTTATAACAAAACTTCAAGAACATGAAGGAAGAGGATCTGGATGGACTTTGTCATCAATTGAAGGTATGGATGTAAGGGTTCACAAGCATGGATATGGTTTAAGGGGTAGTAGTTTTATCCCTTTACCAAAGAAAATCCAAAACACTAAATCGTGTAGGAATGTGCAAAATGAAGGTAATGAATGTTTTAAGTATGCAATGTTAACCAAGTATGTTAAAGATCATCCTGAAAGAGTTGGTAGAGAGTATTACGAAAATGAACACCGCTACAACTTTCAAGGCCTCACCTACCCAGTTACATTGAAAGACATAGACAAATTTGAAAAGAAAAATCCTGGCGTTTCAGTGAATGTTTTCGGTCTGGATGATTCGAACAACGTTTATCCTTTGCGGGTAGTAAAAGTTGAGCAAAGAAACCACACTGATTTGTTACTGATCACTAAGGGTGAAATTTCACATTATGTGTGGATAAAGGACTTTGCATCCTTGATTCGAAATCAATTATCAAAACAGAGGCGTAGGTTAACAGTGTGTAAAAGATGTTTTTGTTTCACATATAAAGAAATAAGACAAGGAGGATTAGAGTGGTTGATAGAACACAAAAGACTTTGTAATGAAAATTATGAAGTGAAGATTAGTCTGCCACCACCATCTCGAGCGTGTATCCAATTTAACAAAACAGTTCACCAATATCGGATTCCAGTAGTCATCTACGCAGATTTTGAATCTACGTTAGTACCACAGGAGCTGCCGGACGGTGAAGTGACTAGAAGAACAAAATATCAGTTGCATCAACCCAACAGTTTTTGTCTAATAGTGAAATCAACCTTGTCTGAAAACCAATTGCAAAACTATGGTTTAACATCCACTCTAATACTTTACCGTGGTGAAGAAGCCGCTAAGTATTTCGTAGACCAGTTGTATGACATTGCTGAAAAGGTACAACGCTTGTATGGTAATGTCGTACCTATGGAACCTTTGAATGAGAATCAACAAGAAGAATACAATATGGCATCAAGATGTTATCTATGCGAGAAGAGCTTCAGTGAAGAAAATCCAAAAGTAAGAGATCACGATCACCTGACAGGTTTATACAGAGGAGCTGCTTGTAATTCATGCAATATAAATTACAAACTGCCCCACTTTATCCCTGTCGTGTTACACAATCTTAGCGGCTACGACTCCCACTTCATTATTCCAGAGTTAGGAAGAGATGATGGTAAAATTGATGTTCTTGCTACAACATTGGAAAAGTACATCAGTTTCTCAAAAACCGTAGGTAAAATTAAACTTCGCTTTGTAGACTCTTATAGATTTATGCCATCTAGTTTGAGCAGATTGTCTGAGAATCTACGAAGAGAAGACCTAAAAGAAACCAGCAAGATTGTACCTGAAGATAAATTGGACTTAGTATTACGTAAAGGAGTATTTCCCTACGACTACATAACATCTACAGAAAAATTTGAAGAAACCAGTCTACCACCGATCGAAGCCTTCAACAGCAAATTAAACGAAAGTGAAATCTCCGTTGAAGACTACAATCATGCTTGTAATGTTTGGAACCAACTAAACATTCAAACCTTAGGGGAATATTCTGACTTTTATATAAAATTGGACGTAACTCTGCTGTGCGATGAGATGGAAGAATTCCGAAACACCTGCTTCTCCGCCTATGGACTGGACCCTCTACACTCGTACACATCTCCAGGATTAGCATGGCAAGCTATGCTAAAGTCAACCAACTGTCGACTGGAACTTCTAACGGATATCGATATGGTGCTCATGATGGAATCTGGTGTACGGGGCGGTTTGACACAAGCTGTAACACGTCATGTCAAAGCCAACAACAAGTACATCCCCGGCTTCGACGAGCAACAACCATCGGTCTACCTTGGCTACTTTGACGCAAACAACCTTTATGGTTGGGCAATGTCAAATCCGCTTCCCTACGCTGACTTCAAATGGATCGACCCGGCCACCATTGGAGACATCTCACAGATTCCAAAGAATGGTCCAAAAGGCTATATTTTGGACTGTGATTTCGAATATCCAGAGCACCTTCATGACCATCACTACGACTTGCCTCTCCTAGCCAAGACTGAAGTTTCACCGACAGGAAGATGGCCAAAATTGATGATGACCTTGGAGAATAAGGATCGCTATGTGGCTCACTACTGGGTAGTTCAACAGGCTCTTGAATTGGGTCTACGTATAGTGAGAATTCATAGAGCAATTGAATTCACCCAGTCTTGTTGGTTGAAACCATATATTGATTCCAACACTGCAAGAAGAGCTGCAGCGACAACAGCATTTGAAAAGGACTTCTATAAATTAATGAACAATGCCATCTTTGGGAAGACCTTGGAGAACAAAAGAAAACACAAAAATGTAAAATTAATGAGTGATCCTAGGAAATTGGAAAAATTAGTGCAAAAACCAAATTTCGGAACATCCATGATTATAAACGAAAATCTAGTCGCTGTCAGTATGAAGAAAACAACAATAGTCATGGACCGTCCGTTATACATAGGTATGTCGATTTTGGATATAAGTAAAACCCTGATGTATGATTTCCATTATAACAAAATGGTTAAACATTACGGAAGGGAAAACATTGGAGTCGCATACATGGATACGGACGCGTTTATCTACTGGATAAAGACTTTGGACATGTATGAAGACCTAAGGACTTTTCCATACAAAGAAGATTTCGATTTTCCTGACTATCCGAAAAACCATCCAAATTTAATGAAAAATATAAAAAAGTAATTGGAAAATTCAAAGATGAAGCAAATGGAATGCCTTTAGAAGAAATAGTGGCGCTGGGTGGCGAAATTGTATTCATTTAAGATGTACCACGAGAACAACACACCGACAGTGAAGAAAGCAAAAGGAGTGAAGACATCTTATTTGAAAAAACACGTGACATTTGACCACTACAAGACTTGTTTGTTTGAAGATACTACGATATCAGCAACATTCAACAATATCCGAAGCTTCAAGCATCAAGTCTACAGTGTCACCGAAATTAAAAAAGCGTTGTCAGCTCGGGATGATAAAAGATACATTATGCCCGACAAAATCCACACTCTTCCTTTTGGCCACTACTCTCTAAACCCTATCAACTAGTAACCTATTCTTCGTCCTTCTACAACTACGACCTTATTCCTTTCTCCTTCCGTAAAAAAATGGGGAACACGGCAAGTCCAACGCCGTGTTCCCCATTTTTTTACACAAGTTTGGATGACCTTGACCATATAAATGATGTGAATATTTAAAACAACATTCATTGTGATTATACATGTGATACAACAAACATTGAAACCTGCAATATGAAGGACTTAAAGCAACAAATTGTCAACGAACTTCATAAACCTGCAAGAAGAAAGTTTCCACGAAGAAATACGGTGATAAAAGGAATTAATGATTTATATCAAGCGGATTTAATCGAAATGATTCCTTATAGCAAACAAAATAAAGGATATAAATACATATTGACTGTTATTAACTGTTTTTCAAAAATGGCAGATGCTTTACCACTAAAAGATAAAAGTGGCAAAAGTGTTACAAAAGCAATGGAAACAGCTATACAAAGAGACAAACATACTATTAAACATTTACAAACAGATGATGGAAAAGAATATTTTAATAAGGAATTTGCAAATTTAATGAAAAAACACAATATAAACCATTATTCAACCAATTCAGAAGTAAAAGCCTCAATAATCGAAAGATTCAACAGAACTTTAAAAAGTGCAATGTATAAAATGTTTTCCAACAGAGGATCGCACATATGGATTGATATGTTACCAAAACTTATAAACGATTACAATAACAAATTTCATAGGACTATCGGATGAAACCAAACCAAGTAACTAGTAAAAATGAAAACCTTGTATTAAAACGTATAAAAACGAATACTAAACCAAAAGTTGAAAAACTAAAGCCTAAAAAATTTAATGTGGGTGATAAAGTGCGAATAAGTAAATATAAAGGTGTATTCAGTAAAAGATACCTGCCAAATTGGACAATGAGGTTTTTACTGTATTCAAAGTACAACCTACAGTACCTGAGACATATATTTAAAAGATAATAAAGGACAATTGCTTGAAGGAGGGTTTTATGGACATGAAATGTTAAAATCAACAGTAGGCGATGTATATTTAGTTGAAAAGGTGTTGCAACGGAAAAAAGATAAGGTCAAAGTACGATGGTTAGGATTTAATAAGACGGAAGATTCTTGGATACCTAAAAAGGATTTGATATAACGATAGAGAATCATTTTAGGTTGAACCATTACAAAGGATGGAGATAGTACCACAAAAAGAGAGTTTTACTATTAATAATATAGATGAACTCACAGTGGATAATTCAGAATTCAATAGTGGGAAGCATGGCAATTTGTTACCAAACACCGTTCGTTGTCTGGTTACCGGACCTTCCAACTGTGGAAAAACTAATGTAGTATTCAATTTGATTACAAACCCTAAAGGATTACGATTTAACAATCTATATGTATTTTCAAAATCACTACAACAACCAAAGTATCAATTATTGGAAAAAATACTGACTAATGTGCCTGAAGTTAAATATTTAAAGTTTAATGCAAGCGAGAGTGTCATGCAGCCACAAGAAGCTAAACCATTCTCCGTGTTTATATTCGACGATGTATCTTGTGAAAACCAAAACACAATAAGGAATTACTTCGCTATGGGTCGACATAACAACATAGATAGCATTTATATTGGCCAAACTTACAGCAAAATACCTAAACAACTCATTAGAGACAATGCAAACATGTTAATTGTATTTAAACAGGACGAAACCAACCTAAAACATATATATTTTGATCATGTAAATGCGGATATGACATTTGAACGATTTAAAGAGTTGTGTGGAAAGGCTTGGGCTGAAAAGTATGGGTTCCTAACAATTATGAAGGAACAACCGCTAAACAATGGTCGATACAGGATAGGATTTGATAAATTTATATTAATACATTAAACGTGGTATAACACATTCATTGTTGTACAACACGTCTTGCTACAAACATGGTTAACCAAGAAAAAATTAGTAAAAGAAATAAAATCACTTAGTGATTCTATTCGGGCTAAAAACAGAGCATTGAAACTAGGTATTAGCGAGAGGGAGAAATTCCTTGAATCTACTTTTAAACCTATTACTGAACCCTTGAAACAATTAAACAAAAAATTTGCTAAACCTGTATTGGAAGGAGATGCGATTGCACCTATTACGAAGTTTGAAAGAGAAAATGTAAAATCAGAAGATTTTAGTGATGAAGACCTGGAATCCTCTACGTATAGTGGTTTTACCGGTGGAGAACCCGAAAGAGAGCTAGAATCACCGGACTATAGTGGAATAAAAGAATTATATGAAGTAAAAGCCAAAAGAGGACATGAAGTTGTATCAACTGCTAGTGAAGAGGAAAAAGAAGAAGAGACAAGGGAAGGTCCGTCAAACATAAGCTTATTGGGTGAAAACATTCATAACAAAGGACCTTAGGAAGGAAATACATGGTAAAAATGTTACTCGGAACAATTCCTAATAAGAATTACCATAGTTATGGAGCGAGATTAACAGAAGACGGTTTAATGATAGGTAATAGCCCGTTAAACGTTGACGAACATGATAATATTGTCATTGGTGATCAAAGGTATAAGGGCACAAAAGGATTATTTGAATTATTATTTGAAAATAAGCCTTCAGTATCGGTAGTGAAAGAAAAAGACATGGAAGCATATAAAAATATTTTGGAACAGACAAATGCATATAGGAGAAAGTATTTACCTGACCAGCCTCCTTTTAGATCTAAGTCTTTAAAATATAAAGAATTTGTATCCAAGTTAATACCAACTAGAAGACAAACAATGCCGTTAACACAAAGAAAACCTGTAAAACGAAGATTTATGGCATCCACTTTGGATGTAAGTGCTCAGGAACGAAGAAAAAGAAGTAAGTCCGTTACGGGTACAGGTTTAATGAAGAAACTATATAACACAAATGTGATTTATTACAATAATATCAATAAATTGGTGGATAGAATGAAACTAATACATGAAGCTAAAGAAGCGGGTCATACTGGATTGGAAAACGAATGGGTGGCTTTAGTGGATGAACTCCGAAACCGTGGGGTAATCTCATAAAAATGCGTTACTCCCTAGAATACTATTCAGTTGCACCATGAGTGTCGACAAGTTCGGACGTTACTCCTCGGATGGGTTATATTATGCCAATAGTTTAAAAAGAAGTGCTGGTTTACCACAAACACCTGATGGAGATTATGATATGAGTAATAAAAGGTTAAAAAACATAAAAGATCCTACGGATGAAAACGATGCAATAAATCTAAAAATATTAAAGGAAAAGATATCGCCAACATTAAGACTACAAAATAACACATATGACGCAGAAGATCATAGAATCATCAACGTTGGTAAACCAAATCAAAACGGTGATGCAATAAACAAAGGTTATTTGTCATCTGAATTAAAAAATACGTTAAAATTCAATGGGAAAACGTATAGTGCCAACAATAAACGTATATCCAACGTAGATGACCCTAAAGATGCAAAAGACAGCGTAAATAGACGCTATTTACATTCTTTGATACCTGAAAAGACAAAAGATGGATTTTCTTTTTATAAATTTGTTATTAACGATATAGGTTATCCAAAAAATGAAAATGATGCTGTAAATCTCAAATATATAAAGATCATTGTGTCATACGTGATGTGGGAGTTATCGATTGTCTTGGCAATTGTTTGGCGAATGTAAAAGATGGTTCAGCACCATCTGATGGTGCAACAGTGGGTCAAATGAAAGAGACTTTAAAACAAGAAACAACTGGATTTGCAAAACGAGATGAAGTATTATCAAAGCAAGGGGATGACTTTATTCAAGGTAATGAAAAATTTCATTTATTGACATACAAAAACGCTTATTGGGATTGCAGGCATGGAAGGTTATCAAATGTGTCATGGGGTCATGCAGATAGAGACGCGGCTGCCTTAGGACAAACAGTACATCTAGATCCAAATAATTACCATGCGTTTTTTTATATGTAGTAATAAAAAATTAACAAACATGGCGCAAGGAAGAGAAGCAAATGATGCTGCAACTGTAGGACAGGCTATCACATTATCACAAATGGATAATAAAGTGTATACTTGTAATAATAAACGTATAACAGAGCTTAAAGACCCTGATCATGCAGATCATGCTGTAACTGTTAATTTCCTTGTAAAAGTAATAGGTAATTTATTATTTGATATGCACAATTATATTGCAGATAAAACATATACTTCGCTTGATGAAAACTTGAGAGGAAGATGGATAAAACAGGAAATTGTTAATAAATACTTTTATAACCCTAAAACTATAAAATTTAGAACTTCTAACATTGCTAATTGGGGTACTTTTGATATATAACTTGAATATCTTAACAAACAACTTCATTTATGTTTAACTCCTCATAGAGGAAACACATATGTTGCGAATTGCAATTATAAAAGACATTAATGACATTTCGGTATATCAGTCCAAATCGGGACATTGCGAGGAAAGGAAGTGGGATCACATCTACAGCGGTTTCTCTGTTAAGTAAAGCTTTAAAACGAATTCCAGTAGGATCCATAGGGGGGGTAAATAGAGCAATAGACGCATTACCATACGAATTTCATATACCGGGAGGTTATCAGTATTGCGGACCAGGAACTAAATTGAAAAAACGACTGGAAAGAGGCGATCCTGGCATAAATAAGTTAGATCAGGCTTGTAAAGAACACGATATCGCATATTCCACGTTTGCCGATTCAAAAAATAGATCAAGAGCTGACAAAAAGCTTGCGGACATAGCTTGGCAACGAGTAAAATCAAGTGACGCTAGCATAGCAGAAAAAGCAGCAGCTTTAGCAGTAACAGCAGGTATGAAGGCTAAAACAGCAGTAGGAGGTGGAAGAAGGAGGAGAAGGAGAGTAAAAAGGAGGTCAACCACAAGAAAACATGGAGGAAATATAAAAAGAAGACGACGATCTACAAGAAAAGGCAGGAAGAAGCCCACCGTGTGGTCAATGGTAAAAAACGGGGCAGGTCTTTACCTAAGACCTTATCGTGCATATTAAATGAAAGAAATCAATTGGTCATACCACATAAAGCATTAACCAATATTGAATTATTTAAATATATTTCCTGTTTAAAAATACCATTTTTCCGCGGTGTGTTTATGAAAGACAGTTTACCAAAGAAAATGTGGCAAAATGAGACTGGAATTGTAAATTTGGATAATACTGAAGGGCCTGGCACCCATTGGGTTTGTTATAAGAAACTAAATAACAATGTATATTATTTTGATAGTTTCGGTAATTTGCCACCACCAAAAGAACTTCAAAATTACTTTAAATCTGCTAAAAACATATATTATAACTATAAAAGAGAACAACCTGATAATACTTCAATATGCGGCCATTTATGTTTGGAATTTCTAGCTAAAAGTATCAGTCACTATTGAGATGTCTTCCTATACGGTATCATTAACAGGAAAATCGTCCACTTTACGAAGTATCCTTTTTCCAGCGTTACGCTTGCAAAAAGGAAGGTTTTGGGAGGCGGCACTATTGGATTTTACAACTTACAACTCTATCCCCAATGTTACGGAAGGTAAAAATAACGTATTGCATTATTATAAGGGAAAGGATGCCAGTGGAAAATTTACAGACTTACAAGAGTGCAGGTTACCCACAGGTTCTTATGAAATTGATCATATAAATGAATTTTTGCAAACTAAAATGGGAAAAGACAATATAACATTAAAAGGTAATAATAATACGATGAAAGCTGAAATTACTTCCAAATATTATATAGATTTCACTCAACCAAACTCAATTGGTGATTTATTAGGATTTTCCAACGATGAGCCTGTTTTAGAACCAGATGTAACACATTCCGGTAAGAAAACAGTAACAATATTAAAAGTCAATAGTATAGACATAACTTGTAACATTATACAAGGTGCTTACAGGGATGGGGCTAACACCCACATCATACATACTTTTTACCCAAGTGTACCACCTGGATTTAAAATTGTTGAAAAGCCACAAAACCTGGTATATCTACCGTTGAACACCACTTTCATTTCAGACATCGTGTTGAGCGTATTGGATCAAGACGGTAACTTGGTAGACTTCAGAGAAGAGCCTATTACGATTAGATTACATTTAAAATCGACACTTTAATACAAAACCATGGGTTTAACATTTAAAAGCGAACAACCTACGGGAAACCGCATTAGTAGCTCTTCAGCTGTGGAGGAGTTAACACGCGAGAACATTCGTTTCTTAGAGAGAATTGGATTAAAATTAACCGAGTATGGATATACTGGATATAGCGCAGGGTCCAACATTCGACGAAACCCTATGGGAAAAAGAATATCACACCCACAACCCTTACACTTCATCGAAATTAAACAATAACGATGAAATTCGTATTCCCATACAAAATCAAGACATTTACACACTACCATGTGAAAGTTACTTGTATATTGAAGGACAAGTTACTAAAAAGGACGGTACTACTGTTGGTACAACAGTTCCATTTATAAATAATCCTATGGCTTTCCTATTTGATGAAATTAGATATGAAATATCAGGTGTAACAGTTGATTCCACTAAAAAAGTAGGTATTACGACAACTTTAAAAGGATTAACATCTATAACACCCAATGAAACCAATTTACTTAAACCTGCCGGATGGGTATTACCTACGATTGACACGATCACTCCAAATCCAAATGGATATTTTGATTTTCATATTCCATTACGTTTGCTGCTTGGTTTTGCTGAAGATTATAGGAAAATAATATTAAACGTTAAACAAGAATTAGTTTTGTTGAGATCTTCTAACGATAAAGACATTATTAAAGCTGCAGATGCTACTACAGATGCGACTTTAGAATGGAAATTAAAATTAGACAAAATTGTATGGAGAGTTCCACATGTTAAATTGGCTGACGAGCATAGAATGCTACTTTTAAGAAAATTAAAAGCCGATCGTGATATTGTTATTCCATTTAGAAGTTGGGAATTTCATGAGCATCCCAGTTTACCTACTACGGATCGACACACTTGGACTGTTAAAACATCGAATTATGTAGAACGAGCCAGGTATATTATATTTGGTTTACAAACAGGTAGAAGAGACGCCATTACTAAACATGCAGGACAATTTGATCATTGTGACTTGAAAAATATTAAAGTTTATTTAAATTCACAATTCTTTCCATACGACAATTTAAATGTGTCATTCACTAAGAAGAAATACAGTATATTGTACGATATGTACGCGAGATTCCAAAGTTCATATTATGGTAAAACAAATACACCTTTATTACCACCTGACAAATATTTCGATGCCTACCCAATAGTTGTAATCGATTGTTCTAAACAAAATGAATCAGTAAAGTCTTCAAGTGTGGATATAAAAATAGAAATGGAATTCAACGATGCTATACCGGCTAATACAACTGCATACTGTTTAATTCTACATGATAAAATCGTAACATACACACCTTTAACTGGAATTGTTAAAAATGTATTGTAAGAACCGGTTTTGTTTCATTCCGCGAGTATAAAAGCAGAGCGTACAGACCGCTCCTCATCAGTTTGTTGCCTACTGTTGTATGGGTAGCATCGTATTCAATATGGCTTCTCCTAGTGGTACACCTGAAAATGTGGTAGATATTGAGAAGGAGATATCTGAGTTTTTAGATCCTCAAGGTCACCAGGAAGGAGGTGAACAAAACGTTTGCGGACAACTTCACGCCAGTAATAATGTTGAAGAAAAAGGTAAAAGAAGAAAGACTATACAAAAGAGAAAAAGGGATATTGAAGATAATATTTCTCCAAACATATTGAGTGAGGTATTTTTGCGAATATTTTACCCAATCTCTTCCAGTTTGGATAAAAGTGTTTTAATCGGTGTTATGAAATCTACAGATTATTCCCCTACTGTAATTTTAACTCATGGACCCAAAATGATTTTGTTTACGGACAGTGCTTGGGAATCGTTTATGAAACATTTGCATCTACTAGAATGCTATTTAAGTAGTAACATGTTTGGAAGAAAGACAAGAGTAGGACTTTTGGATTCAAATGTGGAAATTGATATCATTAAACAACGTGGTGATCATCAGCTACGGTTTAGAGACACAACAAGACATGATAACAAAATTCAACTTAATCGAGAGGAGTTTTTCATTTTAACTTGTGCTACTGAACCTATAACAAGATACTTGAGACAACTGGTGTTTTCAAGTTCGATTATTAAAGATTATCTGGAAGACACTTTGGACAAACAACCGGACGCACCTATATTATACGGACCTGTGGATACTTCTATATTTAATAGAGTTCCTCATGAAGTACAGATGTGGAGACAATTGGAAAAGTACGCTCAACTACATAAGAAATCAGTAAAACAGGAAGAAGAGGAAGATGGAGGAGAAGAATCAAGTGTTAGTGATGAAAATGAAAATAAGGAAAATATAAAGATGGAAACTTAAATGACAATGGTTAGTTTTTAAAACAATAACCAACATTTTGTGGGGTTAGGCCTATTGGGGACGGTGCCCACGTTAAATATACACCAACGCGCCAACAACTGTACGGCCTGGTATAAAAGTAGTACCTACCGTGGTGTGGAAATCAGTTGACCTCCTGACTTCGTAATGAGCAGACGTGTGACCTTCAAAATGGACAAGGGAGAAGAACAACAAGTAAAGTCCAAGCCTGGTATTATTGAGTTTCAAGCGTTTCGTGGTAATGATGATAGATTCATTATAAAAGAACTTGTGTTTTTGGACATGAATACAAGTGTTCCTTATTCGTTTTTATTTAAACCACCATGTTCTTATTCGTCTTTAACTAGTAAAGCCGCTACTACCAACAGATGGATTTCAAAACACTTCCATCATATCGATTGGTATGATGGTTTTACAAGTTACACGGACTTGTATCACATTATGCATCACTTTTCAGACAAGTTTACCAATATTTACACAAAGGGGCTGGAAAAGAAAAGATGGATCGAAGGATTTACTCATGTTCCGGTTAATGATGTGGAATTGGATAAGAATTATCAATACATGCTGGAAACCATATGTATTTGTACAAAAAGCCCAGAACATGATAAAGATAGACATTGCGCTTTGAAAAATGCCTATAAACTCGCCTCTTACCTTCAAAGTGGGGAATTGGGGAGTGGTGGGGGTAACGGAGAGTATATAAGTGGGGAGCAGACAGGGACCTGGCATGAGTATTACTCGAGATTCCGAGACGACAACATCTCCGAGCAAGAAGACGATCTGTAACCTGACCATGGCATCTCACCAGTTCCTTCAGACTTTGGTCGAGCAGTTCAATGCTCACTCCAAGTCAACAATATTACCTGTAAAGAAGTGCTCGGAACTAAAAGACGAGAAGCACTACATAATCCATGCTATGAAGAAGATGGAGACTACAGTTGGGGAGGCCATCTGCTGCAGTCTCAGCGAGGCACCGTTTACTCCGGGGGATGAACCAAAGTTCCAGGTGTACCTGCCCAAGAGATTCGTCCATCTTCTACAAAACGAGGATCTTCGCTCTATTCAACCCGGGTGTCTATACCTGGTGTCCCACGGCTGCACGGGTAGCAATTCTACAGAGTTGACCATCCACATCGCTGACAAGCAGCAGTGTTAGATTTAAGTTTTAATGTTGTACATATGTTGTTGTTGTAATGTTTTATAAATAAACGAATCATAAAAGACAAAAAAAAAAAAAACAAAAAATGCAACATATCAATATGTGACAGACTTCACGTATTGATATGTTGCATTTTTTTTTAAACTTCGCGGGTGACCTTGACCTTTGACCTTTGCATTTCACAATAACCCCCACTACTGTAATTACCCCCACTACCGCACTAGGATTCAAACCTGCTTGGATGCGAAAAACGGTCAGTCTGTTGCCAACTAGCAAACGATGAGCACCTTGTACGAGCTTTGCATACAACGAGTTATAACTCACAAGGACTTGTTCCCAACATGTTTACAAGACAATATCCCACTAACAATAAAAGAAGATGTCAAACGCTACAGGAGGGAAAATACAGGGTATTCGGAATACTCCTGGTATAAGTTCCACGACGGGGAAAAGTTTTGTAGGCCTTGTGGCGAGGCCGCCGTCAGAGACCTTCGGCGATTCGTACAGGATGGTGGTATAAAACAATTCGGATTTCTAGCGCCACTGTTTCGATTTGAAAATTACAAGGACACCTGCGCTATTTGTTCCATTCCATTGTATCGATGGAAAAAGTTTAGAACTGTTTAATTGGATTTTCTATACCCCCACCACTATTACCCCCACCACTTTTTTCATGTACCTCCAAGCGCTGTGCCTCGGCTTCATTTCTACTCCAGCAGCCAACCTAGCAACATCAAGATGTCTCTGAACGTTAGTTGCGCAAGTTACGAGGAGGTGAGCATCAAGACTCAGCAGGAGCTAAACGACTTGTACAAGGAGTTGCAGTTGATGGTGGCACGAGGCTACCGTATAAACGTGCAGGTTTACGCTTGCAATATACGGAACACCCGGCAGCCAAAGGAAGAGCCTGGACACTCCTCGACAGCTTCCTCACCGGCGTCGATGAAGACCGAGCCAGACAACTTGGACTACTTCAGCTGACTAGCAGTTGTATTTCTTGTCCTAACCATTGTAGAATATGTATATTTTTTCATTATATTAAAGAAGTAAAAGAGCAAAAACACCTATCTTGTTACTGACATATAAGCTCAGTAACAAGATAGGTTTTTTTAAAACACAATTTGGATGACCTTGAAACTTCCCCCTCCGCTGCTTTGTTACCCCCACCACTTGACTATTGGTGTACATGGCACATCGCAATTGGAAACCTCATTCCATCTTCAACAGCCACATCGACAACATCAACAATGGCAAACCTACCAACAGATGAAAGATGTCCTCACGCGTGTTGTGACTTCGTCCACGAGTTGGAGAAGAGGATGCAGGAGAGGGCGATAAGAAGAAAGCAGATCCACTCAGAAAATATCATGATAGTCAACGGCTATCTTTTATTGTTCGGCCTTATTATGGTTGTACTTTTCATACTGTATGGCATAGTCACATGTGTCGGCAAGGTTGCAGAAGAAAACGCTCGCCACCATCAATTGGAAAGTTTCAATGTCACTTTGTAGGTTTTCCTTTTTTTTAAAACTTCGTTTGGATGACCTTGAAAATACCCCCACTACTCCACCACACCCCCCACCACTTCACCATGTTCCTGCATGAGCATCACATCAACCGTCATTCCTTGTCCGACAAGCAACCATGGCAGACAACAACACCATCAGCCAAGCTGACTCCACTACTGATGTTGGTACAAGTACGGGTTGGACACTGTCGATCGATAGTGTACACTATTTGGAAACAATTTGCGAACGGATGAAGGAAATACTGCGGGACAACCCTGGAATCATAATACAAATGAATTTAAATTATGATTGGTCCCAAGTCAGAATGCAAGGGGACGATAACAACGGTCAACAATCTCCACAATATTCGCCCATGTCCCCGATCTACCCTTACGGCGAGTCTGACGTCGATGAAGATGAGGCTAATGAGGATGTGGGGGACAACGAGGCTGAAGAGGAGTAACCTTCATTCCTTTTTTTTAAACCCAAATTGGATGACCTTGAGAATTCCCCCTCCACTATTTCCTTTTTTTAAAACCCAAATTAAATGACCTTGAAAATACCCCCTCCACATACTTTTGGTTTACCCCCTCTACTTTTCAATACTGTTACCACAGTCTGTAGCTCACATCATTCCTTGCTTAGCTATCATGGCGGACAGCACTCTTTCTCAAGTTGACTCCACTACGGATGAAGAATGGCCATTTTCCTGGAATGTTCATCTGCAAGACTCGGCAGAAGTGGATATGTTGCATGAGAAATTGGTGTATGTATTAAACGAAAACCCCAACATTGAATGTAGAATGACTATGGATTTCGATGCGACAGGGGTCCACACTCAACCTTCTACTTCCAGCCAGCCTGAACCTCAGCTACAGCCGAAGAACTTTACACATCTTTACACTCCAATACGGCCGGAGGATGTGGTTATCAGCGAGGCAGACTCTACTACAAGTTATATTGAACCAACGAATTGGAAGCTTGTTGTTGACACCTTACACAAGGTCGACTTAGTATGTGACAAATTAAAGGAATTGATGATGCTAGATCCTGGTCTTCGTTTTAAGATTGATTTGTTTTTCATCTGGGGAGCACCTGCACGGGGCTCTTCGTCTGACAGCTCTCTAAGTACAACGGATGAGGAGGAGGAAGAGGACGACTAGTTATCTTTTTTAAAACTCCGTTTGGATGGCCTTGACCTTTCCCCCTCCACTGAGTTTATTTAAGGTGCACTCTCAATGACTGCAGCATCATTTCATCGCGCACCTTCACCACAGCAACATGGAGAGTCAACTCAACTACTGTTGCGAACGGAAATGTTTTTCATGGCCGAATGACATTGATGTTGCGGATGGCCTGGCGTGTAGAAAATGTGAAGCTTTTGGTCAATGCATGTGTAAGTGCAAGTCTTGGAAGAAGCCGAAACCGGAGTTGAAGACATTCCATGTGTACCAGATGAGAGGGCATAAGTACACTTGTTGCCCTGAACGTTGCATTGAATTCACATTAAAACAGCTAACTGGCTGCAAATTGTGCAACAATCATTTTGCAGGTTTTTGCAAACATTATTTAGGAGCCTGTCAGTACAGATCAACTTGGCATACAGAAGCACTCACTATCAATGAAATCGCTATAGATACACAAGAGTAGTCTTTCTACTCTTTTCTTTTTTAAAACTCCATTTGGATGACCTTGACCTTTCCCCCTCCACTTACCTTAGTTTATATAAACCCCATTCCCACTGACCACAGCATCACTTCATCGTGCTCCCTCGTCAAAGCAACATCAACTATGGAAAGTAAGCGCATCTCATGTTGCGAGCATAGGTGTTTGGAGATACAAGGCGTCACATATTGTGCAAAGAAGCGTTGGGAGGAAGAGACGGGGACAACCTATTGCTGTGAGGATAAGTGTTTCCTCTTACCAAAGTGGCAAGTGGATGGGCTGGCCTGCCGGCAATGTGAATGCTTCGGATGTTGCAGGTGTAGATGCAAGAACCAACAGCTGCCACCGCCGGTACTACAAACTTTCAAAATCTACAAATCCAAATACTTTTATACTTGTTGTCCGCAGCGGTGTATTAAATTTTACTTCTCCAATCTTACCAATTGTCGGAAATGCTACGGACAACCTGATGGGTGGTGCACCTGTTTTCTGGACTCCTGCCGCTACAGATCGGATTGGTTTACAGATCCATTAGAGATTGATGAGGTCGCCCAGGAAGCACAAGAGTAGTCTTTCTACTCTTCAACTTTTTTAAAACTCCATTTGGATGACCTTGAGATTTCCCCCTCCACTTCCCCATATACCTAGAGTACACAGAGCCTGGCAGTCAGTAACTCGGTGGCTGTCGTGGGGTGCGCATCGGTGTCGGCGCTCCGTTGTTAGGTTTTCAAGGTCACAGTAATATCAAATTGTTGGTGTTGTGCTGGTTCAAGGTCACCTGAGGGATAACCGATTGCCCATTTAGGCAGGGTCATGTCAGAAACTCGAGTTTAACTTGGCACTTTTGCCGTTTCTCGTCGAAAATTCGCTCCAAGTGGTCAAGGTCACGGGGACTCTGACTGAAACTCGGAGCGTAGTGCGAGAAACGGCAAAAGTGCCAAAAAATTTTAAGTTTCGGCGTGACCTTGACCTTAGTGGCGTCGGTGACGTCATTTTGATGACGTAAGGGGTGATGACGTCATCAGCACGTCATTTCTGTGACGTCATGGGTGTGACGTCATCGAAATGACGTCATAGGTGATGACGTCATCGATGACGCAATCGATGACGTCATCGATGACGTCATCGGTGAGGTTATTGACCTCGATGACGTCATCCCTCAGGTGACCTTGAACTGAGCCAGCACCAACAATTTGACACTACTCATGGGGACTATCGTTTTGGATAGTCAGGCGTGGGGACTATCGTTTTGGATAGTCAGGCATGGGGACTATCGTTTTGGATAGTCCGGCATGGGGACTATCGTTTTGGATAGTCCGGCATGGGGACTATCGTTTTGAATTGTCCGGCATGGGGACTATCATTTTGGATAGTCCGACATGGGGACTATCGTTTTGGATAGTCCGGCATTGGGACTATCGTTTTGGATAGTCCGGCATGGGGACTATCGATTTGGATAGTCCGGCATGGGGACTATCGTTTTAGATAGTCAGGCATTGAGACTATCGTTTTGGATAGTCCAACATGGGGACTATTGTTTTTGATAGTCCGGCATTGGGACTATCGTTTTGGATAGTCCGACATGGGGACTATCGTTTTGGATAGCCCGGCATTGGGACTATCGTTTTGGATAGTCCTGCATGGGGACTATCGTTTTGGATAGTCCGGCATGGGGACTATCGATTTGGATAGTCCGGCATGGGGACTATTGTTTTTGATAGTCCGGCATTGGGACTATCGTTTTGGATAGTCCGGCATGTTGACTATCGTTTTGGATAGTCCGGCATGGGGACTATCGTTTTGGATAGTCCGGCATGTTGACTATCGTTTTGGATAGTCCGGCATGGGGACTATCGTTTTGGATAGTCCGGCATGAAGACTATCGTTTTAAATAGTCCGGCATGGGGACTATCGTTTTGGATAGTCCGGCATGTGGACTATCGTTTTGGATAGTCCGGCATAGGGACTATTGTTTTGGATAGTCCGGCATGGGGACTATCGTTTTGGATAGTCCGGCATGGGGACTATCGTTTTGGATAGTCCGGTATGGGGACTATCATCGTTTTGGATAGTCCGGCATTGGGACTATCGTTTTGGATAGTCCGGCATGGGGACTATCGTTGTGGATAGTCCGGCATGGGGACTATCGTTTTGGATAGTCCGGCATGGGACTATCGTTTTGGATAGTCCGGCATGGAGACTATCGTTTTGGATAGTCCGGCATTTTGACTATCGTTTTGGATAGTCCGGCATGGGGACTATCGTTTTGGATAGTCCGACATGAAGACTATCGTTTTGGATAGTCCGGCATTGGGACTATCGTTTTATATAGTCCGGCATGGGGACTATCGTTTTGGATAGTCCGGCATGTTGACTATCGTTTTGGATAGTCCGACATGGGAACTATCGTTTTGGATAGTCCGGCATTGGGACTATCGTTTTGGATAGTCCGGCATAGAAACTATCGTTTTGGATAGTCCGGCATGGGGACTATCGTTTTGGATAGTCCGGCATGGGGACAATCGTTTTAGATAGTCTGACATTGGGACTATCGTTTTGGATAGTCCGGCATAGGGACTATCGTTTTAGATAGTCCGGCATAAGTACTATCGTTTTGGATAGTCCGGCATAAGTACTATCGTTTTGGATAGTCCGGCATGGGGACTATCGTTTTGGATAGTCCGGCATGTTGACTATCGTTTTGGATAGTCCGGCATGGGGACTATCGTTTTGGATAGTCCGGCATGGGGACTATCGTTTTGGATAGTCCGACATGAAGACTATCGTTTTGGATAGTCCGGCATTGGGACTATCGTTTTGGATAGTCTGGCATGGGAACTATCGTTTTGGATAGTCCGGCATTAGGACTATCGTTTTGGATAGTCCGGCATAAGGACTATCGTTTTGGATAGTCCAGCATTGGGATTATCGTTTTGGATAGTCAGGCACAAGGACTATCGTTTTGGATAGTCCTGCATGGGGACTATCGTTTTGGATAGTCAGGCATGGGGACTATCGTTTTGGATAGTCAGGCATGGGGACTATTGTTTTGGATAGTCCGGCATGGGGACTATCGTTTTGGATAGTCTGGCATAGGGACTATCATTTTGGATAGTCCGACATGGGGCCTATCGTTTTGGATAGTCCGGCATTGGGACTATCGTTTTGGATAGTCCGGCATGAAGACTATCGTTTTGGATAGTCCGAAATGGGGACTCTCGTTTTAGACAGTCCGGCATGGGGACTACCGTTTTGGATAGTCCGGCATGGGGACTATCGTTTTGGATAGTCCGGCATTGGGACTATCGTTTTGGATAGTCCGGCATGGGGACTATCGTTTTGGATAGTCCGGCATGGGGAGTATCGTTTTGGATAGTCCAACACGGGGACTATCGTTTTGGATAGTCCGGCATTGGGACTATCGTTTTGGATAATCCGGCATGGGGGATATCGTTTTGGATAGTCCGGCATGGGGACTATCGTTTTTGATAGTCCGGCATGGGGACTATCGTTTTGGATAGTCCGGCATGGGGACTATCGTTTTGGATAGTCCGGCATGGGGACTATCGTTTTGGATAGTCCGGCATGGGGACTATTGTTTTGGATAGTCCGGAACGGGGACTATCGTTTTGGATAGTCCGGCATGGGACTATCGTTTTGGATAGTCTGGCATGATGACTATCGTTTTGGATTGTCCGGCATGTTGACTATCGTTTTAGATAGTCCGGCATAAGGACTATGGTTTTGGATAGTCCGAAATGGTGACTATCGTTTTGGATAGTCCGACATGGGGATATCGTTTTAGATAGTCCGGCATGGGGACTATCGTTTTAGATAGTCCGGCATGGGGACTATCCTTTTGGATAGTCCGGCATGGGGACTATCGTTTTGGATAGTCAAGCAGGGGGACTATCGTTTTTAATAGTCCGGCATAAGGACTATCGTTTTGGATAGTCCGGCATGGGGACTACCGTATTGGATAGTCCGGCATGGGGACTATCGTTTTGGATAGTCCGGCATTGGGACTATCGTTTTATAATATAGTCCGGCATGGGGACTATCGTTTCGGATAGTCCGGCATGGGGACTATCGTTTTGGATAGTCCGGCATTGGGACTATCGTTTTGGATAGTCCGGCATGGGGACTATCGTTTTGGATAGTCCGGCATGGGGACTATCGTTTTGGATAGTCCACCACGGGGACTATCGTTTTGGATAGTCCGGCATTGGGACTATCGTTTTGGATAGTCCGGCATGGGGACTATCGTTTTGGATAGTCCGGCATGGGGACTATCGTTTTTGATAGTCCGGCATGGGGACTATCGTTTTGGATAGTCCGGCATGGGGACTATTGTTTTGGATAGTCCGGCATGGGGACTATCGTTTTGGATAGTCCGGCATGGGGACTATCGTTTTGGATAGTCCGGAACGGGGACTATCGTTTTGGATAGTCCGGCATGGGACTATCGTTTTGGATAGTCTGGCATGATGACTATCGTTTTGGATTGTCCGGCATGTTGAATATCGTTTTAGATAGTCCGGCATAAGGACTATCGTTTTGGATAGTCCGAAATGGTGACTATCGTTTTGGATAGTCCGACATGGGGACTATCGTTTAAGATAGCCCGGCATGGGGACTATCGTTTTAGATAGTCCGGCATGGGGACTATCCTTTTGGATAGTCCGGCATGGGGACTATCGTTTTGGATAGTCAAGCATGGGGACTATCGTTTTTAATAGTCCGGCATAAGGACTATCGTTTTGGATAGTCCAGCATTGGGACTATCGTTTTGGATAGTCCGGCATGGGGAATATCGTTTTGGATAGTCCGGCTAGGAAACTATCGTTTTGGATAGTCCGGCATGAGGACTATCGTTTTAAATAGTCCGGCATGGGGACTATCGTTTTGGATAGTCCGACATGAGGACTATCTTTTGGATAGTCCGGCACAGGGACCATTGTTTTGGATAGTCCGGCATAGGGACCATTGTTTTGGATAGTCCGACATGGGGACTATCGTTTTGGATTGTCCGGCATGGGGACTATCGTTTTGGATAGTCCGGCATGGGGACTATCGTTTTGGATAGTCCGGCGGGAGGACTATCGTTTTGGATAGTCCAGCTACGGGTTTATCGTTTTGGATAGTCGGACATGGGGACTATCGTTTTGGATAGTCCGGCATTGGGACTATCGTTTTGGATAGTCCGGCATTGGGACTATCGTTTTGGATAGTCCGGCATGTTGACTATCGTTTTGGATAGTCCGGCATAGAAACTATCGTTTTGGATAGTCCGGCATGGGGACTATCGTTTTGGATAGTCCGGCATGGGGACAATCGTTTTGGATAGTCCGGCATGGGGACTACCGTTTTGGATAGTCCGGCATGGGGACTATCGTTTTGGATAGTCCGGCATTGGGACTATCGTTTTATATATTCCGGCATGGGGACTATCGTTTCGGATAGTCCGGCATGGGGACTATCGTTTTGGATAGTCCGGCATTGGGACTATCGTTTTGGATAGTCCGGCATGGGGACTATCGTTTTGGATAGTCCGGCATGGGGACTATCGTTTTGGATAGTCCGGCATGGGGACTATCGTTTTGGATAGTCCGGCATGGGGACTATCGTTTTGGATAGTCCAACATGGGGACTATCGTTTTGGATAGTCCGGCATTGGGACTATCGTTTTTAATAGTCCGGCATAAGGACTATCGTTTTGGATAGTCCAGCATTAGGACTATCGTTTTGGATAGTCCGGCATGGGGACTATCGTTTTGGATAGTCCGGAATGGGGACTATCGTTTTGGATAGTCCGGCATGGGGACTATCGTTTTGGATAGTCCGGCATGGGGACTATCGTTTTGGATAGTCCGGCATGGGGACTATCGTTTTGATTAGTCCGACATGAGGACTATCGTTTTGGATAGTCCGGCATGGGGACCATCGTTTTGGATAGTCCGACATGGGGACTATTGTTTTGAATTGTCCGGCATGGGGACTATCGTTTTGGATAGTCCGGCATCGGGACTATCGTTTTGGATAGTCCGACATGGGGACTATCGTTTTGGATAGTCCGGCATTGGGACTATCGTTTTGGATAGTCCGGCATGTTGACTATCGTTTGGGATAGTCCGGCATGGAAACTATCGTTTTGGATAGTCCGGCATGGGGACTATCGTTTTGGATAGTCCGGCATGGGGACAATCGTTTTGGATAGTCTGACATAAGGACTATCATTTTGGATAGTCCGGCAGGGGGTCTATTGTTTTGGATAGTCCGGCATTGGGACTATCGTTTTGGATAGTCCGGCATTGGGACGATCGTTTTGGATAGTCCGGCATGGGGACTATCGTTTTGGATAGTCCGATATGAAGACTATCGTTTTGGATAGTCTGGCATTGGGACTATCGTTTTGGATAGTCCGGCATGGGGACTATCGTTTTAGATAGTCCGGCATAAGTACTATCGTTTTGGATAGTCCGGCAGGGGGACTATTGTTTTGGATAGTCCGGCATTGGGACTATCGTTTTGGATAGTCCGGCATTGGGACGATCGTTTTGGATAGTCCGGCATGGGGACTATCGTTTTGGATAGTCCGACATGAAGACTATCGTTTTGGATAGTCTGACATAAGGACTATCGTTTTGGATAGTCCGGCAGGGGGACTATTGTTTTGGATAGTCCGGCATTGGGACTATCGTTTTGGATAGTCCGGCATTGGGACGATCGTTTTGAATAGTCCTGCATGGGGACTATCGTTTTGGATAGTCCGACATGAAGTCTATCGTTTTGGATAGTCCGGCATTGGGACTATCGTTTTGGATAGTCTGGCATGGGGACTATCGTTTTGGATAGTCCGGCATTAGGACTATCGTTTTGGATAGTCCGGCATAAGGACTATCGTTTTGGATAGTCCAGCATTGGGACTATCGTTTTGGATAGTCAGGCACAAGGACTATCGTTTTGGATAGTCCTGCATGGGGACTATCTTTTTGGATAGTCAGGCATGGGGACTATCGTTTTGGATAGTCAGGCATGGGGACTATTGTTTTGGATAGTCCGGCATGGGGACTATCGTTTTGGATAGTCCGGCATGGGGACTATCATTTTGGATAGTCCGACATGGGGACTATCGTTTTGGATAGTCCGGCATTGGGACTATCGTTTTGGATAGTCCGGCATGAAGACTATCGTTTTGGATAGTCCGGCATGGGGACTATCGTTTTGGATAGTCCGACATGGGGACTATCGTTTTGGATAGTCCGGCATGGGGACTATCGTTTTGCATAGTCCGACATTGGGACTATCGTTTTGGATAGTCCGGCATGGGGACTATCCTTTTGGATAGTCCGGCATGGGGACTAGCGTTTTGGATAGTCTGGCATGGGGACTATCGTTTTAGGTAGTCCGGCATAAGTACTATCGTTTTGGATAGTCCGGCATGGGGACTATCGTTTTAGACAGTCCGGCATGTTGACTATCGTTTTGGATAGTCCGGCATGGGGACTATCGTTTTGGATAGTCCGGCATGGGGACTATCGTTTTGGATAGTCCGACATGAAGACTATCGTTTTGGATCGTCCGGCATTGGGACTATCGTTTTGGATAGTCTGGCATGGGGACTATCGTTTTGGATAGTCCGGCATTAGGACTATCGTTTTGGTTAGTCCGGCATAAGGACTATCGTTTTGGATAGTCCAGCATTGGGACTATCGTTTTGGATAGTCAGGCACAAGGACTATCGTTTTGGATAGTCCTGCATGGGGACTATCGTTTTGGATAGTCAGGCATGGGGACTATCGTTTTGGATAGTCAGGCATGGGGACTATTGTTTTGGATAGTGCGGCATGGGGACTATCGTTTTGGATAGTCCGGCATGGGGACTATCATTTTGGATAGTCCGACATGGGGACTATCGTTTTGGATAGTCCGGCATTGGACCTATCGTTTTGGATAGTCCGGCATGAAGACTATCGTTTTGGATAGTCCGGCATGAAGACTATCGTTTTGGATAGTCCGAAATGGGGACTCTCGTTTTAGACAGTCCGGCATGGGGACTATCGTTTTGGATAGTCCGGCATGGGGACTATCGTTTTGGATAGTCCGGCATGGGGACTATCGTTTTGCATAGTCCGACATTGGGACTATCGTTTTGGATAGTCCGGCATGGGGACTCTCGTTTTAGACAGTCCGGCATGGGGACTATCGTTTTGGATAGTCCGGCATGGGGACTATCGTTTTGGATAGTCCGGCATGGGGACTATCGTTTTGCATAGTCCGACATTGGGACTATCGTTTTGGATAGTCCGGCATGGGGACTATCCTTTTGGATAGTCCGGCATGGGGACTATCGTTTTGGATAGTCCGGCATGGGGACTATCGTTTTGGATAGTCCGGCATAAGTACTATCGTTTTGGATAGTCCGGCATGGGGACTATCGTTTTGGATAGTCCGGCATGGGGACAATCGTTTTGGATAGTCTAACATGGGGACTATCGTTTTGGATAGTCCGGCAGGGGGGCTATCGTTTTGGATAGTCCGGCATTGGGACTATCGTTTTGGATAGTCCGTCATTGGGACGATCGTTTTGGATAGTCCGGCATGGGGACTATCGTTTTGGATAGTCCGACATGAAGACTATCGTTTTGGATAGTCCGGCATTGGGACTATCGTTTTGGATAGTCCGGCATGGGGACTATCGTTTTGGATAATCCGGCATAAGGACTATCGTTTTAAATAGTCCAACATGGGGACTATCGTTTTGGATAGTCCGGCATTGGGACTATCGTTTTGGATAGTCCGGCATGTTTACTATCGTTTAGGATAGTCCGGCATGGGGACTATCGTTTAGGATAGTCCGGCATGGGGACTATCGTTTTGGATAGTCCGGCATGGGGACTATCGTTTTGTATAGTCCGGCATGGGGACTATCGTTTTGGATAGTCCGGCATGGGGACTATCGTTTTGGATAGTCTGGCATGTGGACTATCGTTTTGGATAGTCCGGCATGGGGACTATCGTTTTGGATAGTCCGGCATGGGGACTATCGTTTTGGATAGTCCGGCATGGGGACTATCGTTTTGGATAGTCCGGCATGGGGACAATCGTTTTGGATAGTCCGGCATGAGGACAATCGTTTTGGATAGTCCTGCATGGGGACTACCGTATTGGATAGTCCGGCATGGGGACTATCGTTTTGGATAGTCCGGCATTGGGACTATCGTTTTATAATATAGTCCGGCATGGGGACTATCGTTTCGGATAGTCCGGCATGGGGACTATCGTTTTGGATAGTCCGGCATTGGGACTATCGTTTTGGATAGTCCGGCATGGGGACTATCGTTTTGGATAGTCCGGCATGGGGACTATCGTTTTGGATAGTCCAACATGGGGACTATCGTTTTGGATAGTCCGGTATTGGGACTATCGTTTTGGATAGTCCGGCATGGAGACTATCGTTTTGGATAGTCCGGCATTGGGACTATCGTTTTTGATAGTCCGGCATGGGGACTATCGTTTTGGATAGTCCGGCATGGGGACTATCGTTTTGGATAGTCCGGCATGGGGACTATCGTTTTGGATAGTCCGGCATGGGGACTTACGTTTTGGATAGTCCGGCATGGGGACTATCGTTTTGGATAGTCCGGAACGGGGACTATCGTTTTGAATAGTCCGGCATGGGACTATCGTTTTGGATAGTCTGGCATGATGACTATCGTTTTGGATTGTCCGGCATGTTGACTATCGTTTTAGATAGTCCGGCATAAGGACTATCGTTTTGGATAGTCCGAAATGGTGACTATCGTTTTGGATAGTCCGACATAGGGACTATCGTTTTAGATAGTCCGGCATGGGGACTATCGTTTTAGATAGTCCGGCATGGGGACTATCCTTTTGGATAGTCCGGCATAAGGACTATCGTTTTGGATAGTCAAGCATGGGGACTATCGTTTTTAATAGTCCGGCATAAGGACTATCGTTTTGGATAGTCCAGCATTGGGACTATCGTTTTGGATAGTCCGGCATGGGGACTATCGTTTTGGATAGTCCGGCATGGGGACTATCGTTTTGGATAGTCCGGCATGGGGACTATCGTTTTCGATAGTCCGGCATGGGGACTATCGTTTTGGATAGTCCGACACTAGGACTATCTTTTGGATAATCCGGCATAGGGACCATCGTTTTGGATAGTCCGACATGGGGACTATCGTTTTGGATTGTCCGGCATGTGGACTATCGTTTTGGATAGTCCGGCGTGGGGACTATCGTTTTGGATAGTCCGGCGTGGGGACTATCGTTTTGGATAGTCCGGCATGTGGACTATCGTTTTGGATAGTCCGGCATGTGGACTATCGTTTTGGATAGTCCGGCATGGGGACTATCGTTTTGGATAGTCCGGCATGGGGACTATCGTTTTGGATAGTCCGGCATGGAGACAATCGTTTTGGATAGTCCGGCATGGGGACAATCGTTTTGGATAGTCCGGCATGGGGACTATCCTTTTGGATAGTCCGGCATGGGGACTATCGTTTTGGATAGTCCGGCATGGGGACTATCGTTTTGGATAGTCCGGAATAAGTACTATCGTTTTGGATAGTCCGGCATGGGGACTATCGTTTTGGATAGTCCGGCAGAGGGGCTATCGTTTTGGATAGTCCGGCATGGGGACTATCGTTTTGGATAGTCCGGCATGGGGACAATCGTTTTGGATAGTCTAACATGGGGACTATCGTTTTGGATAGTCCGGCAGGGGGGCTATCGTTTTGGATAGTCCGGCATTGGGACTATCGTTTTGGATAGTCCGTCATTGGGACGATCGTTTTGGATAGTCCGGCATGGGGACTATCGTTTTGGATAGTCCGACATGAAGACTATCGTTTTGGATAGTCCGGCATTGGGACTATCGTTTTATATAGTCCGGCATGGGGACTATCGTTTTGGATAGTCCGGCATGGGGACTATCATTTTGGATAGTCCGGCATGGGACTATCGTTTTGGATAGTCCGGCATTGGGACTATCGTTTTGGATAGTCCGGCATGGGGACTATCGTTTTGGATAATCCGGCATAAGGACTATCGTTTTAAATAGTCCAACATGGGGACTATCGTTTTGGATAGTCCGGCATTGGGACTATCGTTTTGGATAGTCCGGCATGTTGACTATCGTTTAGGATAGTCCGGCATGGGGACTATCGTTTAGGATAGTCCGGCATGGGGACTATCGTTTTGGATAGTCCGGCATTGGGACTATCGTTTTGGATAGTCCTGCATGGGGACTATCATTTTGGATAGTCCGGCATGAAGACTATCGTTTTGGATAGTCCGAAATGGGGACTCTCGTTTTAGACAGTCCGGCATGGGGACTATCGTTTTGGATAGTCCGGCATGGGGACTATCGTTTTGGATAGTCCGGCATGGGGACTATCGTTTTGGATAGTCCGGCATGGGGACTATCGTTTTGCATAGTCCGACATGGGGACTATCGTTTTGGATAGTCCGGCATGGGGACTATCCTTTTGGATAGTCCGGCATGGGGACTATCGTTTTGGATAGTCCGGCATGGGGACTATCGTTTTGGATAGTCCGGCATGGGGACTATCGTTTTGGATAGTCCGGCAAGGGGACTATCGTTTTGGATAGTCCGGCATGGGGACTATTGTTTTGGATAGTCCGGCATGTTGACTATCGTTTTGGATAGTCCGGCATGGGGACTATCGTTTTGGATAGTCCGGCATGGGGACTATCGTTTTGGATAGTCCGGCATGGGGACTATCGTTTTGGATAGTCTGACATGGGGACTATCGTTTTGGATAGTCCAACATGGGGACTATCGTTTTGGATAGTCCGGCATTGGGACTATCGTTTTGGATAGTCCGGCATGTTGACCATCGTTTAGGATAGTACGGCATGGGGACTATCGTTTTAGATAGTCCGGTATTGGGACTATCGTTTTGGATAGTCCGGCATGGGGACTATCGTTTTGGATAGTCCGGCATTGGGACTATCGTTTTTGATAGTCCGGCATGGGGACTATCGTTTTGGATAGTCCGGCATGGGGACTATCGTTTTGGATAGTCCGGCATGGGGACTATCGTTTTGGATAGTCCGGCATGGGGACTTACGTTTTGGATAGTCCGGCATGGGGACTATCGTTTTGGATAGTCCGGAACGGGGACTATCGTTTTGAATAGTCCGGCATGGGACTATCGTTTTGGATAGTCTGGCATGATGACTATCGTTTTGGATTGTCCGGCATGTTGACTATCGTTTTAGATAGTCCGGCATAAGGACTATCGTTTTGGATAGTCCGAAATGGTGACTATCGTTTTGGATAGTCCGACATAGGGACTATCGTTTTAGATAGTCCGGCATGGGGACTATCGTTTTAGATAGTCCGGCATGGGGACTATCCTTTTGGATAGTCCGGCATAAGGACTATCGTTTTGGATAGTCAAGCATGGGGACTATCGTTTTTAATAGTCCGGCATAAGGACTATCGTTTTGGATAGTCCAGCATTGGGACTATCGTTTTGGATAGTCCGGCATGGGGACTATCGTTTTGGATAGTCCGGCATGGGGACTATCGTTTTGGATAGTCCGGCATGGGGACTATCGTTTTCGATAGTCCGGCATGGGGACTATCGTTTTGGATAGTCCGACACTAGGACTATCTTTTGGATAATCCGGCATAGGGACCATCGTTTTGGATAGTCCGACATGGGGACTATCGTTTTGGATTGTCCGGCATGTGGACTATCGTTTTGGATAGTCCGGCGTGGGGACTATCGTTTTGGATAGTCCGGCGTGGGGACTATCGTTTTGGATAGTCCGGCATGTGGACTATCGTTTTGGATAGTCCGGCATGTGGACTATCGTTTTGGATAGTCCGGCATGGGGACTATCGTTTTGGATAGTCCGGCATGGGGACTATCGTTTTGGATAGTCCGGCATGGAGACAATCGTTTTGGATAGTCCGGCATGGGGACAATCGTTTTGGATAGTCCGGCATGGGGACTATCCTTTTGGATAGTCCGGCATGGGGACTATCGTTTTGGATAGTCCGGCATGGGGACTATCGTTTTGGATAGTCCGGCATGTTTACTATCGTTTTGGATAGTCCGGCATGGGGACTATCGTTTTGGATAGTCCGGCATGGGGACTATCGTTTTGGATAGTCCGGCATGTTTACTATCGTTTTGGATAGTCCGGCATGGGGACTATCGTTTTGGATAGTCCGGCATGGGGACTATCGTTTTGGATAGTCCGGCATTGGGACTATCGTTTTGGATAGTCCGGCATGGGGACTATCGTTTTGGATAGTCCAGCATTGGGACTATCGTTTTGGATAGTCCGGCATGGGGACTATCGTTTTGGATAGTCAGGCACAAGGACTATCGTTTTGGATAGTCCTGCATGGGGACTATCGTTTTGGATAGTCAGGCATGGGGACTATCGTTTTGGATAGTCCGGCATAGGGACTATCGTTTTGGATAGTCCGGCATGGGGACTATCATTTTGGATAGTCCGACATGGGGACTATCGTTTTGGATAGTCCGGCATTGGGACTATCGTTTTGAATAGTCCTGCATGGGGACTATCTTTTTGGATAGTCCGACACGGGGACTATCGTTTTAGATAGTCCGGCATGTTGACTATCGTTTTGGATAGTCCGGCATGTTTACTATCGTTTTGGATAGTCCGGCATGGGGACTATCGTTTTGGATAGTCCGGCATGGGGACTATCGTTTTTGATAGTCCGGCATGGGGACTATCGTTTTGGATAGTCCGGCATGTGGACTATCGTTTTGGATAGTCCGGCATGTGGACTATTGTTTTGGATAGTCCGGCATGAAGACTATCGTTTTGGATAGTCCGGCATGGGGACTATCGTTTTGGATAGTCCGGTATGGGGACTATCGTTTTGGATAGTCTGGCATTGGGACTATCGTTTTGGATAGTCCGGCATGGGGACTATCGTTGTGGATAGTCCGGCATGGGGACTATCGTTTTGGATAGTCCGGCATGGGACTATCGTTTTGGATAGTCTGGCATGGAGACTATCGTTTTGGATAGTCCGGCCTTTTGACTATCGTTTTGGATAGTCCGGCATGGGGACTATCGTTTTGGATAGTCCGGCATGGGGACTATCGTTTTGGATAGTCCGGCATGGGGACAATAGTTTTAGATAGTCTGACATGGGGACTATCGTTTTGGATAGTCCGGCAGGGGCGCTATCGTTTTGGATAGTCCGGCATTGGGACTATCGTTTTGGATAGTCCGTCATGGGGACGATCGTTTTGGATAGTCCGGCATGGGGACTATCGTTTTGGATAGTCCGACATGAAGACTATCGTTTTGGATAGTCCGGCATTGGGACTATCGTTTTATATAGTCCGGCATGGGGACTATCGTTTTGGATAGTCCGGCATGGGGACTATCTCTTTGGATAGTCCGGCATTGGGACTATCGTTTTGGATAGTCCGGCCTTGGAACTATCATTTTGGATAGTCCGGCATGGGGACTATCGTTTTGGATAGTCCGGCATGGGGACTATCGTTTTGGATAGTCCGGCATGTTGACTATCGTTTAGAATAGTCCGGCATGGGGACTATCGTTTTGGATAGTCCGGCATGGGGACTATCGTTTTGGATAGTCCGGCATGGGGACTATCGTTTTGGATAGTCCGGCATGTGGACTATCATTTTGGATAGTCCGGCATGGGGACTATCGTTTTGGATAGTCCGGCATGGGGACTATCGTTTTGGATAGTCCGGCATAGGGACTATCGTTTTGGATAGTCCGGCATGGGGACTATCGTTTTGGATAGTCCGGCATGGGGACTATAATTTTGGATAGTCCGGCATGGGGACTATCGTTTTGGATAGTCCGGCATGGGGACTATCGTTTTGGATAGTCCGGCATTGGGACTATCGTTTTGGATAGTCCGGCATGGGGACTATCGTTTTGGATAGTCCGGCATGGGGACTATCGTTTTGGATAGTCCGGCATGTGACTATAGTTTTGGATAGTCCGGCATGATGACTATCGTTTTGGATAGTCCGGCATGTTGACTATCGTTTTGGATAGTCCGGCATGTTGACTATCGTTTTGGATAGTCCGGCATGGGGACTACCGTTTTGGATAGTCCGGCATGGGGACTATCGTTTTGGATAGTCCGGCATGGGGACTATCTCTTTGGATAGTCCGGCATGGGGACTATCATTTTTGATAGTCCGACATGGGGACTATCGTTTTGGATAGTCCGCCATGGGGACTATCGTTTTGGATAGTCCGGCATGGGGATTATCGTTTTGGATAGTCCGGCATGGGGACTATCGTTTTGGATAGTTCAACATGGGGACTATCGTTTTGGATAGTCCGGCATTGGGACTATCGTTTTGGATAGTCCGGCATGTTGACTATCGTTTTGGATAGTCCGGCATTGGGACTATCGTTTTGGATAGTCCTGCATAGGGACTATCGTTTTGGATAGTCCGACATGGGGACTATCGTTTTGGATAGTCCGGCATGGGGACTATCGTTTTGGATAGTCCGGCATTGGGACTATCGTTTTATATAGTCCGGCATGGGGACTATCGTTTCGGATAGTCTGGCATGGGGACTATCGTTTTGGCTAGTCCGGCATTGGGACTATCGTTTTGGATAGTCCGGCATGGGGACTATCGTTTTGGATAGTCCTGTATGGGGACTATCGTTTTGGATAGTCCGGCATTGGGACTATCGTTTTATATAGTCCGGCATGGGGACTATCGTTTTGGATAGTCCGGCATGGGGACTATCGTTTTGGATAGTCCGGCATGGGGACCATCGTTTTGGATAGTCCGGCATGGGGACTATCGTTTTTGATAGTCCGGCATGGGGACTATCGTTTTGGATAGTATGTCATGGGGACTATCGTTTTGGATAGTCCGGCATGGGGACTATCGTTTTGGATAGTCCGTCATGGAGACTATCGTTTTTAATAGTCCGGCATGGGGACTATCGTTTTGGATAGTCCGGCACGGGGACTATCGTTTTGGATAGTCCGGCATGGTGACTATCGTTTTGGATAGTCCGGCATGTTGACTATCGTTTTAGATAGTATGGCATAAGGACTATCGTTTTGGATAGTCCGAAATGGTGACTATCGTTTTGGATAGTCCGACATGGGGACTATCGTTTTGGATAGTCCGGCATGGAGACTATCGTTTTGGATAGTCCGACATGGGTACTATCGTTTTGGATAGTCCGGCATTGGGACTATCGTTTTGGATAGTCCGGCATGTTGACTATCGTCTTGGAGTCCGGCATGGGGACTATCGTTTTGGATAGTCCGGCATGGGGACTATCGTTTTTGATAGTCCGGCATGGGGACTATCGTTTTGGATAGTCCGGCATGTGGACTATCGTTTTGGATAGTCCGGCATGTGGACTATTGTTTTGGATAGTCCGGCATGGGGACTATCGTTTTGGATAGTCCGGCATGGGGACTATCGTTTTGGATAGTCCGGCATGGGGACTATCGTTTTGGATAGTCCGGTATGGGGACTATCGTTTTGGATAGTCTGGCATTGGGACTATCGTTTTGGATAGTCCGGCATGGGGACTATCGTTGTGGATAGTCCGGCATGGGGACTATCGTTTTTGATAGTCCGGCATGGGACTATCGTTTTGGATAGTCTGGCATGGAGACTATCGTTTTGGATAGTCCGGCCTTTTGACTATCGTTTTGGATAGTCCGGCATGTTGACTATCGTTTAGAATAGTCCGGCATGGGGACTATCGTTTTGGATAGTCCGGCATGGGGACTATCGTTTTGGATAGTCCGGCATGGGGACTATCGTTTTGGATAGTCCGGCATGTGGACTATCATTTTGGATAGTCCGGCATGGGGACTATCGTTTTGGATAGTCCGGCATGGGGACTATCGTTTTGGATAGTCCGGCATAGGGACTATCGTTTTGGATAGTCCGGCATGGGGACTATCGTTTTGGATAGTCCGGCATGGGGACTATAATTTTGGATAGTCCGGCATGGGGACTATCGTTTTGGATAGTCCGGCATGGGGACTATCGTTTTGGATAGTCCGGCTTTGGGACTATCGTTTTGGATAGTCCGGCATGGGGACTATCGTTTTGGATAGTCCGGCATGGGGACTATCGTTTTGGATAGTCCGGCATGTGACTATAGTTTTGGATAGTCCGGCATGATGACTATCGTTTTGGATAGTCCGGCATGTTGACTATCGTTTTGGATAGTCCGGCATGTTGACTATCGTTTTGGATAGTCCGGCATGGGGACTACCGTTTTGGATAGTCCGGCATGGGGACTATCGTTTTGGATAGTCCGGCATGGGGACTATCTCTTTGGATAGTCCGGCATGGGGACTATCATTTTTGATAGTCCGACATGGGGACTATCGTTTTGGATAGTCCGCCATGGGGACTATCGTTTTGGATAGTCCGGCATGGGGATTATCGTTTTGGATAGTCCGGCATGGGGACTATCGTTTTGGATAGTTCAACATGGGGACTATCGTTTTGGATAGTCCGGCATTGGGACTATCGTTTTGGATAGTCCGGCATGTTGACTATCGTTTTGGATAGTCCGGCATTGGGACTATCGTTTTGGATAGTCCTGCATAGGTACTATCGTTTTGGATAGTCCGACATGGGGACTATCGTTTTGGATAGTCCGGCATGGGGACTATCGTTTTGGATAGTCCGGCATTGGGACTATCGTTTTATATAGTCCGGCATGGGGACTATCGTTTCGGATAGTCTGGCATGGGGACTATCGTTTTGGCTAGTCCGGCATTGGGACTATCGTTTTGGATAGTCCGGCATGGGGACTATCGTTTTGGATAGTCCTGTATGGGGACTATCGTTTTGGATAGTCCGGCATTGGGACTATCGTTTTATATAGTCCGGCATGGGGACTATCGTTTTGGATAGTCCGGCATGGGGACTATCGTTTTGGATAGTCCGGCATGGGGACCATCGTTTTGGATAGTCCGGCATGGGGACTATCGTTTTGGATAGTCCGGCATGGGGACTATCGTTTTTGATAGTCCGGCATGGGGACTATCGTTTTGGATAGTATGTCATGGGGACTATCGTTTTGGATAGTCCGGCATGGGGACTATCGTTTTGGATAGTCCGTCATGGAGACTATCGTTTTTAATAGTCCGGCATGGGGACTATCGTTTTGGATAGTCCGGCACGGGGACTATCGTTTTGGATAGTCCGGCATGGTGACTATCGTTTTGGATAGTCCGGCATGTTGACTATCGTTTTAGATAGTATGGCATAAGGACTATCGTTTTGGATAGTCCGAAATGGTGACTATCGTTTTGGATAGTCCGACATGGGGACTATCGTTTTGGATAGTCCGGCATGGAGACTATCGTTTTGGATAGTCCGACATGGGTACTATCGTTTTGGATAGTCCGGCATTGGGACTATCGTTTTGGATAGTCCGGCATGTTGACTATCGTCTTGGAGTCCGGCATGGGGACTATCGTTTTGGATAGTCCGGCATGGGGACTATCGTTTTTGATAGTCCGGCATGGGGACTATCGTTTTGGATAGTCCGGCATGTGGACTATCGTTTTGGATAGTCCGGCATGTGGACTATTGTTTTGGATAGTCCGGCATGGGGACTATCGTTTTGGATAGTCCGGCATGGGGACTATCGTTTTGGATAGTCCGGCATGGGGACTATCGTTTTGGATAGTCCGGTATGGGGACTATCGTTTTGGATAGTCTGGCATTGGGACTATCGTTTTGGATAGTCCGGCATGGGGACTATCGTTGTGGATAGTCCGGCATGGGGACTATCGTTTTTGATAGTCCGGCATGGGACTATCGTTTTGGATAGTCTGGCATGGAGACTATCGTTTTGGATAGTCCGGCCTTTGACTATCGTTTTGGATAGTCCGGCATGGGGACTATCGTTTTGGATAGTCCGGCATGGGGACTATCGTTTTGGATAGTCCGGCATGGGGACAATAGTTTTAGATAGTCTGACATGGGGACTATCGTTTTGGATAGTCCGGCAGGGGGGCTATCGTTTTGGATAGTCCGGCATTGGGACTATCGTTTTGGATAGTCCGTCATGGAGACGATCGTTTTGGATAGTCCGGCATGGGGACTATCGTTTTGGATAGTCCGGCATTGGGACTATAGTTTTATATAGTCCGGCATGGGGACTATCGTTTTGGATAGTCCGGCATGGGGACTATCTCTTTGGATAGTCCGGCATGTTGACTATCGTTTAGAATAGTCCGGCATGGGGACTATCGTTTTGGATAGTCCGGCATGGGGACTATCGTTTTGGATAGTCCGGCATTGGGACTATCGTTTTGGATAGTCAGGCATGGGGACTATCGTTTTGGATAGTCCGGCCTTGGAACTATCATTTTGGATAGTCCGGCATGGGGACTATCGTTTTGGATAGTCCGGCATGGGGACTATCGTTTTGGATAGTCCGGCATGGGGACTATCGTTTTGGATAGTCCGGCATGTTGACTATCGTTTAGAATAGTCCGGCATGGGGACTATCGTTTTGGATAGTCCGGCATGGGGACTATCGTTTTGGATAGTCCGGCATGGGGACTATCGTTTTGGATAGTCCGGCATTGGGACTATCGTTTTGGATAGTCAGGCATGGGGACTATCGTTTTGGATAGTCAGGCATGGGGACTATCGTTTAGGATAGTCCGGCATAGGGACTATCGTTTTGGATAGTCCGGCATGGGGACTATCATTTTGGATAGTCCAACATGGGCACTATCGTTTTTGATAGTCCCGCATTGGGACTATCGTTTTGGATAGTCCTGCATGGGTACTATCTTTTTGGATAGTCCGACATGGGGACTATCGTTTTGGATAGTCCGGCATTGGGACTATCGTTTTGGATAGTCCTGCATGGGGACTATCGTTTTGGATAGTCCGGCATGGGGACTATCGATTTGGATAGTCCGGCATGGGGACTATCGTTTTGGATAGTCCGGCATGGGGACTATCGTTTTGGATAGTCCAACATGGGGACTTTCGTTTTGGATAGTCCGGCATTGGGACTATCGTTTTGGATAGTCCAGCATTCTGACTATCGTTTTGGATAGTCCGGCATGGGGACTATCGTTTTGGATAGTCCGGCATGGGGACTATCGTTTTGGATAGTCCGGCATGGGACCTATCGTTTTGGATAGTCCGGCATGTGGACTATCGTTTTGGATAGTCCGGCATGTGGACTATTGTTTTGGGATAGTCCGGCATGGGGACTATCGTTTTTGGATAGTCCGGCATGGGGACTATCGTTTTGGATAGTCCTGTATGGGGACTATGGTTTTGGATAGTCCGGCATTGGGACTATCGTTTTGGATAGTCCGGCATGGGGACTATCGTTGTGGATAGTCCGGCATGGGGACTATCGTTTTGGATAGTCCGGCATGAGTACTATCGTTTTGGATAGTCCGGCATGGGGACTATCGTTTTGGATAGTCCGGCATGGGGACTATCGTTTTGGATAGTCCGGCATGGGGACTATCGTTTTGGATAGTATGTCATGGGGACTATCGTTTTGGATAGTCCGGCATGGGGACTATCGTTTTGGATAGTCCGGCATGGAGACTATCGTTTTGGATAGTCCGGCATGGGGACTATCGTTTTGGATAGTCCGGCACGGGGACTATCGTTTTGGATAGTCCGGCATGATGACTATCGTTTTGGATAGTCCGGCATGTTGACTATCGTTTTAGATAGTATGGCATAAGGACTATCGTTTTGGATAGTCCGAAATGGTGACTATCGTTTTGGATAGTCCGACATGGGGACTATCGTTTTGGATAGTCCGGCATGGGGACTATCGTTTTGGATAGTCCGGCATTGGGACTATCGTTTTGGATAGTCCGTCATTGCGACGATCGTTTTGGATAGTCCGGCATGGGGACTATCGTTTGGGATAGTCCGACATGAAGACTATCGTTTTGGATAGTCCGGCATTGGGACTATCGTTTTATATAGTCCGGCATGGGGACTATCGTTTTGGATAGTCCGGCATTGGGACTATCGTTTTGGATAGTCCGGCATGGGGACTATCGTTTTGGATAGTCCAGCATTGGGACTATCGTTTTGGATAGTCCGGCATGGGGACTATCGTTTTGGATAGTCAGGCACAAGGACTATCGTTTTGGATAGTCCTGCATGGGGACTATCGTTTTGGATAGTCAGGCATGGGGACTATCGTTTTGGATAGTCCTTCATAGGGACTATCGTTTTGGATAGTCCGGCATGGGGACTATCATTTTGGATAGTCCGACATGGGGACTATCGTTTTGGATAGTCCGGCATTGGGACTATCGTTTTGAATAGTCCTGCATGGGGACTATCTTTTTGGATAGTCCGACACGGGGACTATCGTTTTAGATAGTCCGGCATGTTGACTATCGTTTTGGATAGTCCGGCATGTTTACTATCGTTTTGGATAGTCCGGCATGGGGACTATCGTTTTGGATAGTCCGGCATGGGGACTATCGTTTTTGATAGTCCGGCATGGGGACTATCGTTTTGGATAGTCCGGCATTGGGACTATCGTTTTGGATAGTCCTGCATGGGGACTATCGTTTTGGATAGTCCGGCATGGGGACTATCGATTTGGATAGTCCGGCATGGGGACTATCGTTTTGGATAGTCCGGCATGGGGACTATCGTTTTGGATAGTCCAACATGGGGACTATCGTTTTGGATAGTCCGGCATTGGGACTATCGTTTTGGATAGTCCAGCATTCTGACTATCGTTTTGGATAGTCCGGCATGGGGACTATCGTTTTGGATAGTCCGGCATGGGGACTATCGTTTTGGATAGTCCGGCATGGGACCTATCGTTTTGGATAGTCCGGCATGTGGACTATCGTTTTGGATAGTCCGGCATGTGGACTATTGTTTTGGATAGTCCGGCATGGGGACTATCGTTTTGGATAGTCCGGCATGGGGACTATCGTTTTGGATAGTCCTGTATGGGGACTATGGTTTTGGATAGTCCGGCATTGGGACTATCGTTTTGGATAGTCCGGCATGGGGACTATCGTTGTGGATAGTCCGGCATGGGGACTATCGTTTTGGATAGTCCGGCATGAGTACTATCGTTTTGGATAGTCCGGCATGGGGACTATCGTTTTGGATAGTCCGGCATGGGGACTATCGTTTTGGATAGTCCGGCATGGGGACTATCGTTTTGGATATTATGTCATGGGGACTATCGTTTTGGATAGTCCGGCATGGGGACTATCGTTTTGGATAGTCCGGCATGGAGACTATCGTTTTGGATAGTCCGGCATGGGGACTATCGTTTTGGATAGTCCGGCATGGGGACTATCATTTTGGATAGTCCAACATGGGCACTATCGTTTTTGATAGTCCCGCATTGGGACTATCGTTTTGGATAGTCCTGCATGGGTACTATCTTTTTGGATAGTCCGACATGGGGACTATCGTTTTGGATAGTCCGGCATTGGGACTATCGTTTTGGATAGTCCTGCATGGGGACTATCGTTTTGGATAGTCCGGCATGGGGACTATCGATTTGGATAGTCCGGCATGGGGACTATCGTTTTGGATAGTCCGGCATGGGGACTATCGTTTTGGATAGTCCAACATGGGGACTTTCGTTTTGGATAGTCCGGCATTGGGACTATCGTTTTGGATAGTCCAGCATTCTGACTATCGTTTTGGATAGTCCGGCATGGGGACTATCGTTTTGGATAGTCCGGCATGGGGACTATCGTTTTGGATAGTCCGGCATGGGACCTATCGTTTTGGATAGTCCGGCATGTGGACTATCGTTTTGGATAGTCCGGCATGTGGACTATTGTTTTGGATAGTCCGGCATGGGGACTATCGTTTTGGATAGTCCGGCATGGGGACTATCGTTTTGGATAGTCCTGTATGGGGACTATGGTTTTGGATAGTCCGGCATTGGGACTATCGTTTTGGATAGTCCGGCATGGGGACTATCGTTGTGGATAGTCCGGCATGGGGACTATCGTTTTGGATAGTCCGGCATGAGTACTATCGTTTTGGATAGTCCGGCATGGGGACTATCGTTTTGGATAGTCCGGCATGGGGACTATCGTTTTGGATAGTCCGGCATGGGGACTATCGTTTTGGATAGTATGTCATGGGGACTATCGTTTTGGATAGTCCGGCATGGGGACTATCGTTTTGGATAGTCCGGCATGGAGACTATCGTTTTGGATAGTCCGGCATGGGGACTATCGTTTTGGATAGTCCGGCACGGGGACTATCGTTTTGGATAGTCCGGCATGATGACTATCGTTTTGGATAGTCCGGCATGTTGACTATCGTTTTAGATAGTATGGCATAAGGACTATCGTTTTGGATAGTCCGAAATGGTGACTATCGTTTTGGATAGTCCGACATGGGGACTATCGTTTTGGATAGTCCGGCATGGGGACTATCGTTTTGGATAGTCCGGCATTGGGACTATCGTTTTGGATAGTCCGTCATTGCGACGATCGTTTTGGATAGTCCGGCATGGGGACTATCGTTTGGGATAGTCCGACATGAAGACTATCGTTTTGGATAGTCCGGCATTGGGACTATCGTTTTATATAGTCCGGCATGGGGACTATCGTTTTGGATAGTCCGGCATTGGACTATCGTTTTGGATAGTCCGGCATGGGGACTATCGTTTTGGATAGTCCAGCATTGGGACTATCGTTTTGGATAGTCCGGCATGGGGACTATCGTTTTGGATAGTCAGGCACAAGGACTATCGTTTTGGATAGTCCTGCATGGGGACTATCGTTTTGGATAGTCAGGCATGGGGACTATCGTTTTGGATAGTCCTTCATAGGGACTATCGTTTTGGATAGTCCGGCATGGGGACTATCATTTTGGATAGTCCGACATGGGGACTATCGTTTTGGATAGTCCGGCATTGGGACTATCGTTTTGAATAGTCCTGCATGGGGACTATCTTTTTGGATAGTCCGACACGGGGACTATCGTTTTAGATAGTCCGGCATGTTGACTATCGTTTTGGATAGTCCGGCATGTTTACTATCGTTTTGGATAGTCCGGCATGGGGACTATCGTTTTGGATAGTCCGGCATGGGGACTATCGTTTTTGATAGTCCGGCATGGGGACTATCGTTTTGGATAGTCCGGCATTGGGACTATCGTTTTGGATAGTCCTGCATGGGGACTATCGTTTTGGATAGTCCGGCATGGGGACTATCGATTTGGATAGTCCGGCATGGGGACTATCGTTTTGGATAGTCCGGCATGGGGACTATCGTTTTGGATAGTCCAACATGGGGACTATCGTTTTGGATAGTCCGGCATTGGGACTATCGTTTTGGATAGTCCAGCATTCTGACTATCGTTTTGGATAGTCCGGCATGGGGACTATCGTTTTGGATAGTCCGGCATGGGGACTATCGTTTTGGATAGTCCGGCATGGGACCTATCGTTTTGGATAGTCCGGCATGTGGACTATCGTTTTGGATAGTCCGGCATGTGGACTATTGTTTTGGATAGTCCGGCATGGGGACTATCGTTTTGGATAGTCCGGCATGGGGACTATCGTTTTGGATAGTCCTGTATGGGGACTATGGTTTTGGATAGTCCGGCATTGGGACTATCGTTTTGGATAGTCCGGCATGGGGACTATCGTTGTGGATAGTCCGGCATGGGGACTATCGTTTTGGATAGTCCGGCATGAGTACTATCGTTTTGGATAGTCCGGCATGGGGACTATCGTTTTGGATAGTCCGGCATGGGGACTATCGTTTTGGATAGTCCGGCATGGGGACTATCGTTTTGGATATTATGTCATGGGGACTATCGTTTTGGATAGTCCGGCATGGGGACTATCGTTTTGGATAGTCCGGCATGGAGACTATCGTTTTGGATAGTCCGGCATGGGGACTATCGTTTTGGATAGTCCGGCACGGGGACTATCGTTTTGGATAGTCCGGCATGATGACTATCGTTTTGGATAGTCCGGCATGTTGACTATCGTTTTAGATAGTATGGCATAAGGACTATCGTTTTGGATAGTCCGAAATGGTGACTATCGTTTTGGATAGTCCGACATGGGGACTATCGTTTTGGATAGTCCGGCATGGGGACTATCGTTTTGGATAGTCCGGCATTGGGACTATCGTTTTGGATAGTCCGTCATTGCGACGATCGTTTTGGATAGTCCGTCATTGCGACGATCGTTTTGGATAGTCCGGCATGGGGACTATCGTTTGGGATAGTCCGACATGAAGACTATCGTTTTGGATAGTCCGGCATTGGGACTATCGTTTTATATAGTCCGGCATGGGGACTATCGTTTTGGATAGTCCGGCATTGGGACTATCGTTTTGGATAGTCCGGCATGGGGACTATCGTTTTGGATAGTCCAGCATTGGGACTATCGTTTTGGATAGTCCGGCATGGGGACTATCGTTTTGGATAGTCAGGCACAAGGACTATCGTTTTGGATAGTCCTGCATGGGGACTATCGTTTTGGATAGTCAGGCATGGGGACTATCGTTTTGGATAGTCCGGCATAGGGACTATCGTTTTGGATAGTCCGGCATGGGGACTATCATTTTGGATAGTCCGACATGGGGACTATCGTTTTGGATAGTCCGGCATTGGGACTATCGTTTTGAATAGTCCTGCATGGGGACTATCTTTTTGGATAGTCCGACACGGGGACTATCGTTTTAGATAGTCCGGCATGTTGACTATCGTTTTGGATAGTCCGGCATGTTTACTATCGTTTTGGATAGTCCGGCATGGGGACTATCGTTTTGGATAGTCCGGCATGGGGACTATCGTTTTTGATAGTCCGGCATGGGGACTATCGTTTTGGATAGTCCGGCATGTGGACTATCGTTTTGGATAGTCCGGCATGTGGACTATTGTTTTGGATAGTCCGGCATGGGGACTATCGTTTTGGATAGTCCGGCATGGGGACTATCGTTTTGGATAGTCCGGTATGGGGACTATCGTTTTGGATAGTCTGGCATTGGGACTATCGTTTTGGATAGTCCGGCATGGGGACTATCGTTGTGGATAGTCCGGCATGGGGACTATCGTTTTGGATAGTCCGGCATGGGACTATCGTTTTGGATAGTCTGGCATGGAGACTATCGTTTTGGATAGTCCGGCCTTTTGACTATCGTTTTGGATAGTCCGGCATGGGGACTATCGTTTTGGATAGTCCGGCATGGGGACTATCGTTTTAGATAGTCCGGCATGGGGACAATAGTTTTAGATAGTCTGACATGGGGACTATCGTTTTGGATAGTCCGGCAGGGGGGCTATCGTTTTGGATAGTCCGGCATTGGGACTATCGTTTTGGATAGTCCGTCATGGGGACGATCGTTTTGGATAGTCCGGCATGGGGACTATCGTTTTGGATAGTCCGACATGAAGACTATCGTTTTGGATAGTCCGGCATTGGGACTATCGTTTTATATAGTCCGGCATGGGGACTATCGTTTTGGATAGTCCGGCATGGGGACTATCTCTTTGGATAGTCCGGCATTGGGACTATCGTTTTGGATAGTCCGGCCTTGGAACTATCATTTTGGATAGTCCGGCATGGGGACTATCGTTTTGGATAGTCCGGCATGGGGACTATCGTTTTGGATAGTCCGGCATGTTGACTATCGTTTAGAATAGTCCGGCATTGGGACTATCGTTTTGGATAGTCCGGCATGGGGACTATCGTTTTGGATAGTCCGGCATGGGGACTATCGTTTTGGATAGTCCGGCATGTGGACTATCATTTTGGATAGTCCGGCATGGGGACTATCGTTTTGGATAGTCCGGCATGGGGACTATCGTTTTGGATAGTCCGGCATAGGGACTATCGTTTTGGATAGTCCGGCATGGGGACTATCGTTTTGGATAGTCCGGCATGGGGACTATAATTTTGGATAGTCCGGCATGGGGACTATCGTTTTGGATAGTCCGGCATGGGGACTATCGTTTTGGATAGTCCGGCATTGGGACTATCGTTTTGGATAGTCCGGCATGGGGACTATCGTTTTGGATAGTCCGGCATGGGGACTATCGTTTTGGATAGTCCGGCATGGGACTATAGTTTTGGATAGTCCGGCATGATGACTATCGTTTTGGATAGTCCGGCATGTTGACTATCGTTTTGGATAGTCCGGCATGTTGACTATCGTTTTGGATAGTCCGGCATGGGGACTACCGTTTTGGATAGTCCGGCATGGGGACTATCGTTTTGGATAGTCCGGCATGGGGACTATCTCTTTGGATAGTCCGGCATGGGGACTATCATTTTTGATAGTCCGACATGGGGACTATCGTTTTGGATAGTCCGCCATGGGGACTATCGTTTTGGATAGTCCGGCATGGGGATTATCGTTTTGGATAGTCCGGCATGGGGACTATCGTTTTGGATAGTTCAACATGGGGACTATCGTTTTGGATAGTCCGGCATTGGGAATATCGTTTTGGATAGTCCGGCATGTTGACTATCGTTTTGGATAGTCCGGCATGGGGACTATCGTTTTGGATAGTCAGGCATGGGGACTATCATTTTGGATAGTCCGACATAGGGACTATCGTTTTGGATAGTCCGGCATTGGGACTATCGTTTTGGATAGTCCTGCATAGGGACTATCGTTTTGGATAGTCCGACATGGGGACTATCGTTTTGGATAGTCCGGCATGGGGACTATCGTTTTGGATAGTCCGGCATTGGGACTATCGTTTTATATAGTCCGGCATGGGGACTATCGTTTTGGCTAGTCCGGCATTGGGACTATCGTTTTGGATAGTCCGGCATGGGGACTATCGTTTTGGATAGTCCTGTATGGGGACTATCGTTTTGGATAGTCCGGCATTGGGACTATCGTTTTATATAGTCCGGCATGGGGACTATCGTTTTGGATAGTCCGGCATGGGGACTATCGTTTTGGATAGTCCGGCATGGGGACCATCGTTTTGGATAGTCCGGCATGGGGACTATCGTTTTGGATAGTCCGGCATGGGGACTATCGTTTTTGATAGTCCGGCATGGGGACTATCGTTTTGGATAGTATGTCATTTGGACTATCGTTTTGGATAGTCCGGCATGGGGACTATCGTTTTGGATAGTCCGTCATGGAGACTATCGTTTTGGATAGTCCGGCATGGGGACTATCGTTTTGGATAGTCCGGCACGGGGACTATCGTTTTGGATAGTCCGGCATGGTGACTATCGTTTTGGATAGTCCGGCATGTTGACTATCGTTTTAGATAGTATGGCATAAGGACTATCGTTTTGGATAGTCCGAAATGGTGACTATCGTTTTGGATAGTCCGACATGGGGACTATCGTTTTGGATAGTCCGGCATGGAGACTATCGTTTTGGATAGTCCGACATGGGTACTATCGTTTTGGATAGTCCGGCATTGGGACTATCGTTTTGGATAGTCCGGCATGTTGACTATCGTCTTGGAGTCCGGCATGGGGACTATTTTTTGGATAGTCCGGCATGGGGACTATCGTTTTGGATAGTCCGCCATGGGGACAATCGTTTTGGATAGTCTGACATGTGGACTATCGTTTTGGATAGTCCAGCAGGGGGGCTATCGTTTTGGATAGTCCGGCATTGGGACTATCGTTTTGGATAGTCCGTCATTGGGACGATCGTTTTGGATAGTCCGGCATGGGCATGGGGACTATCGTTTTGGATAGTCCGACATGAAGACTATCGTTTTGGATAGTCCGGCATTAGGACTATCGTTTTATATAGTCCGGCATGGGGACTATCGTTTTGGATAGTCCGGCATGGGGACAATCGTTTTGGATAGTCTGACATGGGGACTATCGTTTTGGATAGTCCAGCAGGGGGGCTATCGTTTTGGATAGTCCGGCATTGGACTATCGTTTTGGATAGTCCGGCATGGGGACTATCGTTTTGGATAGTCCGGCATGGGGACTATCGTTTTGGATAGTCCGGCATGGGGACTATCGTTTTTGATAGTCCGGCATGGGGACTATCGTTTTGGATAGTATGTCATGGGGACTATCGTTTTGGATAGTCCGGCATGGGACTATCGTTTTGGATAGTCCGTCATGGAGACTATCGTTTTGGATAGTCCGGCATGGGGACTATCGTTTTGGATAGTCCGGCACGGGGACTATCGTTTTGGATAGTCCGGCATGGTGACTATCGTTTTGGATAGTCCGGCATGTTGACTATCGTTTTAGATAGTATGGCATAAGGACTATCGTTTTGGATAGTCCGAAATGGTGACTATCGTTTTGGATAGTCCGACATGGGGACTATCGTTTTGGATAGTCCGGCATGGAGACTATCGTTTTGGATAGTCCGACATGGGTACTATCGTTTTGGATAGTCCGGCATTGGGACTATCGTTTTGGATAGTCCGGCATGTTGACTATCGTCTTGGAGTCCGGCATGGGGACTATTTTTTGGATAGTCCGGCATGGGGACTATCGTTTTGGATAGTCCGGCATGGGGACAATCGTTTTGGATAGTCTGACATGTGGACTATCGTTTTGGATAGTCCAGCAGGGGGGCTATCGTTTTGGATAGTCCGGCATTTGGACTATCGTTTTGGATAGTCCGTCATTGGGACGATCGTTTTGGATAGTCGGCATGGGGACTATCGTTTTGGATAGTCCGACATGAAGACTATCGTTTTGGATAGTCCGGCATTAGGACTATCGTTTTATATAGTCCGGCATGGGGACTATCGTTTTGGATAGTCCGGCATGGGGACAATCGTTTTGGATAGTCTGACATGGGGACTATCGTTTTGGATAGTCCAGCAGGGGGGCTATCGTTTTGGATAGTCCGGCATTGGGACTATCGTTTTGGATAGTCCGGCATGGGGACTATCGTTTTGGATAGTCCGGCATGGGGACTATCGTTTTGGATAGTCCAGCATTGGGACTATCGTTTTGGATTGTCCGGCATAGGGACTATCGTTTTGGATAGTCAGGCACAAGGACTATCGTTTTGGATAGTCCTGCATGGGGACTATCGTTTTGGATAGTCAGGCGTGGGGACTATCGTTTTGGATAGTCAGGCATGGGGACTATCGTTTTGGATAGTCCGGCATGGGGACTATCGTTTTGGATAGTCCGGCATGGGGACTATCGTTTTGAATTGTCCGGCATGGGGACTATCATTTTGGATAGTCCGACATGGGGACTATCGTTTTGGATAGTCCGGCATTGGGACTATCGTTTTGGATAGTCCGGCATGGGGACTATCGATTTGGATAGTCCGGCATGGGGACTATCGTTTTAGATAGTCAGGCATTGAGACTATCGTTTTGGATAGTCCAACATGGGGACTATTGTTTTTGATAGTCCGGCATTGGGACTATCGTTTTGGATAGTCCGACATGGGGACTATCGTTTTGGATAGTCCGGCATTGGGACTATCGTTTTGGATAGTCCTGCATGGGGACTATCGTTTTGGATAGTCCGGCATGGGGACTATCGATTTGGATAGTCCGGCATGGGGACTATTGTTTTTGATAGTCCGGCATTGGGACTATCGTTTTGGATAGTCCGGCATGTGACTATCGTTTTGGATAGTCCGGCATGGGGACTATCGTTTTGGATAGTCCGGCATGTTGACTATCGTTTTGGATAGTCCGGCATGGGGACTATCGTTTTGGATAGTCCGGCATGAAGACTATCGTTTTAAATAGTCCGGCATGGGGACTATCGTTTTGGATAGTCCGGCATGTGGACTATCGTTTTGGATAGTCCGGCATAGGGACTATTGTTTTGGATAGCCCGGCATGGGGACTATCGTTTTGGATAGTCCGGCATGGGGACTATCGTTTTGGATAGTCCGGTATGGGGACTATCATCGTTTTGGATAGTCCGGCATTGGGACTATCGTTTTGGATAGTCCGGCATGGGGACTATCGTTGTGGATAGTCCGGCATGGGGACTATCGTTTTGGACAGTCTGGCATGGGACTATCGTTTTGGATAGTCCGGCATGGAGACTATCGTTTTGGATAGTCCGGCATTTTGACTATCGTTTTGGATAGTCCGGCATGGGGACTATCGTTTTGGATAGTCCGACATGAAGACTATCGTTTTGGATAGTCCGGCATTTGGACTATCGTTTTTATATAGTCCGGCATGGGGACTATCGTTTTGGATAGTCCGGCATGGGGACTATCGTTTTGGATAGTCAGGCATAGGGACTATCGTTTTGGATAGTCAGGCATAGGGACTATCGTTTTGGATAGTCCGGCATGGGGACTATCGTTTTGGATAGTCCGTTATGGGGACTATCATTTTGGATAGTCCGACATGGGGACTATCGTTTTGGATAGTCCGGCATTGGGACTATCGTTTTGGATAGTCCTGCATGGGGACTATCGTTTTGGATAGTCCGACATGGGGACTATCGTTTTGGATAGTCCGGCATTGGGACTATCGTTTTGGATAGTCCTGCATGGGGACTATCGTTTTGGATAGTCCGGCATGGGGCTATCGTTTTGGATAGTCCGGCATTGGGACTATCGTTTTGGATAGTCCGTCATGGGGACGATCGTTTTGGCTAGTCCGGCATGGGGACTATCGTTTTGGATAGTCCGACATGAAGACTATCGTTTTGGATAGTCCGGCATTGGGACTATCGTTTTATATAGTCGGCATGGGGACTATCGTTTTGGATAGTCCGGCATGGGGACTATCTCTTTGATAGTCCGGCATTGGGACTATCGTTTTGGATAGTCCGGCCTTGGAACTATCATTTTGGATAGTCCGGCATGGGGACTATCGTTTTGGATAGTCCGGCATGGGGACTATCGTTTTGGATAGTCGCATGTTGACTATCGTTTAGAATAGTCCGGCATGGGGACTATCGTTTTGGATAGTCCGGCATGGGGACTATCGTTTTGGATAGTCCGGCATTGGGACTATCGTTTTGGATAGTCCGGCATGGGGACTATCGTTTTGGATAGTCCGGCATGGGGACTATCGTTTTGGATAGTCCGGCATGGGACTATAGTTTTGGATAGTCCGGCATGATGACTATCGTTTTGGATAGTCCGGCATGTTGACTATCGTTTTGGATAGTCCGGCATGTTGACTATCGTTTTGGATAGTCCGGCATGGGGACTACCGTTTTGGATAGTCCGGCATGGGGACTATCGTTTTGGATAGTCCGGCATGGGGACTATCTCTTTGGATAGTCCGGCATGGGGACTATCATTTTTGATAGTCCGACATGGGGACTATCGTTTTGGATAGTCCGCCATGGGGACTATCGTTTTGGATAGTCGGCATGGGGATTATCGTTTTGGATAGTCCGGCATGGGGACTATCGTTTTGGATAGTTCAACATGGGGACTATCGTTTTGGGTAGTCCGGCATTGGGACTATCGTTTTGGATAGTCCGGCATGTTGACTATCGTTTTGGATAGTCCGGCATGGGGACTATCGTTTTGGATAGTCAGGCATGGGGACTATCATTTTGGATAGTCCGACATAGGGACTATCGTTTTGGATAGTCCGGCATTGGGACTATCGTTTTGGATAGTCCTGCATAGGGACTATCGTTTTGGATAGTCCGACATGGGGACTATCGTTTTGGATAGTCCGGCATGGGGACTATCGTTTTGGATAGTCCGGCATTGGGACTATCGTTTTATATAGTCCGGCATGGGGACTATCGTTTCGGATAGTCTGGCATGGGGACTATCGTTTTGGCTAGTCCGGCATTGGGACTATCGTTTTGGATAGTCCGGCATGGGGACTATCGTTTTGGATAGTCCGGCATGGGGACTATCGTTTTGGATAGTCCTGTATGGGGACTATCGTTTTGGATAGTCCGGCATTGGGACTATCGTTTTATATAGTCCGGCATGGGGACTATCGTTTTGGATAGTCCGGCATGGGGACTATCGTTTTGGATAGTCCGGCATGGGGACCATCGTTTTGGATAGTCCGGCATGGGACTATCGTTTTGGATAGTCCGGCATGGGGACTATCGTTTTTGATAGTCCGGCATGGGACTATCGTTTTGGATAGTATGTCATGGGGACTATCGTTTTGGATAGTCCGGCATGGGGACTATCGTTTTGGATAGTCCGTCATGGAGACTATCGTTTTGGATAGTCCGGCATGGGGACTATCGTTTTTGGATAGTCCGGCACGGGACTATCGTTTTGGATAGTCCGGCATGGTGACTATCGTTTTGGATAGTCCGGCATGTTGACTATCGTTTTAGATAGTATGGCATAAGGACTATCGTTTTGGATAGTCCGAAATGGTGACTATCGTTTTGGATAGTCCGACATGGGGACTATCGTTTTGGATAGTCCGGCATGGAGACTATCGTTTTGGATAGTCCGACATGGGTACTATCGTTTTGGATAGTCCGGCATTGGGACTATCGTTTTGGATAGTCCGGCATGTTGACTATCGTCTTGGAGTCCGGCATGGGGACTATTTTTTGGATAGTCCGGCATGGGGACTATCGTTTTGGATAGTCCGGCATGGGGACAATCGTTTTGGATAGTCTGACATGTGGACTATCGTTTTGGATAGTCCAGCAGGGGGGCTATCGTTTTGGATAGTCCGGCATTGGGACTATCGTTTTGGATAGTCCGTCATTGGGACGATCGTTTTGGATAGTCCGGCATGGGGACTATCGTTTTGGATAGTCCGACATGAAGACTATCGTTTTGGATAGTCCGGCATTAGGACTATCGTTTTATATAGTCCGGCATGGGGACTATCGTTTTGGACTAGTCCGGCATGGGGACAATCGTTTTGGATAGTCTGACATGGGGACTATCGTTTTGGATAGTCCAGCAGGGGGCTATCGTTTTGGATAGTCCGGCATTGGGACTATCGTTTTGGATAGTCCGGCATGGGACTATCGTTTTGGATAGTCCGGCATGGGGACTATCGTTTTGGATAGTCCAGCATTGGGACTATCGTTTTGGATTGTCCGGCATAGGGACTATCGTTTTGGATAGTCAGGCACAAGGACTATCGTTTTGGAGAGTCCTGCATGGGGACTATCGTTTTGGATAGTCAGGCGTGGGGACTATCGTTTTGGATAGTCAGGCATGGGGACTATCGTTTTGGATAGTCCGGCATGGGGACTATCGTTTTGGATAGTCCGGCATGGGGACTATCGTTTTGAATTGTCCGGCATGGGGACTATCATTTTGGATAGTCCGACATGGGGACTATCGTTTTGGATAGTCCGGCATTGGGACTATCGTTTTGGATAGTCCGGCATGGGGACTATCGATTTGGATAGTCCGGCATGGGGACTATCGTTTTAGATAGTCAGGCATTGAGACTATCGTTTTGGATAGTCCAACATGGGGACTATTGTTTTTGATAGTCCGGCATTGGGACTATCGTTTTGGATAGTCCGACATGGGGACTATCGTTTTGGATAGTCCGGCATTGGGACTATCGTTTTGGATAGTCCTGCATGGGGACTATCGTTTTGGATAGTCCGGCATGGGGACTATCGATTTGGATATACCGGCATGGGGACTATTGTTTTTGATAGTCCGGCATTGGGACTATCGTTTTGGATAGTCCGGCATGTTGACTATCGTTTTGGATAGTCCGGCATGGGGACTATCGTTTTGGATAGTCCGGCATGTTGACTATCGTTTTGGATAGTCCGGCATGGGGACTATCGTTTTGGATAGTCCGGCATGAAGACTATCGTTTTAAATAGTCCGGCATGGGGACTATCGTTTTGGATAGTCCGGCATGTGGACTATCGTTTTGGATAGTCCGGCATAGGGACTATTGTTTTGGATAGTCCGGCATGGGGACTATCGTTTTGGATAGTCCGGCATGGGGACTATCGTTTTGGATAGTCCGGTATGGGGACTATCATCGTTTTGGATAGTCCGGCATTGGGACTATCGTTTTGGATAGTCCGGCATGGGGACTATCGTTGTGGATAGTCCGGCATGGGGACTATCGTTTTGGACAGTCTGGCATGGGACTATCGTTTTGGATAGTCCGGCATGGAGACTATCGTTTTGGATAGTCCGGCATTTTGACTATCGTTTTGGATAGTCCGGCATGGGGACTATCGTTTTGGATAGTCCGACATGAAGACTATCGTTTTGGATAGTCCGGCATTGGGACTATCGTTTTATATAGTCCGGCATGGGGACTATCGTTTTGGATAGTCCGGCATGGGGACTATCGTTTTGGATAGTCAGGCATAGGGACTATCGTTTTGGATAGTCAGGCATAGGGACTATCGTTTTGGATAGTCCGGCATGGGGACTATCGTTTTGGATAGTCCGGCATGGGGACTATCATTTGGGATAGTCCGACATGGGGACTATCGTTTTGGATAGTCCGGCATTGGGACTATCGTTTTGGATAGTCCTGCATGGGGACTATCGTTTTGGATAGTCCGACATGGGGACTATCGTTTTGGATAGTCCGGCATTGGGACTATCGTTTTGGATAGTCCTGCATGGGGACTATCGTTTTGGATAGTCCGGCATGGGGGCTATCGTTTTGGATAGTCCGGCATTGGGACTATCGTTTTGGATAGTCCGTCATGGGGACGATCGTTTTGGCTAGTCCGGCATGGGGACTATCGTTTTGGATAGTCCGACATGAAGACTATCGTTTTGGATAGTCCGGCATTGGGACTATCGTTTTATATAGTCCGGCATGGGGACTATCGTTTTGGATAGTCCGGCATGGGGACTATCTCTTTGGATAGTCCGGCATTGGGACTATCGTTTTGGATAGTCCGGCCTTGGAACTATCATTTTGGATAGTCCGGCATGGGGACTATCGTTTTGGATAGTCCGGCATGGGGACTATCGTTTTGGATAGTCCGGCATGTTGACTATCGTTTAGAATAGTCCGGCATGGGGACTATCGTTTTGCATAGTCCGGCATGGGGACTATCGTTTTGGATAGTCCGGCATGGGGACTATCTCTTTGGATAGTCCGGCATGGGGACTATCATTTTTGATAGTCCGACATGGGGACTATCGTTTTGGATAGTCCGCCATGGGGACTATCGTTTTGGATAGTCCGGCATGGGGATTATCGTTTTGGATAGTCCGGCATGGGGACTATCGTTTTGGATAGTTCAACATGGGGACTATCGTTTTGGATAGTCCGGCATTGGGACTATCGTTTTGGATAGTCCGGCATGTTGACTATCGTTTTGGATAGTCTGGCATGGGGACTATCGTTTTGGATAGTCAGGCATGGGGACTATCATTTTGGATAGTCCGACATAGGGACTATCGTTTTGGATAGTCCGGCATTGGGACTATCGTTTTGGATAGTCCGGCATTGGGACTATCGTTTTATATAGTCCGGCATGGGGACTATCGTTTCGGATAGTCTGGCATGGGGACTATCGTTTTGGCTAGTCCGGCATTGGGACTATCGTTTTGGATAGTCCGGCATGGGGACTATCGTTTTGGATAGTCCGGCATGGGGACTATCGTTTTGGATAGTCCTGTATGGGGACTATCGTTTTGGATAGTCCGGCATTGGGACTATCGTTTTATATAGTCCGGCATGGGGACTATCGTTTTGGATAGTCCGGCATGGGGACTATCGTTTTGGATAGTCCGGCATGGGGACCATCGTTTTGGATAGTCCGGCATGGGGACTATCGTTTTGGATAGTCCGGCATGGGGACTATCGTTTTTGATAGTCCGGCATGGGGACTATCGTTTTGGATAGTATGTCATGGGGACTATCGTTTTGGATAGTCCGGCATGGGGACTATCGTTTTGGATAGTCCGTCATGGAGACTATCGTTTTGGATAGTCCGGCATGGGGACTATCGTTTTGGATAGTCCGGCACGGGGACTATCGTTTTGGATAGTCCGGCATGGTGACTATCGTTTTGGATAGTCCGGCATGTTGACTATCGTTTTAGATAGTATGGCATAAGGACTATCGTTTTGGATAGTCCGAAATGGTGACTATCGTTTTGGATAGTCCGACATGGGGACTATCGTTTTGGATAGTCCGGCATGGAGACTATCGTTTTGGATAGTCCGACATGGGTACTATCGTTTTGGATAGTCCGGCATTGGGACTATCGTTTTGGATAGTCCGGCATGTTGACTATCGTCTTGGAGTCCGGCATGGGGACTATTTTTTGGATAGTCCGGCATGGGGACTATCGTTTTGGATAGTCCGGCATGGGGACAATCGTTTTGGATAGTCTGACATGTGGACTATCGTTTTGGATAGTCCAGCAGGGGGGCTATCGTTTTGGATAGTCCGGCATTGGGACTATCGTTTTGGATAGTCCGTCATTGGGACGATCGTTTTGGATAGTCCGGCATGGGGACTATCGTTTTGGATAGTCCGACATGAAGACTATCGTTTTGGATAGTCCGGCATTAGGACTATCGTTTTATATAGTCCGGCATGGGGACTATCGTTTTGGATAGTCCGGCATGGGGACAATCGTTTTGGATAGTCTGACATGGGGACTATCGTTTTGGATAGTCCAGCAGGGGGGCTATCGTTTTGGATAGTCCGGCATTGGGACTATCGTTTTGGATAGTCCGGCATGGGGACTATCGTTTTGGATAGTCCGGCATGGGGACTATCGTTTTGGATAGTCCAGCATTGGGACTATCGTTTTGGATTGTCCGGCATAGGGACTATCGTTTTGGATAGTCAGGCACAAGGACTATCGTTTTGGATAGTCCTGCATGGGGACTATCGTTTTGGATAGTCAGGCGTGGGGACTATCGTTTTGGATAGTCAGGCATGGGGACTATCGTTTTGGATAGTCCGGCATGGGGACTATCGTTTTGGATAGTCCGGCATGGGGACTATCGTTTTGAATTGTCCGGCATGGGGACTATCATTTTGGATAGTCCGACATGGGGACTATCGTTTTGGATAGTCCGGCATTGGGACTATCGTTTTGGATAGTCCGGCATGGGGACTATCGATTTGGATAGTCCGGCATGGGGACTATCGTTTTAGATAGTCAGGCATTGAGACTATCGTTTTGGATAGTCCAACATGGGGACTATTGTTTTTGATAGTCCGGCATTGGGACTATCGTTTTGGATAGTCCGACATGGGGACTATCGTTTTGGATAGTCCGGCATTGGGACTATCGTTTTGGATAGTCCTGCATGGGGACTATCGTTTTGGATAGTCCGGCATGGGGACTATCGATTTGGATAGTCCGGCATGGGGACTATTGTTTTTGATAGTCCAGCATTGGGACTATCGTTTTGGATAGTCCGGCATGTTGACTATCGTTTTGGATAGTCCGGCATGGGGACTATCGTTTTGGATAGTCCGGCATGTTGACTATCGTTTTGGATAGTCCGGCATGGGGACTATCGTTTTGGATAGTCCGGCATGAAGACTATCGTTTTAAATAGTCCGGCATGGGGACTATCGTTTTGGATAGTCCGGCATGTGGACTATCGTTTTGGATAGTCCGGCATAGGGACTATTGTTTTGGATAGTCCGGCATGGGGACTATCGTTTTGGATAGTCCGGCATGGGGACTATCGTTTTGGATAGTCCGGTATGGGGACTATCATCGTTTTGGATAGTCCGGCATTGGGACTATCGTTTTGGATAGTCCGGCATGGGGACTATCGTTGTGGATAGTCCGGCATGGGGACTATCGTTTTGGACAGTCTGGCATGGGACTATCGTTTTGGATAGTCCGGCATGGAGACTATCGTTTTGGATAGTCCGGCATTTTGACTATCGTTTTGGATAGTCCGGCATGGGGACTATCGTTTTGGATAGTCCGACATGAAGACTATCGTTTTGGATAGTCCGGCATTGGGACTATCGTTTTATATAGTCCGGCATGGGGACTATCGTTTTGGATAGTCCGGCATGGGGACTATCGTTTTGGATAGTCAGGCATAGGGACTATCGTTTTGGATAGTCAGGCATAGGGACTATCGTTTTGGATAGTCCGGCATGGGGACTATCGTTTTGGATAGTCCGGCATGGGGACTATCATTTTGGATAGTCCGACATGGGGACTATCGTTTTGGATAGTCCGGCATTGGGACTATCGTTTTGGATAGTCCTGCATGGGGACTATCGTTTTGGATAGTCCTGCATGGGGACTATCGTTTTGGATAGTCCGACATGGGGACTATCGTTTTGGATAGTCCGGCATTGGGACTATCGTTTTGGATAGTCCTGCATGGGGACTATCGTTTTGGATAGTCCGGCATGGGGGCTATCGTTTTGGATAGTCCGGCATTGGGACTATCGTTTTGGATAGTCCGTCATGGGGACGATCGTTTTGGCTAGTCCGGCATGGGGACTATCGTTTTGGATAGTCCGACATGAAGACTATCGTTTTGGATAGTCCGGCATTGGGACTATCGTTTTATATAGTCCGGCATGGGGACTATCGTTTTGGATAGTCCGGCATGGGGACTATCTCTTTGGATAGTCCGGCATTGGGACTATCGTTTTGGATAGTCCGGCCTTGGAACTATCATTTTGGATAGTCCGGCATGGGGACTATCGTTTTGGATAGTCCGGCATGGGGACTATCGTTTTGGATAGTCCGGCATGTTGACTATCGTTTAGAATAGTCCGGCATGGGGACTATCGTTTTGCATAGTCCGGCATGGGGACTATCGTATTGGATAGTCCGGCATGGGGACTATCGTTTTGGATAGTCCGGCATGTGGACTATCATTTTGGATAGTCCGGCATGGGGACTATCGTTTTGGATAGTCCGGCATGGGGACTATCGTTTTGGATAGTCCGGCATAGGGACTATCGTTTTGGATAGTCCGGCATGGGGACTATCGTTTTGGATAGTCCGGCATGGGGACTATCGTTTTGGATAGTCCGGCATGGGGACTATCGTTTTGGATAGTCCGGCATGGGGACTATCGTTTTGGATAGTCCGGCATTGGGACTATCGTTTTGGATAGTCCGGCATGGGGACTATCGTTTTGGATAGTCCGGCATGGGGACTATCGTTTTGGATAGTCCGGCATGGGACTATAGTTTTGGATAGTCCGGCATGATGACTATCGTTTTGGATAGTCCGGCATGTTGACTATCGTTTTGGATAGTCCGGCATGTTGACTATCGTTTTGGATAGTCCGCCATGGGGACTACCGTTTTGGATAGTCCGGCATGGGGACTATCGTTTTGGATAGTCCGGCATGGGGACTATCTCTTTGGATAGTCCGGCATGGGGACTATCATTTTTGATAGTCCGACATGGGGACTATCGTTTTGGATAGTCCGCCATGGGGGCTATCGTTTTGGATAGTCCGGCATGGGGATTATCGTTTTGGATAGTCCGGCATGGGGACTATCGTTTTGGATAGTTCAACATGGGGACTATCGTTTTGGATAGTCCGGCATTGGGACTATCGTTTTGGATAGTCCGGCATGTTGACTATCGTTTTGGATAGTCCGGCATGAGGACTATCGTTTTGGATAGTCAGGCATGGGGACTATCATTTTGGATAGTCCGACATAGGGACTATCGTTTTGGATAGTCCGGCATTGGGACTATCGTTTTGGATAGTCCTGCATAGGGACTATCGTTTTGGAGAGTCCGACATGGGGACTATCGTTTTGGATAGTCCGGCATGGGGACTATCGTTTTGGATAGTCCGGCATTGGGACTATCGTTTTATATAGTCCGGCATGGGGACTATCGTTTCGGATAGTCTGGCATGGGGACTATCGTTTTGGATAGTCCGGCATTGGGACTATCGTTTTGGATAGTCCGGCATGGGGACTATCGTTTTGGATAGTCCGGCATGGGGACTATCGTTTTGGATAGTCCTGTATGGGGACTATCGTTTTGGATAGTCCGGCATTGGGACTATCGTTTTATATAGTCCGGCATGGGGACTATCGTTTTGGATAGTCCGGCATTGGGGACTATCGTTTTGGATAGTTCGGCATGGGGACCATCGTTTTGGATAGTCCGGCATGGGGACTATCGTTTTGGATAGTCCGGCATGGGGACTATCGTTTTTGATAGTCCGGCATGGGGACTATCGTTTTGGATAGTATGTCATGGGGACTATCGTTTTGGATAGTCCGGCATGGGACTATCGTTTTGGATAGTCCGTCTTGGAGACTATCGTTTTGGATAGTCCGGCATGGGGACTATCGTTTTGGATAGTCCGGCCCGGGGACTATCGTTTTGGATAGTCCGGCATGATGACTATCGTTTTGGATAGTCCGGCATGTTGACTATCGTTTTAGATAGTATGGCATAAGGACTATCGTTTTGGATAGTCCGAAATGGTGACTATCGTTTTGGATAGTCCGACATGGGGACTATCGTTTTGGATAGTCCGGCATGGAGACTATCGTTTTGGATAGTCCGACATGGGTACTATCGTTTTGGATAGTCCGGCATTGGGACTATCGTTTTGGATAGTCCGGCATGTTGACTATCGTCTTGGAGTCCGGCATGGGGACTATTTTTTGGATAGTCCGGCATGGGGACTATCGTTTTGGATAGTCCGGCATGGGGACAATCGTTTTGGATAGTCTGACATGGGACTATCGTTTTGGATAGTCCAGCAGGGGGGCTATCGTTTTGGATAGTCCGGCATTGGGACTATCGTTTTGGATAGTCCGTCATTGGGACGATCGTTTTGGATAGTCCGGCATGGGGACTATCGTTTTGGATAGTCCGACATGAAGACTATCGTTTTGGATAGTCCGGCATTAGGACTATCGTTTTATATAGTCCGGCATGGGGACTATCGTTTTGGATAGTCCGGCATGGGGACAATCGTTTTGGATAGTGTGACATGGGGACTATCGTTTTGGATAGTCCAGCAGGGGGGCTATCGTTTTGGATAGTCCGGCATTGGGACTATCGTTTTGGATAGTCCGGCATGGGGACTATCGTTTTGGATAGTCCGGCATGGGGACTATCGTTTTGGATAGTCCAGCATTGGGACTATCGTTTTGGATTGTCCGGCATAGGGACTATCGTTTTGGATAGTCAGGCACAAGGACTATCGTTTTGGATAGTCCTGCATGGGAGTAGTGTCAAATTGTTGGTGCTGGCTCAGTTCAAGGTCACCTGAGGGATGACGTCATCGAGGTCAATGACCTCACCGATGACGTCATCGATGACGTCATCGATTGCGTCATCGATGACGTCATCACCTATGACGTCATTTCGATGACGTCACACCCATGACGTCACAGAAATGACGAGCTGATGACGTCATCACCCCTTACGTCATCAAAATGACGTCACCGACGCCACTAAGGTCAAGGTCACGCCGAAACTTAAAATTTTTTGGCACTTTGCCGTTTCTCGCACTACGCTCCGAGTTTCAGTCAGAGTCCCCGTGACCTTGACCACTTGGAGCGAATATTCGACGAGAAACGGCAAAAGTGCCAAGTTAAACTCGAGTTTCTGACATGACTCTGCCTAAACGGCCAATCGGTTATCCCTCAGGTGACCTTGAACCAGCACAACACCAACAATTTGATATTACTGTGACCTAGAAAACCTAACAAAGGAGCGCCGACACCGATGCGCACCCCACGACAGTCACCGAGCGACTGACCTCCAGGCTCCGCGTACTCTAGGTATATCGGCTTGAGAGACTAAGACTCCAAACTGTCAGGAATGGGAGTAACTAACTGAATTTTGCAAGGAAAAGTCATCTCATCCAACATTCTAAACAAATCTTCATCAGTAAAACTTACATTAGTCTGTTTGGTATAAAACTTAGGGTGTCCGCGCAACAGTTTGCGCCACTTAGCTAAAGTCGAAACCCTTTTGACTTTGAGTGGTGGACAGTGAGCAACTAATAAAGTCTTAACACGGTTAAGTTTCTTACCTAAAGCGTCCCGCGACATGGCTTCCCTCACAAAAGTCCGCACAATACTGAGAGACTGCTTGTAGCGCATGAGTCAAGGGAAAAGAGGTGGGGGAAACAGCAGGAGTGGGGGAAGGTCACAGTGGTGGGGGAAGGTGAGGTTGTACGCTAGAGTATCGCATCACTTCACCATGACCTGTCCTACAGTCAATACACTGTTCTCTTGGCCCGAGTTGGCACTAGAAGAAACATTTCTGTACAGCTTAGGCTGTGAGAGCCGAGGAAGCAAAGTCAAAGTGGAAATTGTGTTAAACTCCAAGATGAAGAGTCTCCTAAATAAACTAATTGTATCCCTGCAATCCCCTATAACATTAGAGAAATACCACTTTATAAAGCGACACCTTATTCTTTGGCAAAACGAAGTGGAAATGGAAAAGATCACAGTAAAATTAATCTAACCTAAAATTTGGACTGGACACTCATGGCGATACCACGTGGCGTGCAAACGCCACCCTAAACATTACAAGTTAGGTTATTGAGCACCTCTGGTACGATAACCGACGTGCTAGAGTTAAAGTGTGATGACCTTGAGTCAAAACACTGAAATACTACAAGTCGATATTGTCCCAGAGGTAAAGTGTAGTGACCTTGAGTAAAATCAGAGAAAATCCAAGCCATGTTTGTCCAGAGTTAAAGTGTAATGACCTTGAGGCAAAAAATTTGTAAAACACTTACATGAACAGAGTCGAAGAGCAGCGATGCTTACCGCATGCAAGCCTGAGACATACTGGCTGAGCGCCATCGCGTAGCTTAGGGACTCGATTAAGGTGGGGGTATTGGCAACACTTAGAGTAGAAGTGTAGTGGGTGACCTTGAACCAGACTTAGAGTAGAAGTGTAGTCGGTGACCTTGAACCACCCCTGAGGGGTGGACCCCCCACCCCCACCCCCACCCCCACCCCCCCCCCCACCCCCACCCCCACCCCCACCCCCACCCCCACCCCCACCCCCACCCCCCACCCCCACCCCCACCCCCCCCCACCCCCCACCCCCACCCCCACCCCCACCCCCACCCCCACCCCCACCCCCCACCCTCACCCCCACCCCCACCCCCACCCCCACCCCCACCCCCACCCCCACCCTTACCCCCACCCCCACCCCCCACCCCCACCCCCACCCCCACCCCCACCCCCACCCCCACCCCATGGGGGTGGACCTCCACCCCCGGGGTGGACCTCCGCCCCATGCCGCCCCTTCGGGGGAGACCGGTGGGGATATAAGGCGGCCCGGCCACAGCCGGCTCGCAGTCCGCTCCCGAGCGTTGAACGTGAACGATCGGGACGGACCGCCATAGGCCTCACTAAACACTGAAAGGCGCCTTCACTGTTTAGCGAAGTCTACTCTAACTTTAAGACTTGTATTATTTTTAAGATATTGCGCTTGCGTATGGGTATTTGGAATTGTTTTATATGTGAGTGTTTTACTTGTACCCTATGTCTCCTATGTGTCTTGTTCGTGTTTTGTCTTGTTGTCTTTTATGTCATATGTGTTTAATGTGTATATGCTTGTTCCAGCACGTACCATGTTGAGCTCAACCTATTTTGTAAGTGTGTGTTATATCTATCTAAAGTGTATACGCTTGTTTTAGCACTCCCCCTTGAGCCTTTTTCACAGCTCAAAGTAAATTGTAATGATAGGGACGGGAGTAGGCCCCCGTGTAAAATCATTTTTTACCAACGTTAGCATGGGTCCTCTCAGGCATGCAATATTGCGGCTGGGTTGGGACTTGGTCCGTTTGTACGCTGGCATGCAGACCACAGCTGTGGCCAATTTGCGGCGGCCTCTGCACTCGGACCGAGGACGTGTAAGCCACTAGGGCTGTCCTCAACCTCTGTTTCCCTTCTGGAAACCAAAATTATATAAATGAAGTTTGTTAGCTATTTGTGTTTTTGCCCCCAAGGCCCCCGAACATTCGTGGTTCGCCATGGATGAACGGGGGCCGAAATTTTTTAATGTTCGTGTGGCCTTGACCCACAAAGATTTTTAAAAATTTACTGCATTGCTAAAGTTAAATATTAAAGATAGGGTACGGAGTAGACCCCCGTGTAAAGCTATTTTAAACCAATTGTAGCATGGGTCCTCTCAGGCATGCAATATTGCGGCTGGGTTGGAACCGGTCCGTTTGTACGCTGGCATGCAGACCACAGCTGTGGCCAATTTGCGGCGGCCTCTGCACTCGGACCGAGGACGTGTAAGCCACTAGGGCTGTCCTCAACCTCTCTCAAAATTATGTAAATGTTTTGTTAGCTATTTGTTACCAATGCAGTAAATATTTAAAAGTCTTGCGTGGCGAAGGGAACACAACATTGGATGTTGCCCTGTTGTCATAGTTGGGTCTCTTCGGAGGCTACAGCGATGGCAACCTAAATGCCCCAGGAGGGGCTTTATTTTTTAAAGTTTTTCCGTGACCTTGACCTAAATACAGTAGTTTTCTAAATTCTTAATGGTTAGGTATTACTAACATACAAGTCTGCTGTTGTCCATAGTTGGGTCTCTTTGGAGGCTACAGCGATGGCAACCTAAATGCCCCAGGTGGGGCTTTATTTTTTCAAGTTATTTTGTGACCTTGACCTAATTATAGGAAAGACTGCTCCAGCATTCCCCCCCCCCTCCACCCCACACCTCCACCCCACACCTCCACCCCACACCTCCACCCCACACCTCCACCCCACACCTCCACCCCACACCTCCACCCCACACCTCCGCCCCACACCTCCACCCCACACCTCCACCCCACACCTCCACCCCCACACCTCCACCCCCCCCCCCAACCCACCTCCACCCCACACCCCCACCCCACACCTCCACCCCACACCTCCACCCCACACCTCCACCCCCACACCTCCACCCCACACCTCCACCCCCAGCCCCGCCCCTACCCCTACCCCTATACCCTTGGGTGGGGCTCGCCCGTGGTCGGTGGGGGATATAAGGCGGCCGGGTTGCATGCACCTCTCATTGGACCACCAACACTCGTGTTGACCGGTGCTCCTGCTCTTTGCATTTTTATATTGCATCTTTATATTACATATTTTCACTTCACTTCTTCACTTTTAAAATGGGTTTGAAGGGTTGAAATTGAAGAATTACCCTCCAGCTTCTGCTTCTTCTGCTAACCCCACTTCGGCTGTCCAGTCTACTCCGCCTTCTTCGTCTGGGACCACTACGATGCAGTACTCGGTCCTGCGGCAAGCGCTGGCTGTAATCACGACTGTGACCAGCCTTCTGCCATCGATGCCAGCGCTAACCAATACAACTGCCGCTGGGGCCAGCCGAGGATTGATTTGTTCTCCAGCTGTCTCCCTTTCCTCGGACTCCAACTCGGATGCTGCCGTTTTCCAGACGGAGGAGGACGACAAGAAGAAGAAGAAGACTTCAAAAGCCGAAGTACACCCCATACTCCCGTTCACAAAAAATCCTTTCATACACCAAATCCCAATGTCCTCTACCTCTATCCCCTATCCCACCAACACCTGTTAAACCACCCCGTCGATCTATCTTTTCTCCTGACGCTCCCTATCCTACTATTGATATGACATCCAAATTTACCTTACCAACCATCGACCTAACACGTTCTCCTACCCCACCCAAAATTGTTTGCTCCCTTCCTCTTCACCGTGTAAAGTGTTCTACCCCTATTCCTTCTAGCCAGCCTAAACCTGACAAGCTCCAAAACACTCCAATAAAGCGTCCAACACAAAAACGTAAGCGTGTTAAAGTCCCTGCTGGCAAGGGTAATAAATGCGATTACGTGTATATGTCAAAAGACTTTGGGGTTCTTTGCTGTCAGAAGTTTGCTGTTTTAGATGAAGACCGTTGCCAAACGCACTTGAACAAAAATATCAATCTTCCGAGAGTAAGACCCTACAGTCTTAACAACATTAGGTCTAAAACATCCCAACCCAGACATCCCCACAGTCCGCAACCGCTTGATATTAGAAGACTTAAAGTGGATGAAAAATATTATTTTATTGTTCAAACGTATGGAGCTTTTGATGCAAATGTAGAAATCATTGTAAAAGGTGATGGCAACCTTCATACAATGAAAGTACCCGTTCGGATGGTACAAAGACAATTTTTCATCCACAAAAAAGGCTATCTAATACGAAGGGAAGGATGCCAATCTGTGTGGGAAATGGATTAGGATGTAGGCCCCACCAAAAAAAAAAAAGAAATTCTAAATTGTTAGGTTGTGTTGGACAATAAGTAAAAACAGAAATTCTTTTTCCAAATTATTTTTTCCAAATTTAGTCCTAACCCTCTTAAAGTAAGGGAGAGGGGTATTATACAAGTCAAGGAATAAAAAAAAACACTTGACTTGTATAATACTTTAACCTGCGGTGATGTAAAGTCACTGGGACAATCTCAAACCGTGTCCTTGAGGGTGAAGACTAAGTTACAAAAATCTTTAACAAATAAAAACTTACCTCCAAACACTTGTAGCTTGCTACAAGTGTTTGGAGGTAAAAATTTTTCAAAGTTTGAATGACCTTGACCCATATAAATTACTGTTTAAAGTAAAGTGCTAACCTTACAACTAATGTCGTGTATCACGTGATACCCCCCACTCTAACGCTCTTACTAAGCCTGTATGAGCCGTTCATTTGCTTCAGTCTGTTTCTGTACTCCGTGTAAACATGTCACGGTACAATTACAAAGGTGGTGACTTCTTGATAGATCAACACAATGCTTGGGAAGTGCTAAACCGGCATAGAATGGAAGTTGAGTATTGTATAAGACGAGATGGGTCTACATTTTATCTATGTATTATAAACAACCAAACTCATAAGTATGAACACTGGACAAAAATTAATTATAACAACATAGATGAGCTGTTTGCTTGGGTTTTTGAGGTGTGTAAAGTTATTGAAGAAACCAAAATGATGGGTGTGCTAAAGGTATGTAAAACCGATGACCACGAGGACTAAGGGAAAGTTAGTAGAAGTCCTTAAGCTACCCCCCCCCTACCCACCCCCACCCCCACCCCCACCCCCACCCCCTCCCTCACCCCGGGGTTACCCCCACCACTAAAAATGGGTATATATAGGAGTGGTGATCAACCGTCTTCTCATTCTGCTTTACACTGTTAAGCTGAACACCACCATGTCTGCTATGAACCTCCCAGCCTCTACCTCTGGCCCGGCCGCCTCCAACTCCAGCCCGAGCATTGGACCAATCCGATCGGGGCCTACGTCAAGGAGTCGTGTCCGATTCTCCGGCTTTGGTCCTGTGAGGAAGGAGTTGCGGAGCAGCGGAGCTTCTCAACCAACCACGACGGATGCATCAACTCAGACTTCACCAAGCATCATGGAGTGGTACGACGAAGTCATAGAGCAAAGGGACAGACTGCTAGAGAATACTCGCAGTGAGCTACTTTATATCCGGAGTAAATGGGAAAAACTGATTAAGAAGTGTGAAAGCCTGTTGGACAGTGACGATAGTGAGGATGAGAGTGGATAGGTGTGTGGGTAAAGACTAGGACTGGGACTTGTGTGTTTGTATGAATGTGTGTGTGAATGCGGAATACAGAGCGGGGGATAGATCACTCTGTGGCAATGGACTAACATGCCACTTAGTGATCTATCCCCCGTTCTGGTAATGTTTTTGGATGGCCTTGACCCACTTTACCAAGGCTAGCTAGTACCCCCACTACTGATAAGTGTATATATACGGGTATTAACGTGCAGTTTGGTTATTCTGCTTTGTACCGCTTAGCTGAATACAGCATTGTAACATGGCTTTTAACTCCAAAACTTCTCAGGCTTCCTCTTCTTCTTCAAGAAGGCGTGCTGCCAACGTCCTGCCTGCTACTCGTGGACCTGCTCGACCATTTCACAGCATAACTGTTGCTCGGGCAAACGCTTGCAAAGCTCCGATGCTACGGACCTTGCTGGAGGTAAGCCAAGACGGACAAGGCTTGCTCAGTCCTGGTCAACGGCAGGAGCAAGAAAGGCGTATGGCGTACTTCAGGCTGCAGGGTGTAGTTCCCAGCTTGAAGTTAGGCGATCCGAGAGTAGCAAGCATCAACGAGGCAGCGGACTACATATCACACCTTCACAGTGTTTTAGAAGTAAAGGACCAACAAATTGAAAACTTAAAAGAACAATTGAAACAATTTAACTTTAATCCTGTGGAGTTTGTGGAAGCAGTGATGAGTGATAGTGATGATGAAGGAACTGAATATATATTGGGTATGTAATGAAAGACTTGGACAGGGACATGTGTGTGTGTGTGTGTGTGTAGAATACAGAGCGGGGGATAGACTACTTTGCGGCAATGGACTAGCATGCTGCTTAGTGGTCTATCCCCCGCTGAAAGGGTAGCATTGGATGACCTTGACCCACTTTACACCAAGGACAACCGGTTAACTGGTATAAAAGAGGGGGTCTATACATCTCGACTTCATTCTGCTTTGAGCCTTCTAGGTAACAAGTAGAGTTTGTAGACATGAGTGGTTCAGTAATCATTGGTAAGGAATGGGAGTATGTAAGCATAAACTATTTAAACTGTAGAGAGATGTTGAAGAATGTGTATGATAGTGTTAAAAGAATGGTTGTTGAAGAGGGTAGGGTAGTGATTGTAGCGTGGAAGAAGAAACAGTATACAGGACAACAAGTGAGAGCAAGTGACTTTGGGGGGAATAGTGTGTTTGAAATTGGACGAGCGAACTTGGTGAATTTGGACATTGTGTTTTGGGACTTGGAAAGGTTGATGGAAAGTAGTGGCAAACATGGGGAACTTTTAATTGGCAGGGCGGACAGAGTATATAACTAAGTGTTAAAGACTGGGGACTTGTATGTGTGTGTAAAGACTGGGACTTGTGTGGAATACAGAGCGGGGGATAGATCACTTTGCGGCAATGGATTAGCATGCTGCTTAGTGGTCTATCCCCCACTCATAGGGTATTATTGGATGACCTTGACCCAGTTAAAAGTAGAGGGGAATGGGTAATGTGGAGGGGGAATCAGTATATATGTAGGACCAATGAAGAGCACATTTAGTCAAGCATTTGTCTAGACATCCGCTGCAACCTACCACTAGCAATGGAAAGCTACAGCGTGGAGTTCATTCTTTTGGAAGAAGATATTAATGAAGTTGTGCAACTTATCGAAGAGAAGACAAGCCTAGGCACATTGGAACTTGTAAACTGTGAACCTTTGGACAATGCCGCAATAGATAAGATTGCATATTTCATGACGCATTTACATACTGAAAATACAACTAATATGGAGTTTGTTCAGTACCTCTTTGCAAACCAAGTGAATGTGCGAATAACTATTACCTGGTGGCAATAAAGTGTGTAAAATTCTTGGCTTGGACTTGGACTTGGACTTGAGTGTGGTCTGCGGAATAGAGCGGGGGATAGATCACTTTGCGACAATGGACTAGCATGTCGCTTAGTGGTCTATCCCCCGCTCAAAGGGTATTTTGATGTGACCTTGACCCACATAAGATGTATAGTTGGTGGGAGTATAAAAAGGGCAAACCAATTGGATAGATACACCACTTTCATACCATGGCTCCACTTGACAACACCGTGTTCCATCGCGACAGAATTCTTTCAATTCTGGAGGTAATACCTGTAGAAGTTATAGAAGCAGAGGACCAACTACCTGCGGTTGATCAGGAAGAGGAGGAGGAAGAAATAATGGATATTGAAACGGACTCTGACGAAGCTGGTTCATCGGGCAATGAAGTGGACTTGCACGCCTACGAAACATTAGAGTCATCATCTGAGTCGGAAATGGAATTCCAATTGGAAATTGAAGAAGAAGAAGAAGAACAAGACACTCCTCATCGTCCAATGGATAGGATGTTAGTTGCCAGAAGAATTATGTATTGTCATCGCTGCTTATTCCGTGATGAGGATGATTCCGACTCTGATGGTGATGTTTCACCTTTGTAAAAGCTTAAACAAAAAGTTAAAAAAAAGAATGTGAGCGGGGGATAGAGCACTTTGTAGTAAATGATGCTGCTTAGTGCTCTATCCCCCGCTCAAAATAATAATTCTAAATGGCCTTGACCTACAAATTTTGCTCAAACAGACGTTTTTAAGAAAACTTGTACAAATTATTGAATCTAGACCAAATATCATCAATATATCAAGCCTACTGATAAATTTATTACAAACGGTTGTGTAAAGGCTAAATTTAGCACATGATTGATAACCTGTTTTATATGACGTCACTTTCCCCACCTATCTGCCTCGGATATAAAGGGTCCCGGTCGAGCAAGCTGCTCATTATTGCGTGGACATTCACAGAGTGTGCATTCAAAGCCAAACTGTTTGAAATGGCTCTTTGCGACATTTGTGGGGAAATCTTTCAAGACGAAGATCTTTTCACCCTACACAGAGAATTACATGAAGACGAAGATAGAAAAGAAGATATTACCATGGATGAAATAGACTTAGACTCAATTGACCGGTTTTTGGAAGAGCACCAGAAGCAGACGAATTACTGGGACAGCTATCTACAGCAAATGCAAAGAAGAAGACCTAGTGTGATACAATTTGCTGGTGCTGGACCATCTACTGCTACAAGACCTATTGAAGAAGAGGACACCGAAGAAGAGGACACCGAAGAAGAGGATATGGAAGAAGAAGAACTGGAAGATGTAAGACAACTGCGCACAACGGCCTTGCCAGGACGAGTTGTAACACATTTCAAAATTAATAACGTTCAATTGGAATTGGAAACATTTATAACCCAGGCTAAGGAACTTGTTGGTCAAACGTTGAGGGAAGAATTACAAAGGCTAAATTTTATTAAATTTGGAATGGTGTTAGAGGCTATGTTTAACAATACTGATGGTGAAACAGCATTGAGAGCATTCATTACCAAAAATCGAACCCTTACCTTCACCTCCGACATTGATGATATTATTGAAGAATGCTTGGAGGAACTTATAACCAAACTCCAAGAACATGAAGGAAGAGGATCTGGATGGACTTTGTCATCAATCGAAGGTATGGATGTTAGGGTTCATAAACATGGATATGGTTTAAGAGGTAGTAGTTTTATCCCTCTACCAAAGAAAATCCAAAACACTAACTCGTGTAGAAATGTTCAAAATGAGGGTAATGAATGTTTCAAGTATGCAATGTTAACCAAGTATGTTAAAAACAATCCTTGTAGAGTTGGTAGAGAATACTACGAAAATGAACACCGCTACAACTTTCAAGGTCTTACTTACCCAGTTACTTTAAAAGATATTGGCAAATTTGAAAAGAAAAATCCTGGCGTTTCAGTCAATGTTTTTGGTCTGGATGATTCCAACAACGTTTATCCTTTGCGGGTAGTAAAGGTTGAGCAAAGAAACCATACGGATTTGCTATTGATAACCAAGGGTGAAATTTCCCATTATGTATGGATAAAAGACTTTGAAGCGTTAGTTGTAAAACAATTGACCAAAAGAGTAAATAGGATTACAGTTTGCAAGAGATGTTTCTGCTTTTCTTGGAAAGATTCAAGACGTGGAGGATTGGACTGGTTATTGGAACATAAAAGACTTTGCAACGAGAACTATGAAGTAAAGATAAGTCTTCCACCGCCTACCCGAGCTTCAATACAATTTAACAAGACAGTTCACCAATACCGAATTCCACTAGTGGTCTACGCAGATTTTGAATCAACGTTAGTACCACAGGAGCTGCCGGACGGCGAAGTGACTAGAAGAACAAAATATCAGTTGCATCAGCCCAACAGTTTTTGTTTACTAGTTAAATCAACCTTGTCTGAAAACCAATTGCAAGACTATGGTTTAACATCCACTCCAATACTCTACCGTGGTGAAGAAGCCGCTAAGTATTTTGTAGACCAACTGTACGATATTGCTGGAAAGGTTCAACGCTTGTTCGGTAATATTGTACCTATGGAACCTTTAAACCAAAATCAACAAGAAGAATACAACTTAGCGACAAGATGCTATTTATGCAAGAAGATGTTTAGTGAAGAAAATCCAAAAGTAAGAGATCACGATCACCTGACAGGGTTATACAGAGGAGCTGCTTGTAATTCATGCAATATAAATTACAAACTGCCAAACTTTATTCCTGTCGTTTTACACAATCTTAGCGGCTACGACTCCCACTTTATTATTCCAGAATTAGGAAGAGATGATGGTAAAATTGATGTTCTTGCTACAACATTGGAAAAGTACATCAGCTTTTCAAAAACAGTAGGTAAAATTAAACTTCGCTTCGTAGACTCTTACAGATTTATGGCATCTAGTTTAGCCAAATTGTCAGAGAACCTAAGAAGAGAAGACCTAAAAGAAACCAGAAAAATTGTACCTGAAGATAAATTAGACCTAGTATTACGGAAAGGAGTTTTCCCCTATGATTACATAACGTCTGCAGAAAAATTCGAAGAAACCAGTCTGCCACCGATTGAAGCCTTCAACAGCAAATTAAACGAAAGTGAAATCTCCGTTGAAGACTACAATCATGCTTGTAATGTTTGGAACCAACTAAACATTCAAACCTTAGGGGAATATTCTGACTTTTATATAAAATTGGACGTAACTCTGCTGTGCGATGTGATGGAAGAATTTCGAAACACCTGCTTCTCCGCCTATGGACTGGACCCTCTACACTCGTACACATCTCCAGGATTAGCATGGCAAGCTATGCTAAAGTCAACCAACTGTCGACTGGAACTTCTAACGGATATTGATATGGTGCTCATGATGGAATCTGGTGTACGGGGCGGTTTGACACAAGCTGTAACACGTCATGTCAAAGCCAACAACAAGTACATCCCCGGCTTCGACGAGCAACAACCATCGGTCTACCTTGGCTACTTTGACGCAAACAACCTTTATGGTTGGGCAATGTCAAATCCGCTTCCCTACGCTGACTTCAAATGGATCGACCCGGCCACCATCGGAGACATCTCACAGATTCCAAAGGATGGTCCAAAAGGCTATGTTTTGGACTGTGATTTTGAATACCCGGAGCACCTTCATGACCATCACTACGACTTGCCTCTCCTAGCCAAGACTGAAGTTTCACCGACAGGAAGATGGCCAAAATTGATGATGACCTTGGAGAATAAAGATCGCTATGTGGCTCACTATTGGGTAGTTCAACAGGCTCTCGAATTGGGTCTACGTATAGTGAGAATTCATAGAGCAATTGAATTCACCCAGTCTTGTTGGTTGAAACCATATATTGATTCCAACACTACAAGAAGAGCTGCAGCGACAACAGCATTTGAAAAGGACTTCTATAAATTAATGAACAATGCCATCTTTGGGAAGACCTTGGAGAACAAAAGAAAACACAAAAATGTAAAATTAGTGAGTGATCCTAGGAAATTGGAAAAATTAATGCAAAAACCAAATTTCGGAACATCCATGATTATAAACGAAAATCTAGTCGCTGTCAGTATGAAGAAAACAACAATAGTCATGGACCGTCCGTTATACATAGGTATGTCGATTTTGGACATAAGTAAAACCCTGATGTATGATTTCCATTATAACAAAATGGTTAAACACTACGGAAGGGAAAACATTGGAGTCGCATACATGGATACGGACGCGTTTATCTACTGGATAAAGACTTTGGACATGTATGAAGACCTAAGGACTTTTCCATACAAAGAAGATTTCGACTTTTCTGACTATCCGAAGAACCATCCAAATTTTAATGAAAAAAATAAAAAAGTAATTGGAAAATTCAAAGATGAAGCAAATGGAATGCCTTTAGAAGAAATAGTGGCGCTGATGGCAAAATTGTATTCATTTAAGATGTACCACGAGAACAACACACCGACAGTGAAAAAAGCAAAAGGAGTGAAGACATCTTATTTGAAAAAACACGTAACATTTGACCACTACAAGACTTGTTTGTTTGAAGATACTACGATATCAGCAACATTCAACAATATCCGAAGCTTCAAGCATCAAGTCTACAGTGTCACCGAAATTAAAAAAGCACTGTCAGCTCGGGATGATAAAAGACATATTTTGCCCGACAAAATCCACACTCTTCCATTCGGCCATTACTCCCTAAACCCTATCAACTAGTAACCTATTCTTCGTCCTTCTACAACTTCGACCTTATTCCTTTCTCCTTCCGTAAAAAAATGGGGAACACGGCAAGTCCAACGCCGTGTTCCCCATTTTTTTACACAAGTTTGGATGACCTTGACCCATATAAATGATGTGAATATTTAAGACAACGTTCATTGTGATTATACATGTGATACAACAAACATTGAAACCTGCAATATGAAGGACTTGAAGCAACAAATTGTCAACGAACTTCATAAACCTGCAAGAAGAAAGTTTCCACGAAGAAATACGGTGATAAAAGGAATTAATGATTTATATCAAGCAGATTTAATCGAAATGATTCCTTATAGCAAACAAAATAAAGGATATAAATACATATTGACTGTTATTAACTGTTTTTCAAAAATGGCAGATGCTTTACCACTAAAAGATAAAAGTGGCAAAAGTGTTACAAAAGCAATGGAAACAGCTATACAAAGAGACAAACATACTATTAAACATTTACAAACAGATGATGGAAAAGAATACTTTAATAAGGAATTTGCAAATTTAATGAAAAAACACAATATAAACCATTACTCAACCAATTCAGAGGTAAAAGCTTCAATAATCGAAAGATTCAACAGAACTTTAAAAAGTGCAATGTATAAAATGTTTTCCAACAGAGGATCGCACATATGGATTGATATGTTACCAAAACTTATAAACAATTACAATAACAAATTTCATAGGACTATCGGGATGAAACCAAACCAAGTAACTAGTAAAAATGAAAACCTTGTATTAAAACGTATAAAAACGAATACTAAACCAAAAGTTGAAAAACTAAAGCCTAAAAAATTTAATGTGGGTGATAAAGTGCGAATAAGTAAATATAAAGGTGTATTCAGTAAAAGATACCTGCCAAATTGGACCAATGAGGTTTTTACTGTATTCAAAGTACAACCTACAGTACCTGAGACATATATTTTAAAAGATAATAAAGGACAATTGCTTGAAGGAGGGTTTTATGGACATGAAATGTTAAAATCAACAGTAGGCGATGTATATTTAGTTGAAAAGGTGTTGCAACGGAAAAAAGATAAGGTCAAAGTACGATGGTTAGGATTTAATAAGACGGAAGATTCTTGGATACCTAAAAAGGATTTGATATAACGATAGAGAATCATTTTAGGTTGAACCATTACAAAGGATGGAGATAGTACCACAAAAAGAGAGTTTTACTATTAATAATATAGATGAACTCACAGTGGATAATTCAGAATTTAATAGTGGGAAACATGGCAATTTGTTACCAAACACCGTTCGTTGTCTGGTTACCGGACCTTCCAACTGTGGAAAAACTAATGTAGTATTCAATTTGATTACAAACCCTAAAGGATTACGTTTTAACAATCTATATGTATTTTCAAAATCACTACAACAACCAAAGTATCAATTATTGGAAAAGATACTGACTAATGTGCCTGAAGTTAAATATTTAAAGTTTAATGCAAGCGAGAGTGTCATGCAACCACAAGAAGCTAAACCATTCTCCGTGTTCATATTCGACGATGTATCTTGTGAAAACCAAAACACAATAAGAAATTACTTCGCTATGGGTCGACATAACAACATAGATAGCATTTATATTGGTCAAACTTACAGCAAAATACCAAAACAACTTATTAGAGACAATGCAAACATGTTAATTGTATTTAAACAGGACGAAACCAACCTAAAACATATATATTTTGATCATGTAAATGCGGATATGACATTTGCACGATTTAAAGAGTTATGTGGAAAGGCTTGGGCTGAAAAGTATGGGTTCCTAACAATTATGAAGGAACAACCGCTAAACAATGGTCGATACAGGATAGGATTTGATAAATTTATATTAATACATTGAACATGGTTTAAACTATTCATTGTTGTACAACACGTCTTGCTACAAACATGGTTAACCAAGAAAAATTAGTAAAAGAAATAAAATCACTTAGTGATTCTATTCGGGCTAAAAACAGAGCATTGAAACTAGGTATTAGCGAGAGGGAGAAATTCCTTGAATCTACTTTTAAACCTATTACTGAACCCTTGAAACAATTAAACAAAAAATTTGCTAAACCTGTATTGGAAGGAGATGCGATTGCACCTATTACGAAGTTTGAAAGAGAAAATGTAAAATCAGAAGATTTTAGTGATGAAGACCTGGAATCCTCTACGTATAGTGGTTTTACCGGTGGAGAACCCGAAAGAGAGCTAGAATCACCGGACTATAGTGGAATAAAAGAATTATATGAAGTAAAAGCCAAAAGAGGACATGAAGTTGTATCAACTGCTAGTGAAGAGGAAAAAGAAGAAGAGACAAGGGAAGGTCCGTCAAACATAAGCTTGTTGGGTGAAAACATTCATAACAAAGGACCTTTAGGAAGGAAATACATGGTAAAAATGTTACTCGGAACAATTCCTAATAAGAATTACCATAGTTATGGAGCGAGATTAACAAAAGACGGTTTAATAATAGGTAATAGCCCGTTAAACGTTGACGAACATGATAATATTGTCATTGGTGATCAAAGGTATAAGGGCACAAAAGGATTATTTGAATTATTATTTGAAAATAAGCCTTCAGTATCGGTAGTGAAAGAAAAAGACATGGAAGCATATAAACATATTTTGGAACAGACAAATGCATATAGAAGAAAGTATTTACCTGACCAGCCTCCTTTTAGATCTAAGTCTTTAAAATATAAAGAATTTGTATCCAAGTTAATACCAACTAGAAGACAAACAATGCCGTTAACACAAAGAAAACCTGTAAAACGAAGATTTATGGCATCCACTTTGGATGTAAGTGCTCAGGAACGAAGAAAAAGAAGTAAGTCCGTTACGGGTACAGGTTTAATGAAGGAACTATATAACACAAATGTGATTTATTACAATAATATCAATAAATTGGTGGATAGAATGAAACTAATACATGAAGCTAAAGAAGCGGGTCATACTGGATTGGAAAACGAATGGGTGGCTTTAGTGGATGAACTCCGAAACCGTGGGGTAATCTCATAAAAATGCGTTACTCCCTAGAATACTATTCAGTTGCACCATGAGTGTCGACAAGTTCGGACGTTACTCCTCGGATGGGTTATATTATGCCAATAGTTTAAAAAGAAGTGCTGGTTTACCACAAACACCTGATGGAGATTATGATATGAGTAATAAAAGGTTAAAAAACATAAAAGATCCTACGGATGAAAACGATGCAATAAATCTAAAAATATTAAAGGAAAAGATATCGCCAACATTAAGACTACAAAATAACACATATGACGCAGAAGATCATAGAATCATCAACGTTGGTAAACCAAATCAAAACGGTGATGCAATAAACAAAGGTTATTTGTCATCTGAATTAAAAAATACGTTAAAATTCAATGGGAAAACGTATAGTGCTAACAATAAACGTATATCCAACGTAGATGACCCTAAAGATGCAAAAGACAGCGTAAATAGACGCTATTTACATTCTTTGATACCTGAAAAGACAAAAGATGGATTTTCTTTTTATAAATTTGTTATTAATGATATAGGCTATCCAAAAACTGAAAACGATGCTGTAAATCTAAAATATATTAAAGATCATTGCATCATACGTGATGTAGGGGTTATAGATTGTTTTAATAATTGTTTAGCAAATGTTAAAGATGGTTCGGCGCCATCAGATGGTGCAACAGTGGGTCAAATGATGGAAACCTTAAAACAAGAAACAACCTCTTTTGTAAAACAAGATCAAGTAGTATCGAAGCAAGGGGATGAATTTATTCAAGGTAATGAAAAATTTAATTTATTAACATACAAAAATGATGCTTGGGATTGCATGGATAAAAAGTTATCAAATATGGGATGGGGTTATGAAAAACATGATGCAGCTGCTTTATCACAAACCGTACATCTAGATCCAGATAAATATTTTAGATGGTTTACATGTAATAATAGAGTGATAAGAGACTTGGGACAAGGAAGAGAAGCAAATGATGCTGCAACTGTAGGACAGACCATTACAACATCATTAAAGGATAGTAAAGTGTATAATTGTAATAATAAACGTATAACAAACCTTAAAGACCCTGAACATGTAGATAATGCTGTCACTGTTAATTTTCTTGTAAAAGTTTTAGGTAATGCGATATTTGATTTACACAATCATTTTACACCAGATATTCTTCAAGGAAAATCAGGTCATAATACTTATGATGAATCCATGAGAGGTGAGTATATTAAACGAGAAATTTATAATAAATACTTTATTAACCCTAAAACGAAACAGTTTAGATCATCAGATTGGGGTGATATTGATATTTAAGTAAATAACTTAATAAATGACTTCATTTATGTGCAACCTGTCATAGAGTTAACACATGAGTTGCACATTGCCATTATAAAAGGACAATAATGACGTTCAAATACATCAGTCCATATCGAGACACTGCAAGAAAAGGAGGTGGGATCACGTCCACAGCGGTTTCTCTGTTAAGTAAAGCTTTAAAACAAATTCCAGTAGGATCCATAGTAAATAGAGCAATAGACGCATTACCATACGAATTTCATATACCAGGAGGTTATCAGTATTGCGGACCAGGAACTAAATTGAAAAAACGACTGGAAAGAGGCGATCCTGGCATAAACAAGTTAGATCAGGCTTGTAAAGAACACGATATCGCATATTCCACGTTTGCCGATTCAAAAAATAGATCAATAGCTGACAAAAAGCTTGCGGACATAGCTTGGCAACGAGTAAAATCAAGTGACGCTAGCATAGCAGAAAAAGCAGCAGCTTTAGCAGTAACAGCAGGTATGAAGGCTAAAACAGCAGTAGGAGGTGGAAGAAGGAGGAGAAGGAGAGTAAAAAGGAGGTCAACCACAAGAAAACATGGAGGAAATATAAAAAGAAGACGGCGATCTACAAGAAAAGGCAAGAAGAAGCCCACCGTGTGGTCAATGGTAAAAAACGGGGCAGGACTTTACCTAAGACCTTATCGTGCATATTAAATGAAAGAAATCAATTGGTCATACCACATAAAGCATTAACCAATGTTGAGTTATTTAAATATATTTCCTGTTTAAAAATACCATTTTTCCGCGGTGTATTCATGAAAGACAGTTTACCAAAGAAAATGTGGCAAAATGAGACTGGAATTGTAAATTTGGATAATACTGAAGGGCCTGGCACCCATTGGGTTTGTTATAAGAAACTAAATAACAATGTATATTATTTTGATAGTTTCGGTAATTTGCCACCACCAAAAGAACTTCAAAATTACTTTAAATCTGCTAAAAACATATATTATAACTATAAAAGAGAACAACCTGATAATACTTCAATATGCGGCCATTTATGTTTGGAATTTCTAGCTAAAAGTATCAGTCACTATTGAGATGTCTTCCTATACGGTATCATTAACAGGAAAATCGTCCAATTTACGAAGTATCCTTTTTCCAGCGTTACGCTTGCAAAAAGGAAGGTTTTGGGAGGCGGCACTATTGGATTTTACAACGTACAACTCTATTCCCAATGTTACGGAAGGTAAAAATAACATATTGCATTATTATAAGGGAAAGGATGCCAGTGGAAAATTTACAGACTTACAAGAGTGCAGGTTACCCACAGGTTCTTATGAAATTGATCATATAAATGAATTTTTGCAAACTAAAATGGGAAAAGACAATATAACATTAAAAGGTAATAATAATACGATGAAAGCTGAAATTACTTCCAAATATTATATAGATTTCACTCAACCAAACTCAATTGGTGATTTATTAGGATTTTCCAACGATGGGCCTGTATTACAACCAGATGTAACACATTCCGGTAAGAAAACAGTAACAATATTAAAAGTCAATAGTATAGACATAACTTGTAACATTATACAAGGTGCTTACAGGGATGGGGCTAACACCCACATCATACATACTTTTTACCCAAGTGTACCACCTGGATTTAAAATTGTTGAAAAGCCACAAAACCTGGTATATCTACCGTTGAACACCACTTTCATTTCAGACATCGTGTTGAGCGTATTGGATCAAGACGGTAACTTGGTAGACTTCAGAGAAGAGCCTATTACGATTAGATTACATTTAAAATCGACACTTTAATACAAAACCATGGGTTTAACATTTAAAAGCGAACAACCTACGGGAAACCGCATTAGTAGCTCTTCAGCTGTGGAGGAGTTAACACGCGAGAACATTCGTTTCTTAGAGAGAATTGGATTAAAATTAACCGAGTATGGATATACTGGATATAGCGCAGGGTCCAACATTCGACGAAACCCTATGGGAAAAAGAATATCACACCCACAACCCTTACACTTCATCGAAATTAAACAATAACGATGAAATTCGTATTCCCATACAAAATCAAGACATTTACACACTACCATGTGAAAGTTACTTGTATATTGAAGGACAAGTTACTAAAAAGGACGGTACTACTGTTGGTACAACAGTTCCATTTATAAATAATCCTATGGCTTTCCTATTTGATGAACTTAGATATGAAATATCAGGTGTAACAGTTGATTCCACTAAAAAAGTAGGTATTACGACAACTTTAAAAGGATTAACATCTATAACACCCAATGAAACCAATTTACTTAAACCTGCCGGATGGGTATTACCTACGATTGACACGATCACTCCAAATCCAAATGGATATTTTGATTTTCATATTCCATTACGTTTGCTGCTTGGTTTTGCTGAAGATTATAGGAAAATAATATTAAACGTTAAACAAGAATTAGTTTTGTTGAGATCTTCTAACGATAAAGACATTATTAAAGCTGCAGATGCTACTACAGATGCGACTTTAGAATGGAAATTAAAATTAGACAAAATTGTATGGAGAGTTCCACATGTTAAATTGGCTGACGAGCATAGAATGCTACTTTTAAGAAAATTAAAAGCCGATCGTGATATTGTTATTCCATTTAGAAGTTGGGAATTTCATGAGCATCCCAGTTTACCTACTACGGATCGACACACTTGGACTGTTAAAACATCGAATTATGTAGAACGAGCCAGGTATATTATATTTGGTTTACAAACAGGTAGAAGAGACGCCATTACTAAACATGCAGGACAATTTGATCATTGTGACTTGAAAAATATTAAAGTTTATTTAAATTCACAATTCTTTCCATACGACAATTTAAATGTGTCATTCACTAAGAAGAAATACAGTATATTGTACGATATGTACGCGAGATTCCAAAGTTCATATTATGGTAAAACAAATACACCTTTATTACCACCTGACAAATATTTCGATGCCTACCCAATAGTTGTAATCGATTGTTCTAAACAAAATGAATCAGTAAAGTCTTCAAGTGTGGATATAAAAATAGAAATGGAATTCAACGATGCTATACCGGCTAATACAACTGCATACTGTTTAATTCTACATGATAAAATCGTAACATACACACCTTTAACTGGAATTGTTAAAAATGTATTGTAAGAACCGGTTTTGTTTCATTCCGCGAGTATAAAAGCAGAGCGTACAGACCGCTCCTCATCAGTTTGTTGCCTACTGTTGTATGGGTAGCATCGTATTCAATATGGCTTCTCCTAGTGGTACACCTGAAAATGTGGTAGATATTGAGAAGGAGATATCTGAGTTTTTAGATCCTCAAGGTCACCAGGAAGGAGGTGAACAAAACGTTTGCGGACAACTTCACGCCAGTAATAATGTTGAAGAAAAAGGTAAAAGAAGAAAGACTATACAAAAGAGAAAAAGGGATATTGAAGATAATATTTCTCCAAACATATTGAGTGAGGTATTTTTGCGAATATTTTACCCAATCTCTTCCAGTTTGGATAAAAGTGTTTTAATCGGTGTTATGAAATCTACAGATTATTCCCCTACTGTAATTTTAACTCATGGACCCAAAATGATTTTGTTTACGGACAGTGCTTGGGAATCGTTTATGAAACATTTGCATCTACTAGAATGCTATTTAAGTAGTAACATGTTTGGAAGAAAGACAAGAGTAGGACTTTTGGATTCAAATGTGGAAATTGATATCATTAAACAACGTGGTGATCATCAGCTACGGTTTAGAGACACAACAAGACATGATAACAAAATTCAACTTAATCGAGAGGAGTTTTTCATTTTAACTTGTGCTACTGAACCTATAACAAGATACTTGAGACAACTGGTGTTTTCAAGTTCGATTATTAAAGATTATCTGGAAGACACTTTGGACAAACAACCGGACGCACCTATATTATACGGACCTGTGGATACTTCTATATTTAATAGAGTTCCTCATGAAGTACAGATGTGGAGACAATTGGAAAAGTACGCTCAACTACATAAGAAATCAGTAAAACAGGAAGAAGAGGAAGATGGAGGAGAAGAATCAAGTGTTAGTGATGAAAATGAAAATAAGGAAAATATAAAGATGGAAACTTAAATGACAATGGTTAGTTTTTAAAACAATAACCAACATTTTGTGGGGTTAGGCCTATTGGGGACGGTGCCCACGTTAAATATACACCAACGCGCCAACAACTGTACGGCCTGGTATAAAAGTAGTACCTACCGTGGTGTGGAAATCAGTTGACCTCCTGACTTCGTAATGAGCAGACGTGTGACCTTCAAAATGGACAAGGGAGAAGAACAACAAGTAAAGTCCAAGCCTGGTATTATTGAGTTTCAAGCGTTTCGTGGTAATGATGATAGATTCATTATAAAAGAACTTGTGTTTTTGGACATGAATACAAGTGTTCCTTATTCGTTTTTATTTAAACCACCATGTTCTTATTCGTCTTTAACTAGTAAAGCCGCTACTACCAACAGATGGATTTCAAAACACTTCCATCATATCGATTGGTATGATGGTTTTACAAGTTACACGGACTTGTATCACATTATGCATCACTTTTCAGACAAGTTTACCAATATTTACACAAAGGGGCTGGAAAAGAAAAGATGGATCGAAGGATTTACTCATGTTCCGGTTAATGATGTGGAATTGGATAAGAATTATCAATACATGCTGGAAACCATATGTATTTGTACAAAAAGCCCAGAACATGATAAAGATAGACATTGCGCTTTGAAAAATGCCTATAAACTCGCCTCTTACCTTCAAAGTGGGGAATTGGGGAGTGGTGGGGGTAACGGAGAGTATATAAGTGGGGAGCAGACAGGGACCTGGCATGAGTATTACTCGAGATTCCGAGACGACAACATCTCCGAGCAAGAAGACGATCTGTAACCTGACCATGGCATCTCACCAGTTCCTTCAGACTTTGGTCGAGCAGTTCAATGCTCACTCCAAGTCAACAATATTACCTGTAAAGAAGTGCTCGGAACTAAAAGACGAGAAGCACTACATAATCCATGCTATGAAGAAGATGGAGACTACAGTTGGGGAGGCCATCTGCTGCAGTCTCAGCGAGGCACCGTTTACTCCGGGGGATGAACCAAAGTTCCAGGTGTACCTGCCCAAGAGATTCGTCCATCTTCTACAAAACGAGGATCTTCGCTCTATTCAACCCGGGTGTCTATACCTGGTGTCCCACGGCTGCACGGGTAGCAATTCTACAGAGTTGACCATCCACATCGCTGACAAGCAGCAGTGTTAGATTTAAGTTTTAATGTTGTACATATGTTGTTGTTGTAATGTTTTATAAATAAACGAATCATAAAAGACAAAAAAAAAAAAAACAAAAAATGCAACATATCAATATGTGACAGACTTCACGTATTGATATGTTGCATTTTTTTTTAAACTTCGCGGGTGACCTTGACCTTTGACCTTTGCATTTCACAATAACCCCCACTACTGTAATTACCCCCACTACCGCACTAGGATTCAAACCTGCTTGGATGCGAAAAACGGTCAGTCTGTTGCCAACTAGCAAACGATGAGCACCTTGTACGAGCTTTGCATACAACGAGTTATAACTCACAAGGACTTGTTCCCAACATGTTTACAAGACAATATCCCACTAACAATAAAAGAAGATGTCAAACGCTACAGGAGGGAAAATACAGGGTATTCGGAATACTCCTGGTATAAGTTCCACGACGGGGAAAAGTTTTGTAGGCCTTGTGGCGAGGCCGCCGTCAGAGACCTTCGGCGATTCGTACAGGATGGTGGTATAAAACAATTCGGATTTCTAGCGCCACTGTTTCGATTTGAAAATTACAAGGACACCTGCGCTATTTGTTCCATTCCATTGTATCGATGGAAAAAGTTTAGAACTGTTTAATTGGATTTTCTATACCCCCACCACTATTACCCCCACCACTTTTTTCATGTACCTCCAAGCGCTGTGCCTCGGCTTCATTTCTACTCCAGCAGCCAACCTAGCAACATCAAGATGTCTCTGAACGTTAGTTGCGCAAGTTACGAGGAGGTGAGCATCAAGACTCAGCAGGAGCTAAACGACTTGTACAAGGAGTTGCAGTTGATGGTGGCACGAGGCTACCGTATAAACGTGCAGGTTTACGCTTGCAATATACGGAACACCCGGCAGCCAAAGGAAGAGCCTGGACACTCCTCGACAGCTTCCTCACCGGCGTCGATGAAGACCGAGCCAGACAACTTGGACTACTTCAGCTGACTAGCAGTTGTATTTCTTGTCCTAACCATTGTAGAATATGTATATTTTTTCATTATATTAAAGAAGTAAAAGAGCAAAAACACCTATCTTGTTACTGACATATAAGCTCAGTAACAAGATAGGTTTTTTTAAAACACAATTTGGATGACCTTGAAACTTCCCCCTCCGCTGCTTTGTTACCCCCACCACTTGACTATTGGTGTACATGGCACATCGCAATTGGAAACCTCATTCCATCTTCAACAGCCACATCGACAACATCAACAATGGCAAACCTACCAACAGATGAAAGATGTCCTCACGCGTGTTGTGACTTCGTCCACGAGTTGGAGAAGAGGATGCAGGAGAGGGCGATAAGAAGAAAGCAGATCCACTCAGAAAATATCATGATAGTCAACGGCTATCTTTTATTGTTCGGCCTTATTATGGTTGTACTTTTCATACTGTATGGCATAGTCACATGTGTCGGCAAGGTTGCAGAAGAAAACGCTCGCCACCATCAATTGGAAAGTTTCAATGTCACTTTGTAGGTTTTCCTTTTTTTTAAAACTTCGTTTGGATGACCTTGAAAATACCCCCACTACTCCACCACACCCCCCACCACTTCACCATGTTCCTGCATGAGCATCACATCAACCGTCATTCCTTGTCCGACAAGCAACCATGGCAGACAACAACACCATCAGCCAAGCTGACTCCACTACTGATGTTGGTACAAGTACGGGTTGGACACTGTCGATCGATAGTGTACACTATTTGGAAACAATTTGCGAACGGATGAAGGAAATACTGCGGGACAACCCTGGAATCATAATACAAATGAATTTAAATTATGATTGGTCCCAAGTCAGAATGCAAGGGGACGATAACAACGGTCAACAATCTCCACAATATTCGCCCATGTCCCCGATCTACCCTTACGGCGAGTCTGACGTCGATGAAGATGAGGCTAATGAGGATGTGGGGGACAACGAGGCTGAAGAGGAGTAACCTTCATTCCTTTTTTTTAAACCCAAATTGGATGACCTTGAGAATTCCCCCTCCACTATTTCCTTTTTTTAAAACCCAAATTAAATGACCTTGAAAATACCCCCTCCACATACTTTTGGTTTACCCCCTCTACTTTTCAATACTGTTACCACAGTCTGTAGCTCACATCATTCCTTGCTTAGCTATCATGGCGGACAGCACTCTTTCTCAAGTTGACTCCACTACGGATGAAGAATGGCCATTTTCCTGGAATGTTCATCTGCAAGACTCGGCAGAAGTGGATATGTTGCATGAGAAATTGGTGTATGTATTAAACGAAAACCCCAACATTGAATGTAGAATGACTATGGATTTCGATGCGACAGGGGTCCACACTCAACCTTCTACTTCCAGCCAGCCTGAACCTCAGCTACAGCCGAAGAACTTTACACATCTTTACACTCCAATACGGCCGGAGGATGTGGTTATCAGCGAGGCAGACTCTACTACAAGTTATATTGAACCAACGAATTGGAAGCTTGTTGTTGACACCTTACACAAGGTCGACTTAGTATGTGACAAATTAAAGGAATTGATGATGCTAGATCCTGGTCTTCGTTTTAAGATTGATTTGTTTTTCATCTGGGGAGCACCTGCACGGGGCTCTTCGTCTGACAGCTCTCTAAGTACAACGGATGAGGAGGAGGAAGAGGACGACTAGTTATCTTTTTTAAAACTCCGTTTGGATGGCCTTGACCTTTCCCCCTCCACTGAGTTTATTTAAGGTGCACTCTCAATGACTGCAGCATCATTTCATCGCGCACCTTCACCACAGCAACATGGAGAGTCAACTCAACTACTGTTGCGAACGGAAATGTTTTTCATGGCCGAATGACATTGATGTTGCGGATGGCCTGGCGTGTAGAAAATGTGAAGCTTTTGGTCAATGCATGTGTAAGTGCAAGTCTTGGAAGAAGCCGAAACCGGAGTTGAAGACATTCCATGTGTACCAGATGAGAGGGCATAAGTACACTTGTTGCCCTGAACGTTGCATTGAATTCACATTAAAACAGCTAACTGGCTGCAAATTGTGCAACAATCATTTTGCAGGTTTTTGCAAACATTATTTAGGAGCCTGTCAGTACAGATCAACTTGGCATACAGAAGCACTCACTATCAATGAAATCGCTATAGATACACAAGAGTAGTCTTTCTACTCTTTTCTTTTTTAAAACTCCATTTGGATGACCTTGACCTTTCCCCCTCCACTTACCTTAGTTTATATAAACCCCATTCCCACTGACCACAGCATCACTTCATCGTGCTCCCTCGTCAAAGCAACATCAACTATGGAAAGTAAGCGCATCTCATGTTGCGAGCATAGGTGTTTGGAGATACAAGGCGTCACATATTGTGCAAAGAAGCGTTGGGAGGAAGAGACGGGGACAACCTATTGCTGTGAGGATAAGTGTTTCCTCTTACCAAAGTGGCAAGTGGATGGGCTGGCCTGCCGGCAATGTGAATGCTTCGGATGTTGCAGGTGTAGATGCAAGAACCAACAGCTGCCACCGCCGGTACTACAAACTTTCAAAATCTACAAATCCAAATACTTTTATACTTGTTGTCCGCAGCGGTGTATTAAATTTTACTTCTCCAATCTTACCAATTGTCGGAAATGCTACGGACAACCTGATGGGTGGTGCACCTGTTTTCTGGACTCCTGCCGCTACAGATCGGATTGGTTTACAGATCCATTAGAGATTGATGAGGTCGCCCAGGAAGCACAAGAGTAGTCTTTCTACTCTTCAACTTTTTTAAAACTCCATTTGGATGACCTTGAGATTTCCCCCTCCACTTCCCCATATACCTAGAGTACACAGAGCCTGGCAGTCAGTAACTCGGTGGCTGTCGTGGGGTGCGCATCGGTGTCGGCGCTCCGTTGTTAGGTTTTCAAGGTCACAGTAATATCAAATTGTTGGTGTTGTGCTGGTTCAAGGTCACCTGAGGGATAACCGATTGCCCATTTAGGCAGGGTCATGTCAGAAACTCGAGTTTAACTTGGCACTTTTGCCGTTTCTCGTCGAAAATTCGCTCCAAGTGGTCAAGGTCACGGGGACTCTGACTGAAACTCGGAGCGTAGTGCGAGAAACGGCAAAAGTGCCAAAAAATTTTAAGTTTCGGCGTGACCTTGACCTTAGTGGCGTCGGTGACGTCATTTTGATGACGTAAGGGGTGATGACGTCATCAGCACGTCATTTCTGTGACGTCATGGGTGTGACGTCATCGAAATGACGTCATAGGTGATGACGTCATCGATGACGCAATCGATGACGTCATCGATGACGTCATCGGTGAGGTTATTGACCTCGATGACGTCATCCCTCAGGTGACCTTGAACTGAGCCAGCACCAACAATTTGACACTACTCATGGGGACTATCGTTTTGGATAGTCAGGCGTGGGGACTATCGTTTTGGATAGTCAGGCATGGGGACTATCGTTTTGGATAGTCCGGCATGGGGACTATCGTTTTGGATAGTCCGGCATGGGGACTATCGTTTTGAATTGTCCGGCATGGGGACTATCATTTTGGATAGTCCGACATGGGGACTATCGTTTTGGATAGTCCGGCATTGGGACTATCGTTTTGGATAGTCCGGCATGGGGACTATCGATTTGGATAGTCCGGCATGGGGACTATCGTTTTAGATAGTCAGGCATTGAGACTATCGTTTTGGATAGTCCAACATGGGGACTATTGTTTTTGATAGTCCGGCATTGGGACTATCGTTTTGGATAGTCCGACATGGGGACTATCGTTTTGGATAGCCCGGCATTGGGACTATCGTTTTGGATAGTCCTGCATGGGGACTATCGTTTTGGATAGTCCGGCATGGGGACTATCGATTTGGATAGTCCGGCATGGGGACTATTGTTTTTGATAGTCCGGCATTGGGACTATCGTTTTGGATAGTCCGGCATGTTGACTATCGTTTTGGATAGTCCGGCATGGGGACTATCGTTTTGGATAGTCCGGCATGTTGACTATCGTTTTGGATAGTCCGGCATGGGGACTATCGTTTTGGATAGTCCGGCATGAAGACTATCGTTTTAAATAGTCCGGCATGGGGACTATCGTTTTGGATAGTCCGGCATGTGGACTATCGTTTTGGATAGTCCGGCATAGGGACTATTGTTTTGGATAGTCCGGCATGGGGACTATCGTTTTGGATAGTCCGGCATGGGGACTATCGTTTTGGATAGTCCGGTATGGGGACTATCATCGTTTTGGATAGTCCGGCATTGGGACTATCGTTTTGGATAGTCCGGCATGGGGACTATCGTTGTGGATAGTCCGGCATGGGGACTATCGTTTTGGATAGTCCGGCATGGGACTATCGTTTTGGATAGTCCGGCATGGAGACTATCGTTTTGGATAGTCCGGCATTTTGACTATCGTTTTGGATAGTCCGGCATGGGGACTATCGTTTTGGATAGTCCGACATGAAGACTATCGTTTTGGATAGTCCGGCATTGGGACTATCGTTTTATATAGTCCGGCATGGGGACTATCGTTTTGGATAGTCCGGCATGTTGACTATCGTTTTGGATAGTCCGACATGGGAACTATCGTTTTGGATAGTCCGGCATTGGGACTATCGTTTTGGATAGTCCGGCATAGAAACTATCGTTTTGGATAGTCCGGCATGGGGACTATCGTTTTGGATAGTCCGGCATGGGGACAATCGTTTTAGATAGTCTGACATTGGGACTATCGTTTTGGATAGTCCGGCATAGGGACTATCGTTTTAGATAGTCCGGCATAAGTACTATCGTTTTGGATAGTCCGGCATAAGTACTATCGTTTTGGATAGTCCGGCATGGGGACTATCGTTTTGGATAGTCCGGCATGTTGACTATCGTTTTGGATAGTCCGGCATGGGGACTATCGTTTTGGATAGTCCGGCATGGGGACTATCGTTTTGGATAGTCCGACATGAAGACTATCGTTTTGGATAGTCCGGCATTGGGACTATCGTTTTGGATAGTCTGGCATGGGAACTATCGTTTTGGATAGTCCGGCATTAGGACTATCGTTTTGGATAGTCCGGCATAAGGACTATCGTTTTGGATAGTCCAGCATTGGGATTATCGTTTTGGATAGTCAGGCACAAGGACTATCGTTTTGGATAGTCCTGCATGGGGACTATCGTTTTGGATAGTCAGGCATGGGGACTATCGTTTTGGATAGTCAGGCATGGGGACTATTGTTTTGGATAGTCCGGCATGGGGACTATCGTTTTGGATAGTCTGGCATAGGGACTATCATTTTGGATAGTCCGACATGGGGCCTATCGTTTTGGATAGTCCGGCATTGGGACTATCGTTTTGGATAGTCCGGCATGAAGACTATCGTTTTGGATAGTCCGAAATGGGGACTCTCGTTTTAGACAGTCCGGCATGGGGACTACCGTTTTGGATAGTCCGGCATGGGGACTATCGTTTTGGATAGTCCGGCATTGGGACTATCGTTTTGGATAGTCCGGCATGGGGACTATCGTTTTGGATAGTCCGGCATGGGGAGTATCGTTTTGGATAGTCCAACACGGGGACTATCGTTTTGGATAGTCCGGCATTGGGACTATCGTTTTGGATAATCCGGCATGGGGGATATCGTTTTGGATAGTCCGGCATGGGGACTATCGTTTTTGATAGTCCGGCATGGGGACTATCGTTTTGGATAGTCCGGCATGGGGACTATCGTTTTGGATAGTCCGGCATGGGGACTATCGTTTTGGATAGTCCGGCATGGGGACTATTGTTTTGGATAGTCCGGAACGGGGACTATCGTTTTGGATAGTCCGGCATGGGACTATCGTTTTGGATAGTCTGGCATGATGACTATCGTTTTGGATTGTCCGGCATGTTGACTATCGTTTTAGATAGTCCGGCATAAGGACTATGGTTTTGGATAGTCCGAAATGGTGACTATCGTTTTGGATAGTCCGACATGGGGATATCGTTTTAGATAGTCCGGCATGGGGACTATCGTTTTAGATAGTCCGGCATGGGGACTATCCTTTTGGATAGTCCGGCATGGGGACTATCGTTTTGGATAGTCAAGCAGGGGGACTATCGTTTTTAATAGTCCGGCATAAGGACTATCGTTTTGGATAGTCCGGCATGGGGACTACCGTATTGGATAGTCCGGCATGGGGACTATCGTTTTGGATAGTCCGGCATTGGGACTATCGTTTTATAATATAGTCCGGCATGGGGACTATCGTTTCGGATAGTCCGGCATGGGGACTATCGTTTTGGATAGTCCGGCATTGGGACTATCGTTTTGGATAGTCCGGCATGGGGACTATCGTTTTGGATAGTCCGGCATGGGGACTATCGTTTTGGATAGTCCACCACGGGGACTATCGTTTTGGATAGTCCGGCATTGGGACTATCGTTTTGGATAGTCCGGCATGGGGACTATCGTTTTGGATAGTCCGGCATGGGGACTATCGTTTTTGATAGTCCGGCATGGGGACTATCGTTTTGGATAGTCCGGCATGGGGACTATTGTTTTGGATAGTCCGGCATGGGGACTATCGTTTTGGATAGTCCGGCATGGGGACTATCGTTTTGGATAGTCCGGAACGGGGACTATCGTTTTGGATAGTCCGGCATGGGACTATCGTTTTGGATAGTCTGGCATGATGACTATCGTTTTGGATTGTCCGGCATGTTGAATATCGTTTTAGATAGTCCGGCATAAGGACTATCGTTTTGGATAGTCCGAAATGGTGACTATCGTTTTGGATAGTCCGACATGGGGACTATCGTTTAAGATAGCCCGGCATGGGGACTATCGTTTTAGATAGTCCGGCATGGGGACTATCCTTTTGGATAGTCCGGCATGGGGACTATCGTTTTGGATAGTCAAGCATGGGGACTATCGTTTTTAATAGTCCGGCATAAGGACTATCGTTTTGGATAGTCCAGCATTGGGACTATCGTTTTGGATAGTCCGGCATGGGGAATATCGTTTTGGATAGTCCGGCTAGGAAACTATCGTTTTGGATAGTCCGGCATGAGGACTATCGTTTTAAATAGTCCGGCATGGGGACTATCGTTTTGGATAGTCCGACATGAGGACTATCTTTTGGATAGTCCGGCACAGGGACCATTGTTTTGGATAGTCCGGCATAGGGACCATTGTTTTGGATAGTCCGACATGGGGACTATCGTTTTGGATTGTCCGGCATGGGGACTATCGTTTTGGATAGTCCGGCATGGGGACTATCGTTTTGGATAGTCCGGCGGGAGGACTATCGTTTTGGATAGTCCAGCTACGGGTTTATCGTTTTGGATAGTCGGACATGGGGACTATCGTTTTGGATAGTCCGGCATTGGGACTATCGTTTTGGATAGTCCGGCATTGGGACTATCGTTTTGGATAGTCCGGCATGTTGACTATCGTTTTGGATAGTCCGGCATAGAAACTATCGTTTTGGATAGTCCGGCATGGGGACTATCGTTTTGGATAGTCCGGCATGGGGACAATCGTTTTGGATAGTCCGGCATGGGGACTACCGTTTTGGATAGTCCGGCATGGGGACTATCGTTTTGGATAGTCCGGCATTGGGACTATCGTTTTATATATTCCGGCATGGGGACTATCGTTTCGGATAGTCCGGCATGGGGACTATCGTTTTGGATAGTCCGGCATTGGGACTATCGTTTTGGATAGTCCGGCATGGGGACTATCGTTTTGGATAGTCCGGCATGGGGACTATCGTTTTGGATAGTCCGGCATGGGGACTATCGTTTTGGATAGTCCGGCATGGGGACTATCGTTTTGGATAGTCCAACATGGGGACTATCGTTTTGGATAGTCCGGCATTGGGACTATCGTTTTTAATAGTCCGGCATAAGGACTATCGTTTTGGATAGTCCAGCATTAGGACTATCGTTTTGGATAGTCCGGCATGGGGACTATCGTTTTGGATAGTCCGGAATGGGGACTATCGTTTTGGATAGTCCGGCATGGGGACTATCGTTTTGGATAGTCCGGCATGGGGACTATCGTTTTGGATAGTCCGGCATGGGGACTATCGTTTTGATTAGTCCGACATGAGGACTATCGTTTTGGATAGTCCGGCATGGGGACCATCGTTTTGGATAGTCCGACATGGGGACTATTGTTTTGAATTGTCCGGCATGGGGACTATCGTTTTGGATAGTCCGGCATCGGGACTATCGTTTTGGATAGTCCGACATGGGGACTATCGTTTTGGATAGTCCGGCATTGGGACTATCGTTTTGGATAGTCCGGCATGTTGACTATCGTTTGGGATAGTCCGGCATGGAAACTATCGTTTTGGATAGTCCGGCATGGGGACTATCGTTTTGGATAGTCCGGCATGGGGACAATCGTTTTGGATAGTCTGACATAAGGACTATCATTTTGGATAGTCCGGCAGGGGGTCTATTGTTTTGGATAGTCCGGCATTGGGACTAT